>OX393552.1:64948701-65533701 GCA_947650365.1 Chamaelirium japonicum
AATTTGATGAAATTTGGTGAGGTGGTTGTCTAGGATAAGATGATCATCCTCACCAATTTTCATCAAATTCCAAAACTTCTAGGGGGGTCAAATGGTCGAAGCAATTTCTACCGTCCGCAGTCACCGTTAAAATCTGCAGATTTTGCTTCGACCATTTGACCCCACTAGAAGTTTTGGAATTTGATGAAAATTGGTGAGGATGATCATCTCATCCCAGACAACAACCTCACCAAATTTCATCAAATTCCAAGACTTTTTGGGGGGTCAAAATACCCGCAGCTCACTTTCCCCCCTTGGTAGCTCACAGCGCACTGTAACAGCCCTATATATATATATATATATATATATATATATATATATATATATATATATATATATATATATATATATATATATATATATATATATATATATATATATATATATATATATATATATATATATATATATATATATATAGGGGACGGGGAGCCTGGACCTCAGGTGCAGCGTGAATGCTGCACCGGAGCCGCTCCCCGCGCGCCATCTGTCCCAAAACCCGATCGGATCGTGTATAAAACCCCGGGATGAAATCCAGCCGTCCGATCTTTCGATCAGACGCCAGATCCGGCTGCCCGAATGCCAAATGCACGCGACGAACCACAGCCGTCTGATCGGTTTCCCCGGCCGTCCGTCCGCCGTCTGATCCCTGCCGCGCACCCCTGCCCCGTGTATCTGGCGGGCCGGATTATTCCCGTCCGTTCGATCGAGGGAATCGAACGGACGGAAACGTTTTTCACTGTTACTGTAGCCGCTACAGTAACAGCGAAAAATGTTTCCGTCCGTTCGATTCCCTCGATCGAACGGACGGGAATCACCGGGCCCGCCAGATACACGGGGCGGGGGTGCGCTGCAGGGATCAGACGACAGCGGGCGGAGTGCGATGCACGGATCAGACGGCTGTGGTTCGTCGCGTGCATTTGGCATTCGGGCGGCTGGATCTGGCGTCCGATCGAAAGATCGGACGGCTGGGTTTCGTCCTGGGGTTTTATACACGATCCGGTCGGGTTTTCGGACAGATGGCGTGCGGGGAGCGGCTCCGGTGCAGCATTCACGCTGCACCTGAGGTCCAGGCTCCCCGTCCCCATATATATATATATATATATATATATATATATATATATATATATATATATATATATATATATATATATATATATATATATATATATATATATATATATATATATATATATATATATATATATATATATATATATATATATATATATATATATATAGGGAAATGCTTAAATGCGGTCCGCGTCTGCAATCGTCCGATGCTCCCGCCGCATGTATAAGATGCACGGTGTGGTGCATCGGACGGCTGCAGACACGGACCGCACGGACCTCAGACCGCATTTAAGCATTCCCACATATCTATATATATATATATATATATATATATATATATATATATATATATATATATATATATATATATATATATATATATATATATATATATATATATATATATATATATATATATATATATATATATATATATATATATATATATATATATATATATATATATAGAGAGAGAGAGAGAGAGAGAGAGAGAGAGAGAGAGAGAGAGAAAGAGAGAGAGGAATGTTACAGTGAGCTATGAGCTACGGAAGGAGAAAATGAGCTACGATCATTTTGACCACGTTAAAAGTTTTGGAATTTTGTGAAAATAGGTGGGTGTGTTTTCTATGGTAACATGATCATCCTCACCAATTTTCAAGGAATTCCAAAACTTCCAGGGTCATCAAACAGTAGAAGCATTATCCACCGTCCGTAGTAACTGTTAATTTTGTTTCTACCATTTGATGACATGATCATCCTCACCAATTTTCACAAAATTCCAAAACTTCTAGGGTGGTCAAAATGATCGTAGCTCATTTTCTCCTTCCGTAGCTCATAGCTCACTGTAATATTCCTCTCTCTCTCTCTCTCTATATATATATATATATATATATATATATATATATATATATATATATATATATATATATATATATATATATATATATATATATATATATATATATATATATATATATATATATATATATATATATATATATATATATATATATATTGGGAAATGCTTAAATGCGGTCCTACGGTCCGTGCGGTCCGTACCCGCAACCGTCCGATGCGGTGCACCGCACCGCCCCGCACCACGCCGTGTGCATCGGATGGCTGCGGATGCGGACCGCACGGACCGCAGACCGCATCTAAGCATGCCCATACTCTTACTCATGGCCTCTTACTTATATAGGGGAGGGATACTCTTACTCATGGCCTCTTACTTATATAGTTACCAATGATCCGGGCAGTCCATTAGATCCCAACGTACGGTTCGGATTAGATAGGGAGTTAAAACAATGATGTCCGCATTAAATGCGGGCTTTTACAAACTATGCTTATAAATGATCCCTGCCATCCATTCGGATCCCCCTCTCTCTGTCTCTCTCTCTCTCTCTCTCTCTCTCATCTAACCCCCCCCCCCCCCGACCCCCCATCGCAGCCCTCCGACCCCGACCCCTTCCCCTCCGGCTCCGGCAGCCCCTCGCCCCCCCCTCCGGCAGCCCGATCCCATCCGGCTCCGGCTGCCCCCCGACCCCCTCGACCCTAGATCGGGTCCCGATCCACTCCGTCTCCGGCACCCCCATCCTCTCAGGCTCCGGCGCCCCCTTCCCCGCCGGCTTTGGCACCCCCTTCCCCTCCGGCTCCGGTGCCCCGTTCCCCTCCGGTCGGGGGCTGGTGTGATCGGCGACGGACGGGCTATCGGTGTCGCCGGAAGGGGATCGGGCTGCGATTGGTGTCGCTGGAAGGGGTTGCTCGGCACCGGCGGGGGAGGACTGTGATGGGGGGTCGGGGCGGGGGGGGGTTTAGTTGATCGAGAGAGATAGAGAGATAGAAGGAGGGAGGGATGATCCCAGCCATCCATCAGACCCGAATGGATGGCTGGGATCATTTGTAAGCATGGTTTCTAAGAGCCCATTAGTGAGAGTATCCCTCCCCCCTCTCTCTCTCTCTCTCTATATATATATATATATATATATATATATATATATATATATATATATATATATATATATATATATATATATATATATATATATATATATATATATATATATATATATATATATATATATATATATATATATATATATATATATATATATATATATATATATATATAAAGAGAGAGAGAGAGAGAGGAATTGTCACGGCTAGCACTTGGTGTCGGTATCATAGTTTTCGACTCCCTTCAATCAATGGAATTATCATCGTCTAGTGTTATCTGATTTGTGCTTTCGAGTGTGTCATTCATAGACTTTCAGAGTTGCTTTAGTTTATAATTAGTCATCCAGTCGTACAGTGTGTGTCGTATCCTAGTTTTCGGCACCTTTCTGTCACTATAATAGTTATCCTTTTATTTTATTATTTTCTACTCAGGTAGTGAGTTTCCTTTCTTACCTGATTCGTACATCATAGTGTACCCTTCAGAAGGTTTCCGAGTCATAATAGTATAGTTAGAAGTACGTGTATCAGGTCTTTCATTGAGTATCAGTGTTCTTCGATTCATCATTGTTCCCTCCTTATTTTTGTTCTTTTGTGACGTGGTTGTGTTATTTTCAACATCTTCTAGGTTAGTCAGTATGTATGTTAGGATATCCAATTCGTATCATAGTGGTGTCTTCTTTATAGGTTATTAGGATGGTGGTGATTGTGTAGGTAATAGAGGTGTTCACTCTAGAAGAAAATATTGTAGGACTTAAGTCTAGATGTGTAAGCTTGAGTCGTCAGATTATCGTCTTTAGTTTGGATCTATAGGTGTATAGGGGTAGTTCTATGTGTATATAGTAATATTTTTTTTTAGTACCATTAGATGAGAGTGTCCTATGATCTTATTTCACGAGTCGAATTGTTACCTTACTTCTGGATAAGGGGGACGCTCTTTATCCAGAAAAAAGGAGACAATCTGAACTCATGAAAGTCTATATTAGTCCTTAATGATTAGAATGGAAAATGAAAACCCAAAACTTGTATTCGCGATGCGAGGATTTGAAGGTTCATCTCTATCCTAAAGATTATGAGGCTCGATTCGTATGATGTCAGGTTATTTGAGAGAAGTAAAATTCTGAGTAGTATAGAGTCAGAGTTTTCTTTGGGTAAGATTGGTCGCAGTGACTTGGCTTATTGGTTGACAATGGTGGTAAGGAACTTCGTACTCATCAATCTTCCATTGTTCTAGTTTTTCTTCGTTTTGGCAGTAGATGTTGGTAGAGTGCTACTCTTGGTTTTAGTAGTTGAATTTTCGGGACGAAAATTTTAATAAGGTGGGTAGGATGTAATACCCTGAACTTCCGAGTGCACTTTAGCTGAGCCCACCTATGTTTAATTGTAATTATAATTGCTAAAATAACATGTTTAACCCTTATTGTCGGTTGCTTCGAATTTTGTAATACTTGTGCTATATGGTTGGACTGAGTAAGTGTTAGGATTGATGTGTTCTAAGCTTGTAAAACTTTATGTTTTGGTCTAATAAAGATTGATAGTTATTATTATGAGATGCATATAGGTGCGTAACATAGTTACGTGTTCTTTTAAGAACAGAGAGCCATGGTTATATGGTAGTCCACTGAGTTGAAGACTGAGTGGATTGGTCCCATATAATCTAAATAAGTTCGCAGCTATGATCAGGTTGGTCGCCTCATCATGATAAGTTGTTGGCGATGACAGTTCATGGGAAGTCTTCACCATGGTCATCACCAGGCACAGTGTCTGTGGCTGAACGGAACTAACACGGTGTACAGATCAGTGAGCAGACACTGGTACACTAAGCCGTGTTTCTGCTTAGGGTAAAACGGTCCTAAACCCTGAGGAACCACGTCTGATGGACCAACCAGTTGCGTGGTGCTTTGGCGCACCAATGTGTGAGGATCCATATGCAGTGATCCAAAACCACGGTGTACTGGGTTACCCGGCTGGCGTTGCATTAGCGTGTCACTCCTGCAGGCCATCCACACCCCTGATGGGAGGTGCGTTCCTTGGTGTGATTTACACTGTACCAAACCCAGGCCTGGTGGTCATCAGTTTGACTGTTGACCGGGTTCGATTACTCGACGGGGTAATCAGATGGTACGATGTATAGGTCAACTTGGAAGGAACCATATCATATGATCATTCGAGTCTGACGGTAGTCTTCACCGCTCGAAGTGAATCATGGCATCAAGTGGAGGGACAGCGGGTTTACCACTACTAAGCGGAGAGCAGGGGTATGATGGAGAACATAGTAAGTCTGGGTGAATTGGAGTGCAGCCTGTGTCGCACTCTGGGTGGCTACGCAGGTTAACTCGAGCTCAGAGGATCGATGGTACACTCGGGTAGTGTGTCGATCGAGCTTGAGTTGGAAGCCATGAACCCCGGTCCTTGATGGTTCCACCTTATCAACATTATGTACGGTTCTTGAACCGTCTCCTCGGAACACCATAAGCATGAGGAAGAAAGAAGTATATGCTTCGTGTGTGCTTGCCACTAGAGCACGATAGATGCGTAACTACATACGAGTACTAAGGGTTGAGCCCGAGACTAGTGCAGAGTCGCATGTAGTAATCCCTAGCCATAAGTGAACTTCGTTGCATAGGTGCGATGCACCGGGGTATGTTGCGAGTTGACTAGTTGACTTTGCTAAAGGCACCCTCCGGTGGCCTCAGTTAATAGTAGGTAACTAGTAAAGATCACTTAAGAAGTGGCCGCTAGGTATAGCACGCTAGAAATGGTCAAAATCAGGCATCGGGGCGTTTTGGTAAAAACCTCACTCTGCCGGACCTCACTGTTGGCCGACCCTAGTAGTGAGGCACCTTGCTAGGGCCGGCCCTATGATGTAGGGATAAGAATCCCTCATCTATAGGGCCGTCCATATAGATAGGGATAGGGCGATAAAACGGTTAAGATCGAGCCCTAAAAAGTGGGAAAACGGATAAATACAACGAGAGATAAAAAGGAGATAATAGAGAGATAATAGGGGGAGGTCATTATCCCCTTGGATCCTTATCCAAGGGGGTTGGCCGGCCCTATAAAAGGGCCTATGGGGCACCGGCCCTATGGTCCAGAAAAACCGAACCCCCCCTCCTCTCATCTCTCTAGTTCTCTCTCGATTTATCTCCCGTTTCCCGCTTGCAACTTCGTCTTCCTCGCGTGGAGTTCTGAAGAAGGAGAAGGGTCGTTCTTCGAAGGCACTCAGAGATCCGAGAGCGATGTTCCATACATCGTGTGAGATCGGGTGAACAAGAAGGCAACATCTCCATTCGTACCATCGGCATCTTCGCGAACGATCTTCCGTCTCCATCGACAAAGAAGACAATTCTCTGCGGTTAAAAGATCCGTACGAAAGGTATGTGTAATCTTACATGTAGATCTAGCGAGCATTATGATTTGCATGCATGCTAGTTAATCATTACGCTAGATTACCGTTAGGAATTTTTTCGATTCTCATGCATACACATGCACACATATGTAGATTAGTTTCGATGAAAGTTTAAATCCTGTAACATGCACCATGAACGGTCTTTCGACCGCCATATCGCTTCCGCTGCGAGCCTCTGTCCCGGATTAACTTCCAACAATTGGTATCAGAGCCGCATTAGTGGTGTGCGTTTCACGTTTTTTCATGAAACCAACATGTGTGTGCATGATGAATGCGTGAGATCATCGGGGTTCTTACGCTTAGATCATGCATATGTATAGATTGTGCTTGTTCTATTAATCATTCTTGCAGGGCACCGCTATAAATAATCTAGATCTATGCTTTGTGCTTGCTACCGAGGGTCGGACCCCGAGTTAGCAAATGTCTGGATTTGCTTTCTGTGTGTGGATATGTAATTGAGCCTTAGATTGGGCGAGTGATGGGGGTTGACCATCCTCGGTTTCCCATGGCCTTTTTTCTAGGTGTGTTTTCTTTTCTTTCTAGGAAATTGTGTACGAGCGAGCACTTGCTCGAAGCGTACTAGATTTTTCGGTTACAGATCGAGAAGAAAATTGTGCCAAAGAAATCCACCATCGGGAGCGGAAGCGAAACCCTGGAGGATGAAGACGATCCGGCAAAGTATTCACGAGCGCGACGGAGGAGCCGGACCGAGGAACCTTGCGAAGAAAGCTAGAAGCCTGTGCTGTGCAAATTAGGTTCAGGGGTCGGACCCTGAACTTAATTCAGTCTTTATGGTTGCTTTCTTTATTAGTTCTTTATGCTACATATCGAACCCCGATGAGATAATATGATTATCTGTTTTCAGAGGGATGCCTTACCCCTCCGGTCCAAGCGACTGTTTGAGGATAGGATCCCGCTAGATGACGCCTATTATTTAGTTGACTTTTGATGTTAGTGGGATCCCATCACATATGGTTATGCCACCATTAGGTTAGCACCCGACTAGTCGGGTGTGCCTATTTGGCCAGCATCGAAATCAAAGATGAGATGGAGATCCATTGAACATCAATTGTCAAGTCTATAAGCGAGGCGCCATGACTAGTGGGAGTCCTTTCCAGTGAGTCTGACTCTAGGATTAGCTCCAGAGCATTAGCGTGATAACCAATTTTGCAAGCATCGATATTCTCGGAATATGTAATGTGACCCTTGAATGGAGAAATCCGCTTGAGGCAGGGACTATGATATTCCGAGAATGATTAATGCTAGGCGAAGGGCTTGAACGCTAGTGGGAGCATGGTGTGACCAGGGTCTAGTATATAGGAGGTCGCTACCTTTGCATTTGCATAAATTCATACTCGCAAAATAACCCTCATATATTTATAAGGGATGCAAGAGAGGACTCTTTTGAGATCCCCTGGCCTCCACGGCTAATCACTTCGTACTCGGGTGGAAGGACATAACTCAACAACCCCCTCGGGTGAGAGCTGTGTTTTTTCTATGGCAAGCTACTTAGTGATCTCCTTCGGGATATGACGATTACGGTGCCAAGTGTTCAGGCTTTACTTACCCTCGTGGGGGCCGTTAGAATTCCCGTGTCGTAATTGCCTAAGCTCGTGGGTAAGCATCCTAAGTACGCGTGAGGTATTCGTTGCGAAGACAACGGTGATCACGTGGTACTGGCCAAAAGATAACCATGGTCCATCAAAGCCCGTAGTTGGCAGATTTGGATAGGGTCAAGGGAAAGACCCATGTAAGCGGAAGACCTGCACACTGCCCCCTCGGACAGGTGTAGCCTACTCCGAGATCTTACATACATGGTTAATTAATCCATAGAGATGGCTTCGCTTGAGGGCAGCGTTGTCATATGGATATAATTAGCTTGTTTTAAAAATCCATAAAATAAGTTTTTTCAAGCATCTCAAATATTCAGTCTTTTATTTTCAGATGACCAAGTTAGACCCCCTGTCCGCTATCCTAAATGACCACAAACTTACCGGTCCCAACTATGAGGACTGGAAGCGCAACCTGTACCTAGTCTTAAGGATAGGTAAACACATGTCAGCCCTGAATGACCCTGAGCCGGATTTGCCAGGACCCTCTGCCACAGAGGCACAGTTAAAGGCTTTTACTGACTGGAAGGAATCTAATGAAATATGTAAATGCTATATTATAGCATCCTTGCAAACAACTCTGCAGAAGCAAGTCGAGGAGATGCCCGACGCTTCTGACATGATGTTGTACTTGAAGGAGATGTTTGAAGGTCACAATCGCGTTACGCGATACCTTACCATCAAGAAACTCGTCGGCACTAAGATGTCCAATGGGACGCTGGTTCGGGAACACATGATGAAAATGTTTGGGTTCCAGAACGAACTAGTTACCATGGACATTGTGCTAGAAGGCGAGGTGATGACAGACATCTTCCTCTCGTTACTATCTGGAGCCTTTGAAGGCTTTGTCACCAACTTTAATTTAAACAAGTTGACTATGATAAATGCAGAGCTTCTGCGAGCTCTCCAGGCAGCTGAGGATGGCTTCAAGCAGAAGGGCGAAGCACTTCACGTGCAGCGCAGATCCTTTAAGAAGTCTGGTAAACCTCAAGGCAAGAAACATAAGAAGAAACCTAAGTCAGCGCCTGTGCAGGACTCTGCTGGGGCCTCTGGGTCTGGAGAATCAAAGAAACCGGGCACGAAGTGTTTCCGGTGTGGCCAGAAGGGTCATTGGAAGAAGGACTGCAAGCAACCTCAGAATGCTGGAGAAGGTAATCTACAACTCTTGGTTGTTGAAACATTTCTTTCAAGTAATAGTTCTTTTGCTAGTTGGATTGTGGATTCTGGATCCACTAACCATGCCTGTAACTCTCTTCAGGGGTTTCGGGAAAGCAGAAGGTTGCTTGATGGAGAGGTGACCTTGAGCATGGGAACTGAGGCCGTTGCTGCTGCTGAAGCCATTGGAGATGTTCCTCTTAGTTTTTCGAATAATAAGACTTTGACTCTTAGAGATGTCTTTTATGTACCGTCCTTGAGACGTAACTTGATTTCTGTTTCTTCTTTAGTTAATGAAGGTTATTCAGTTTATTTTGATGCTTCTGGTGTACCATTTAAGCTGAATGGAACTTTTATAATAAGAGGAATGATTCAGAATCATCTCTATATTGTCAGTCCTAAATTTGAAAAAGATAACATAATAACTTCAGCATTTAATGTTAATTCATCTAAGCGTAAGAAACCTTCGGAGAACTTAACCAAATTATGGCACTTACGGCTTGGGCATATTGCCTTAGATAGGATCCATAGGTTGGTAAAGGTCGGGCTTCTAGAAACAGATCCTACGGAGATCCTTCCCACCTGTGAATCCTGCCTAGAAGGCAAGATGACCAAGAGGGCCTTCAAAGGCAAAGGAGTGAGAGCTACTGAGATATTGGAGTTAATCCATTCAGATGTATGTGGACCCATGAGCGTCAAGACGATAGGAGGCCATGAGTACTTCATCACTTTTACAGATGATTACTCAAGATATGGTTACATTTACCTTATGCATCGGAAGTCGGAATCCTTTGACATGTTCAAAGAGTTCAGGGTTGAAGTAGAAAAGCAGACAGGTAAATGTATAAAAACCCTTTCGATCTGATCGAGGAGGTGAATACCTATCTGACGAGTTCCTTGGGTATTTGGTAGAGCATGGGATAACATCCCAGTTGACTGCTCCAGGTACCCCACAACAGAATGGAGTCTCTGAGAGAAGGAATCGAACCTTATTGGACATGGTTCGAAGCATGATGAGTTATGCCTGTTTACCAACGACCTTTTGGGGATATG
Source organism: Chamaelirium japonicum (assembly GCA_947650365.1). Classification (NCBI taxonomy): domain Eukaryota; kingdom Viridiplantae; phylum Streptophyta; class Magnoliopsida; order Liliales; family Melanthiaceae; genus Chamaelirium; species Chamaelirium japonicum. The sequence continues at coordinate 64,958,992 of OX393552.1, forward strand.
CCCTTCAGACAACAGCATATGTTCTGAACCACGTTCCATCTAAATCTGTGCCTCAGACCCCTAGAGAACTGTGGTCAAGGCAAAAGCCAACACTACAGCATTTCAGAATATGGGGATGTCCTACACATGTGCGGATAGACAAGAGGGAAAAGATGGAGCCAAAGTCCAAAGCATGTCTGTTTGTAGGGTATCCCAAAGAGACTAAAGGTGGACTATTTTATAATCCTGAGGAAAAGAAGGTAATCGTTTCAACGAATGTCATTTTCCTAGAACATGATTATGTTATGGACCACAAGCCTGCTAGTAAGGTAGTTCTGGATGAGCTACTGGGTACTAGATCAGAGAGCGCATCCGAAAGCATAGTGGGAGCTGACATTACAGATAATAATATATTAGATACTGTAGAACCTATTAATCCTGTAACACCACCACCACCTCGTCGCAGTGGGAGAAACATCAGAGCTCCTGACAGATATGTTAGGATTGATGTGTTCTAAGCTTGTAAAACTTTAAGTTTTGGTCTAATAAAGATTGATAGTTATTAATATATATGAGATGCATATAGGTGCGTAACATAGTTACGTGTTCTTTAGAGAACAGAGAGCCATGGTTATATGGTAGTCCACTGAGTTGAAGACTAAGTGGATTGGTCCCGTATAACCTAAATATGTTCGCAGCTATGATAAGGTTGGTCGCCTCATCATGATAAGCTGTTGGCGATGCCAGTTCATGGGATGTCTTCACCATGGTCATCACCAGGCACAGTGTCTGTGGCTGAACGGAACTAACACGGTGTACAGATCAGTGAGCAGACACTGGTACACTAAGCCGTGTTTCTGCTTAGGGTAAAACGGTCCTAAACCCTGAGGAACCACGACTGATGGACTAACCAGTTGCGTGGTGCTTTGGCGCACCAATGTGTGAGGGTCCATATGCAGTGATCCAAAACCACGGTGTACTGGGTTACCCGGCTGGCGTTGCATTAGCGTGTCACTCCTGCAGGCATCCACACCCCTAATGGGAGGTGCGTTCCTTGGTGTGACTTACACTGTACCAAACCAAGGCCTGGTGGTCATCAGTTTGACTGTTGACCGGGTTCGATTACTCGACGGGGTAATCAGAGGTACGATGTATAGGTCAACCTGGAAGGAACCAAGTCATATGATCATTCGAGTCTGACGGTAGTCTTTACCGCTCGAAGTGAATCATGGCATCAAGTGGAGGGACAGCGGGTTTACCACTACTAAGCGGAGAGCAGGGGTATGATGGAGAACATAGTAAGTCTGGGTGAATTGGAGTGCAGCCTGCGTCGCACTCTGGGTGGCTACGCAGGTTAACTCGAGCTCAGAGGATCGATGGTACACTCGGGTAGTGTGTTGATCGAGCTTGAGTTGGAAGCCATAAACCCCGGTCCCTGATGGTTCCACCTTATCAATATTATGTACGGTTCTTGAACCGTCTCCCCGGAACACCATAAGCATTAGGAGGAAGAAAGAAGTATACGCTCCGTGTGTGCTTGGCACTAGAGCACGGTAGATGCGTAACTACATACGAGTACTAAGGGTTGAGCCCGAGACTAGTGCAGAGTCGCATGTAGTAATCCCTAGCCATAAGTGAACTTCGCTGCATAGGTGCGATGCACCGGGGTATGTTGCGAGTTGACTAGTTGACTTTGCTAGAGGCACCCTCCGGTGGCCTCAGTTAATAGTAGGTAACTAGTAAAGATCACTTAGGAAGTGGCCGCTAGGTATCGCACGCTAGAAATGGTCAAAATGAGGCGTCGGGGCGTTTTGGTAAAAACCTCACTCTGCCGGACCTCACTGTTGGCTGACCCTATTAGTGAGGCACCTTGCTAGGGCCGGCCCTACGATGTAGGGATAAGAATCCCTCATCTATAGGGCCGGCCATATAGATAGGGATGGGGCGATAAAAACGGATAAAGTCGAGCCCTAAAAAGTGGGAAAACGGATAAATACGCAGAGAGATAAAAAGGAGATAATGGAGAGATAATGAGAGGGGGTCATTATTGTTAGGATTGATGTGTTCTACGCTTGTAAAACTTTAAGTTTTGGTCTAATAAAGATTGATAGTTATTAATATATATGAGATGCATATAGGTGCGTAACATAGTTACGTGTTCTTTAGAGAACAGAGAGCCATGGTTATATGGTAGTCCACTGAGTTGAAGACTAAGTGGATTGGTCCCGTATAACCTAAATATGTTCGCAGCTATGATAAGGTTGGTCGCCTCATCATGATAAGCTGTTGGCGATGACAGTTCATGGGATGTCTTCACCATGGTCATCACCAGGCACAGTGTCATTGGCTGAACGGAACTAACACGGTGTACAGATCAGTGAGCAGACACTGGTACACTAAGCCGTGTTTCTGCTTAGGGTAAAACGGTCCTAAACCCTAAGGAACCACGACTGATGGACTAACCAGTTGCGTGGTGCTTTAGCGCACCAATGTGTGAGGGTACGTCCATATGCAGTGATCCAAAACCACGGTGTACTGGGTTACCCGGCTGGCGTTGCATTAGCGTGTCACTCCTGCAGGCCATCCACACCCCTGATGGGAGGTGCGTTCCTTGGTGTGACTTACACTGTACCAAACCCAGGCCTGGTGGTCATCAGTTTGACTGTTGACCGGGTTCGATTACTCGACGGGGTAATCAGAGGTACGATGTATAGGTCAACCTGGAAGGAACCAAGTCATATGATCATTCGAGTCTGACGGTAGTCTTCACCGTTCGAAGTGAATCATGGCATCAAGTGGAGGGACAGCGGGTTTACCACTACTAAGCGGAGAGCAGGGGTATGATGGAGAACATAGTAAGTCTGGGTGAATTGGAGTGCAGCCTGCGTCGCACTCTGGGTGGCTATGCAGGTTAACTCGAGCTCAGAGGATCGATGGTACACTCGGGTAGTGTGTCGATCGAGCTTGAGTTGGAAGCCATAAACCCCGGTCCCTGATGGTTCCACCTTATCAACATTATGTACGGTTCTTGAACCGTCTCCTCGGAACACCATAAGCATTAGGAGGAAGAAAGAAGTATACGCTCCGTGTGTGCTTGGCACTAGAGCACGGTAGATGCGTAACTACATACGAGTACTAAGGGTTGAGCCCGAGACTAGTGCAGAGTCGCATGTAGTAATCCCTAGCCATAAGTGAACTTCGCTGCATAGGTGCGATGCACCGGGGTATGTTGCGAGTTGACTAGTTCACTTTGCTAGAGGCACCCTCCGGTGGCCTCAGTTAATAGTAGGTAACTAGTAAAGATCACTTAGGAAGTGGCCGCTAGGTATCGCACGCTAAAAATGGTCAAAATGAGGCGTCGGGGCGTTTTGGTAAAAACCTCACTCTGCCGGACCTCACTGTTGGCCGACCCTAGTAGTGAGGCACCTTGCTAGGGCCGGCCCTATGATGTAGGTATAAGAATCCCTCATCTATACGGCCGGCCATATAGATAGGGATGGGGCGATAAAAACGGATAAAGTCGAGCCCTAAAAAGTGGGAAAACGGATAAATACGCAGAGAGATAAAAAGGAGATAATGGAGAGATAATGAGAGGGGGTCATTATTGTTAGGATTGATGTGTTCTAAGCTTGTAAAACTTTAAGTTTTGGTCTAATAAAGATTGATAGTTATTAATATATATGAGATGCATATAGGTGCGTAACATAGTTACGTGTTCTTTAGAGAACAGAGAGCCATGGTTATATGGTAGTCCACTGAGTTGAAGACTAAGTGGATTGGTCCCGTATAACCTAAATATGTTCGCAGCTATGATCAGGTTGGTCGCCTCATCATGATAAGCTGTTGGCGATGACAGTTCATGGGATGTCTTCACCATGGTCATCACCAGGCACAGTGTCTGTGGCTGAACGGAACTAACACGGTGTACAAATCAGTGAGCAGACACTGGTACACTAAACCGTGTTTCTGCTTAGGGTAAAACGGTCCTAAACCCTGAGGAACCACGACTGATGGACTAACCAGTTGCGTGGTGCTTTAGCGCACCAATGTGTGAGGGTCCATATGCAGTGATCCAAAACCACGGTGTACTGGGTTACCCGGCTGGCGTTGCATTAGCGTGTCACTCCTGCAGGTCATCCACACCCCTGATAGGAGGTGCGTTCCTTGGTGTGACTTACACTGTACCAAACTCAGGCCTGGTGGTCTTCAGTTTGACTGTTGACCAGGTTCGATTACTCGACGGGGTAATCAGAGGTACGATGTATAGGTCAACCTGGAAGGAACCAAGTCATATGATCATTCGAGTCTGACGGTAGTCTTCACCGCTCGAAGTGAATCATGGCATCAAGTGGAGGGACAGCGGGTTTACCACTACTAAGCGGAGAGCAGGGGTATGATGGAGAACATAGTAAGTCTGGGTGAATTGGAGTACAGCCTGCGTCGCACTCTGGGTGGCTACGCAGGTTAACTCGAGCTCAGAGGATTGATGGTACACTCGGGTAGTGTGTCGATCGAGCTTGAGTTGGAAGCCATGAACCCCGGTCCCTGATGGTTCCACCTTATCAACATTATGTACGGTTCTTGAACCGTCTCCTCGGAACACCATAAGCATGAGGAAGAAAGAAGTATACGCTCAGTGTGTGCTTGGCACTAGAGCACGGTAGATGCGTAACTACATACGAGTACTAAGGGTTGAGCCCGAGACTAGTGTAGAGTCGTATATAGCAATCCCTAGCCATAAGTGAACTTCGCTGCATAGGTGCGATGCACCGGGGTATGTTGCGAGTTGACTAGTTGACTTTGCTAGAGGCACCCTCCGGTGGCCTCAGTTAATAGTAGGTAACTAGTAAAGATCACTTAAGAAGTGGCCGCTAGGTATCGCACGCTAGAAATGGTCAAAATGAGGCGTCAGGGCGTTTTGGTAAAAACCTCACTCTGCCGGACCTCACTGTTGGCCGACCCTAGTGGTGTGACACCTTGCTAGGGCCGGCCCTATGATGTAGGGATAAGAATCCCTCATCTATAGGGCCGGCCATATGGATAGGGATGGGGCGATAAAAACGGTTAAGATCGAGCCCTAAAAAGTGGAAAAACGGATAAATACGCAGAGAGATAAAAAGGAGATAATGGAGAGATAATGAGAGGGGGTTATTATCCCCTTGGATCCTTATCCAAGGGGGTTGGCCGGCCCTATAAAAAGACCTATGGGCGCCGGCCCCATGTGCTGAAAAATCCGAACCCCCTCCTCTCTCATCTCTCTAGTTCTCTCCCTAATCTCTCTCCGTTTCCCGCTTGCTACTTCGTCTTCCTCGCGTGGAGTTCTGAAGAAGGAGAAGGGTCGTTTTTCGAAGGCACTCAGAGATCCGAGAGCGACGTTCCGTGCATCGTATGAGATCGGGTGAACAAGAAGGAAACATCTCTATTCGTACCATCGGCATCTTCGCGAACGATCTTCCGTCTCCATCGACAAAGAAGACAATTCTCCGCGGTTAAAAGATCCGTACGAAAGGTATGTGTAATCTAACATGTAGATCTAGCGAGCATTATGATTTGCATCCATACTAGTTAATCATTGCGCTAGATTGCCGTTAGGGGTTTTCGATTCTCGTGCATACACATGCACACATATGTAGATTAGTTTCTATGAAAAGTTAAATCGTGTAACGTGCACCATGAACGGTCTTTCGACCGCCAAATCGCTTCCGCTGCGAGCCTCTGACCCGGATTAACTTCCAACAATTGGTATCAGAGCCGCATTAGTGGTGTGTGTTTCACGTTTTTTCATGAAACTAACATGTGTGCACATGATGAATGCGTGAGATCATCGGGGTTCTTACGCTTAGATCATGCATATGTATAGATTGTGCTTGTTCTATTAATCATTCTTGCAGGGCGCCGCTATAAAAATCTAGATCTATGCTTTGTGCTTGCTACCGGGGGTCGGACCCCGAGTTAGCAAATGTCTGGATTTGCTTTCTATGTGTGGATTTGTAATTGAGCCGTAGATTGGGCGAGTGATGGGGGTTGACCATCCTCGGTTTCCCATGGCTTTTTCCTAGGTGTGTTTTCTTTTCTTTCTAGGAAATTGTGTACGACTGAGCACTTGCTCGTAGCGTACTAGACTTTTTCGGTTACAGATCGAGAAGAAAGATGTGCCAAAGAAATCCACCATCGGGAGCGGAAGCGGAACCCTGGAGGATGAAGACGATCCGGCAAAGTGTTTGCAAGCGCGACGAAGGAGCCAGACCGAGGAACCTTGCGAAGAAAGCTAGAGGCCTGCGCTGTGCTAATTAGGTTCAGGGGTCGGACCCTGAACTTAATTCAGTTTTAATGGTTGCTTTCTTTAATTAGTTCTTTATGCTTCATATCGAACCCCGATGAGATAATATGATTATCAGTTTTCAGAGGGATGTCTTTCCCCTCCGGTCCAAGCGACTGTTTGAGGTTAGGATCCCGCTAGATGACGCCTATTATTTAGTTGACTTTTGATGTTAGTGGGATCCCATCACATATGGTTATGCCACCATTAGGAGAGCACCCGACTAGTCGGGTGTGCCTATTTGGCCAGCATCGAAATCAAAGATGAGATGGAGATCCATTGAACATCAATTGTCAAATCTATAATCAAGGCGCCATGACTAGTGGGAGTCCTTTCCAGTGAGTCCGACTCTAGGATTAGCTCCAGAGCATTAGCGTGATAACCAATTTTGCAAAGCATCGATATTCTTGGAATATGTAATGTGACCCTTGAATGGAGAAATCCACTTGAGGCAGGGACTATGATATTTCGAGAGTGATTAATGCTAGGCGAAGGGCTTGAACGCTAGTGGGCGCATGGTGTGACCAGGGTCTAGTATTTAGGAGGTCGCTACCTTTGCATTTGCATAAATTCATACTCGCAAAATAACCCTCAGAATTATAAGGGATGCAAGAGAGGACTTTTATAAGATCCTCTGGCCTCCACGGCCAGTCGTTTTGTGTTTGGGTGGGGATGCATAACTTCACACCCCCTAGGGTGGGAGCTGTGTATTTCCATGCCAAATTACTTAATGACCTCCCTGAGGATATGGCGATTACGGGGCCAGGAGAGAAGGGCTTTTCATCCCACCCTAGTGGGGGCCGCATGAACTCCCGTGTCGTAATTGCTTAGGCTCGTGGGTAAGCATCCTAAGTACACGTGAGGTATTCGTTACGAAGACAACGGTGATCACGTGGTACTGGCCAAAAGATAACTATGGTCCATCACAGCCCTGAGTTGGCAGATTTGGATAGGGTCAAGGAAAAGCCCCGTGTAAGCGGATTGACGCTGTATGATGCCCCCTAGGGCAGGTACAGTCGATTCCGAGATCTTACATACATGGTTAATTAATCCATGGTAATGACTTCGCTTGAGGGTAGCGTTGACATATGGATATAATTAGCTTGTTTTAAAAATCCATAAAATAAGTTTTTTAATGCATACTCATTTTTCAATCTTTATTTTCAGATGACTAAGTTAGACCCCCTGTCCGCTATCCTAAATGACCACAAACTTACCGGTCCCAACTATGAGGACTGGAAGCGCAACTTGTACCTGGTCCTAAGGATTGGGAAACATATGACAGCCCTTAATGACCCTGAGCCAGATTTGCCAGGATCCAATGCCACAGAGGCACAGTTAAAGGCATTCATTGACTGGAAGGAATCTAATGAGATATGTAAATGCTATATTATAGCATCCTTGCAAACAACTCTGCAGAAGCAAGTCGAGGAGATGCCTGACGCTTCTGACATAATGTTGTACTTGAAGGAGATGTTTGAAGGTCACAATCGCGTTACGCGATACCTTACCATCAAGAAACTCGTTGGCACTAAGATGTCAATTGGGACGCTGGTTCGGGAACACATGATAAAAATGTTTGGGTTCCAGAACGAACTAGCTACCATGGACATTGTGCTAGAAGGCGAGGTGATGACTGACATCTTCCTCTCGTCACTGTCTGGAGCCTTTGAAGGCTTTGTCACCAACTTTAATTTGAACAAGTTGGCTATGACAAATGCAGAGCTTCTGGAAGCTCTCCAGGCAGCTGAGGATGGCTTCAAGCAGAAGGGCGAAGCACTTCACGTGCGACGCAGATCCTTCAAGAAGCCTGGTAAACCTCAGGGCAAGAAACATAAAAATAAACCTAAGTCACTGCCTGTGCAGGACTCTGCTGGGGCCTCTGGGTCTGGAGAATCAAAGAAACCGAGCACGAAGTGCTTCCGGTGTGGCCAGAAGGGTCATTGGAAGAAGGACTGCAAGAAGCCTCAGAATGCTGGTGAAGGTAATCTACAACTCTTAGTTGTTGAATCATTTCTTTCAAGTAATAGTACTTTTGCTAGTTGGATTGTGGATTCTGGATCCACTAACCATGCCTGTAACTCTCTTCAGGGGTTTCGGGAAAGTAGAAGATTGCTTGATGGAGAGGTGACCTTGAGCATGGGAACTGAGGCCGTGGCTGCTGCTGAAGCTATTGGAGACGTCAATCTTAGTTTTTCGAATAATAAGACTTTGACTCTTAGAGATGTCTTTTATGTACCGTCCTTGAGACGTAACTTAATTTCTGTTTCTTCATTAGTTAATGAAGGTTATTCAGTTTATTTTGATGCTTCTGGTGTGTCGTTTAAACTGAATGGAACTTTTATAATAAGAGGAATGGTTCAGAATCATCTCTATGTTGTAAGTCCTAAATTTGAAAAAGATAACATAATAACTTCAGCATTTAATGTTAATTCATCTAAGCGTAAGAATCCTTCGGAAAATTTAACCCACCTGTGGCACTTACGACTTGGGCATATTGCCTTAGACAGGATCCATAGAATGGTGAAAGCCGGGCTTCTGGAAACAGATCCTACGGAGATCCTTCCCACCTGTGAATCCTGCCTGGAAGGTGTTGTGATTTTAAATTGTTATACCGCAAGTGCACGGCGTCTACCTGATAGACAGTGGCAAATACGGGTCGATCCCACAGAGACTTGATTGAAAACTGATTAAAGAAAGGATTAATGATTAAACTAGTACGGAAAGATCTCCAAAGAAGAGTGAGTGAATTTTAAATTAATTAATTCTTGATTAACATAAACGCAATAGACTAAAAACAATAAAATAATGGTTGTGGATGATCAATGGATGAGAACTAGGGTTTCGGGGTTACACTTGGACATTCACAAATAATATTGATTATTTATCTCAGTTGGGGTAGAATGACGTGTTCATCCCAACCGGAAGATTTAACAATAAAACCTGAGAATCTTTAATCTTAGATCTAGACAGTTGACGATTAGCGTGAAGGAACTTGTTGCACGACACAGGGACTCTCCCTAGCATCCGGCGTAACCTGGGTCAACGCCGAATCTTAAAGAGTTTATAGAAGTGTCAACGTCTCTTTGAGAAGTTGAATCACAGAGCAGTCTATTTCTATAGATTAAAGATTTGAATTATAATAAAATGATAATAATCATACGATGGTTATTCAAAACGTTCAGAACGATACTACAGTGCTGTAGAAACTTCCCTACGCATCTACTATGACCGGAATCAATAATAGAAACAAGCGAATATGCAAGCATGCGGTATTTTAATAAAGATTATGAATCGACCAAAGACGAAATTACATTACGGCATAAACGGGAATCAATATTATTCATAAATAACCCAAGTTTCACCCCTAGCCCTAGCTAGGGGTTTAGCTACGCATATTCATACAATTCATAACGAAAATATAAATGCGAGCAAACTCCATTATGGATAATGAGCGTGTGTGTGAGGCTTCTGGCGAGGATGACGGCGCGTCTTCGACGATGGCGGCGTGTGGCTTCGCGATGATGGAGCGTCGATAAATGGTAATAGCCTCGGTGGTGAAGAAAATGGTGATGATGGCTCGGAGATGATGAAGAGGGTGATGATAGAAGGTCAGCCTAGGTTCGTCCTCCTCCCCCCTTTGTTTACCCGAACCCCCCCTTATATAGGATATAGAGAGAGAGAGAAAAGAGAGAGAGATGGTCGGTTGTCTTGGTCCCAAAAGAGAAGGAAACGAAGTCAGAGAGAGAGAGAAGTGCGGTTTAGAGAGAGAAATGGAAAGAGAATCCGAGAGAGAGGATCCCGATCGGGTTTCAGTTTTAGAAAGAGAGAGAAGGAAAGAAAACGGAAGAGAGAGAAGATCGGTCGAGAGATAGAGGGACGTCCGGAGTTGGAGAGAGAAAATCCCGTAGAGAGAGAAGAACGGGAGGAGAGAGAGACGCGATCGGGAGAAGAGAGAAAAAGGGAAGAATAGAGAGAGAAGATCGGGCTCTGATCGGGTAAGGAAGAGAGAGGCTCGGGCTGGGCGGTTAAGGAAATTTCACTACACCAAAATCAGGATTTAGTAACACAGCCAACTGTTATAAATATGTTTAGTAACATAAAAAAAACGTTAGGAATATGGCGTTACAGATATTTGTAACACTTTTTGTAACAACCGTTACTAATTGACCGTTACAAATTGTCTGTTTTGGTGTAGTGAAAGATATGGGCGCTGGGTTTTAGAGAGAGAGAATCTAGGAGGGAAAGAGAGTGAAGTTCGGTGGGATCCGGTGTGCTGGAGTGCTGGCCGCTGCATTCGGTGTGCATGTTGATGCATGGAACGGCTGTGATTACAGGGTGATAGAGGGGTGGCTGGGTGGATCGGTGCATAGGCAGGCAGGCATGCATGCATGGAAGGGAAGATGGGCGATCGGACGGCTGTGAGTGGTGGAGGAAGAGGGTGCGGTTAATGGGCTGCTGGGCTGCAGTTTTAAAGAGAGAGAGTGGGTGGGCGGCTCGGGATTGAAGGGACGCATGCATATGTTTTGCTCGGCATGAGTACAATGCATGGGTTTTACATTTGGATCGGACGGCTGCGATGGTGGGAAGGAGATGGCTGGGCGGTTGATGGTGGGTGCAACGCGTTAGGTTGTAAGGAACGCTAGAGACGGCTGCGATGCGATCCAACGGATGCATGAGTAGGGACGACTGTGATTAGTTTCCAAGTGATCACGGGTTAGAGAGAGAGTCGGCTGTATGCCATCAGGTTCGGGGCCGGGATCGATACATGGAATGGATGAGGTGGAACGGTCGGCTGGAATTAGGTGGCATGGGAGATAATCGGGTTATGCGATTCGATCGAAGTCTTGGCTATGACGGGTTTACGGGCGACTTTGTATATAGACGGTCGCGATGGGTACGATGGTGAAATAAGAAGAGTAGGGAATGGCCGACTTGGGTTGGTTAATGGGGTCACGTGGAAGGCTTGGTCACCCACTTATCATCATCCGCATTCATCATCGGTCCTTCAGAAATATCCGCATACGGTCTGTACAACTTCCATCGCATTGCCGTGAGAATATCCATTGCTTGATCATAACGCTCTTGAGCTGACTGCATCGATAACCAGATCAATTCCCTGAAAATCACGCATGAAATAACGTCCATTAGATTCCACTATGCGATTATCGATAAAAGGAATAATTTGGATTATTAGACAGTATAACTATCATGCATGATATGTATGAGAGTGAACCAATATGCCGTTGGGTTCGTATGAGAGTCTACTATATCGTGGTGCAAGGAAACTCATGCAGTTTACGTGTATTATGAAAGTTTTACGTAGCAAAGTGACGCTATGTGCATGATAAAGAAAGGATAATTCGCACCAAATGGACGCTCATCACACCCCCAAACTTAAATCTTGCTCGCCCTCGAGTAAGGAAAGAAAAATAAACAAAGTAGATGACAAAATAAAAACTCCTAACTCACTTTCGCAGGAATCGCGATTGCACTTAGCATGTGCAACAAGCCGTTAAACCCCTGGGTTACCCCAGTGGACGAGTTTTGTCTCGTGAGGGTTTGCAGTGAATCTACCCACAAAATTCAAACTTCTTTTTTTTTTTTTGAAAGTAAACATAAGAAATAAGAAAAGTCGGTTTTGTAGAATAATTAAAAAGTACTCAAAAATAAAATTTCTAAGGCACAAGACTCACAAGGTATCTAGCCCAAGCTTCGGCTTTCGAAGTAAGCACTTTAGGTCCTAACTATTGGTTTCCCGTTAGAAAAGATCAAGGTCAACTATACTCGAGTGCACGGTGCTGTCTGGGCTAAACACAACCGGGGGTTTGCTTCTCTACATTCATATCATTCTAACAGTCTCCTAGAACGGTCAAAGTCGACCTTAGAACCTGAGTCAAAACCAGCTAATCTAGACAGGCTAGTGAGAGTTGTGGATATTCACCTTAATACCTTTCGGCTTTATATGTGATATTCCAGTTTCCCCACATTGTTTATAGCGACGGCTTTCACACTATTTTTTTTTCTCTTTTTTTTTTTCGGTCTCATTTTTTTTTTTTTTTTTTGGATCTAATTATATATCCCTTCCTAACTTGTACCATGCCAGCTGCACTCTATGCCCATGACACGCTGCCAACGCTCTCATGAGTTAGGTAGCCATCCTCAAGTTGCCTTTATATTTGATTCACTCTGCATCCATAGGATCATTCTCATAACCCTATCGACCAGGCTTCACTCATATTAGGGCATACAGGTTAAGACTTTTACATAATTAGGTCCTATACCATGCTAATAGGTAGCCCTTTCCGCTATACCTTAGAATTCACTGGTCGCTTTTCTAATGATATATTTTTTTTTTTCAAACCAAGTGAACCAGATCCGCATGGTTCATCAGGACTCCAAGTGACTATTAGGTGATATGAAAGCTTTGAATCTAGACCCTAGAGGTGTAAGCCAGATGTGAAGTGAAAAGTCAAGTCTAGTTTGTTTTGACAATTTCTAAAAGGTTACTAAGGGTCAGAACCATATTAGACATACTTTTTCTAGCTGATCCTTGGACTTTATACCTTGATTATCAAGTGCCTTATAGTCCTATTCGAGTACGATAAAATTATATTACAAAACCTGAAATAAAGATAAAATATATATAGATATATATAATTTTTTTTTTTCCGAAAAGAACGAAAGGGCCGGCAAAAGTAATACGATAAGAAACTAAAATAAGAAAAAGAAAAAAAAAATATGCGAATGCAAATTCCTATAGATTTCTATACGAACGCTGTAGTTTTAGTAGGGGACTACAGACTAGACACACATACACGAAGATGTATGTGCCGAGCTATCCCACTACAGCGTAAGTTGATGCATTATTAATATTATTTAAAAAAACAATTTTTTTTTTTTTAAATTCAAAATACGAACAGAAAAATTTTGTAGAAATTGAATGCATACAGGATTTTGCAAAAAGGTACATCACACCCCCAAACTTAAATTAGACATTGTCCTCAATGTATGAATTAGATAATGCTCATGGATGAGATGGTAGCATTATATGATAGCATTTTTGAAGGACATAGATATAAAATGAAAGTATGAAGTTTTAAGGATGGATAGTACCGTATAATTGCTTTATAGCTTTGTTTCCTGCAAAAGATTAGTACTACAAACAAAACAAAGCGACTAAACAGACTACTAAAGACTAGCGGATGCGAATAAAAAAAAAAAAATTAACTGCTAGAATGCAAATATGTTTTTCAGCAGATGGAATTTTCAAAAAGAATAGAGAGTAGTCATTAATTGAAAAATTATATTCTATAGTATACGTTGGGCATGTTTCCGCGTGACTCTCCTTTATTTTATGAGGGTTCATCCTATATTGTTTTTCATGATTTTTCTTTTCAAATGAAACAAGATAAGATTCATTATTGTACTCCATATTCTGCCATGTATCATGTAGATTATCTTTGAAAAATTTGCATAAATGAATTTTCTGATTTTGGATGAATGGAGGAAAAATTAAATCAGAAAATATATCTTCTTCACCCATTTGAGTATGTTGAAACTCAGCTAGCAGAATTTGTAGGTCAATGTACGATTTTTCGATAATAATTGGATGATTAATCATGATCTCATTAATTTCAAAATTCGTTGATAGAGCGTTGGCTTCTTTAGCAAACATATTACTATCAATGATATAAGGAAGATCATGGGTGACATCTAGTAATGCAGTGCTTATATTGATATGATCATCAATATCCAAATTCTTACCAAAATATGCAAGGCAGGCTTCCAGTGGGTCATTATAGTTTACTTGTGGTACAAAACTTTCGTCTTGTTCTTGCAAGAAGTTAACCTCTTCTAATTCATCCCTGTCATCTCTAGGTTGTTTGCTCACATGAAATATATTGACTTGTAATGTCATGTTACCGAATGACATGCTCATTATACCATTCCGACAGTTGATTAACGCATTCGATGTTGCCAGGAAAGGTCGCCCTAAGATTACCGGTACTCGACTCATAAATTCCGTTGGTGGTTTGGTATCAAGGACCACAAAGTCAACAGGGAATACGAATTCTCCCACTTTGATTAGGACATCTTCTACTATCCCTTTTGGATATCGGATTGAAGCATCAGCTAGCTGGAGGGTTAATTTAGAGGGTTTTAACTCCCCCAAACCTAGCTCTTTATATATGGAATATGGGAGGAGGTTGACACTTGCACCTAAGTCGAGCAAGGCTTTCTCAATATAATATTCCCCTATTTTACAGGAAATGGTAGGACAACCAGGGTCCTTATATTTGATAGGGGTTGAGCATGAAATAACTGAACTAGCCTGCTGAGCCAGAAATGCTCTCTTGGGTATATTAGTTGTTCTCTTAAAAGTGCAAAGGTCCTTTAAGAATTTAGCATATGTAGGTATTTGTTGGATTGCATCTAAGAGTGGAATATTAATTTTTACTTGCTTGAAGACTTCAAGCATATTATCCATTTGTATTTTCTTCTTTACTGGCTCTAGTCTTTGAGGATATGGGGCTCTAGGGATGTAAGTTCTAAGAGGTGGTTCACTCGATGATGTAATATTTTCAGGATCGTGTCTTGTGTTTTCCCTAGTTTCCTCTTGTGATTTTAGCTCCTCTTCAGGTGTTTCTGCAGTTCTTATGTCATTCTGCCTAAGTTCCTCAGTTTCTTTAGGGGGTTCTATCATGTTATCAACTTATCGTCCTGACCTAAGTGTAGTGATTGCATTTGCCTGCTCATGGCCTTTTCCTTTGATGTCATGAACTTTAAATTGACCCCTTGGATTTGACCCTTTAGGGTTAGCCTCAGGTTGACTCGGGAATGTACCCTTATCCCTTGTATTCAAAGAATCAGCTAGTTGACTCACAGTGTATTCTAACTTCGCAATAGATTGTGTGTTAGCACTAAGGCTTTGTGCGGTGCTCTGTTGGAATTGGAGGGTATTCTGGGCTAATAGTTTCATCGTTTCCTCCAGAGAATTGATTCTTTGATTATCTGGATTAGGGATGACATTCTGTATGGGTGGCTTTTGAAACCCTAGAGATGGTACAGACTGAGATGGGCCACCTTGGTATGGATCTGTAGTCCATGAGAAATTTGGATGATTCTTCCATCCTTCATTGTAAGTGTTTGAATATGGATTATGTTTTTGTTGATTATCAAAACGATTGTTTTGATACAAAGCATTGATTCTTTCCATATTATTTTCTTGTCTCCCTAACATCGGGCATCGATAATCTGCATGGGTAGGCTCACTACAAATTGAACAAATAGAAAAGGTAGGTTCATTGTTGCGACTCATAGTTTGATTAAGGCTTAATGCCTCTAAGGTATTTGGAGTGGAAGTCCTATTTCCTTGATTCATTTCTAGAGCCTCTAAGCGTCTCATCATAGTGGCCAGTTTAGCTTCTGCTTCTAATTTAGGTTCAACTTTATAGAATCCACCTTGTGTAGTAGGGGGGAATTTCCTATAATCTTCTTTGATTGGTTCCCACTGTAGTGTATTCTCTGCAATTTCTTCTAAGTAGGTCCAGGCTTGATCTGCTGTCTTTTTGGTGAATTCACCATTACAACATGATTCTACCATGGTCTTACATGGGTAGTTCAACCCTTCATAAAGGATTTGGACTAGTCTAATTTTTTCAAAGCCATGGTGTGGACAGTGCAGGAGTAGGTCCTTAAATCTTTCTATGTATCTATAGAGAGCCTCACCTTTCAGTTGGTGAAACACATTCAAGGCCTGACGAATCGAGGCCGTCTTTTGTTTAGAATAGAATTTTCTATAAAAGAGCTCGAGTAGGCTTACCCAAGTAGTTATGGATCCAGCTTGTAAGGCATAAAGCCATGCTTTAGCCTTTTCTTTTAGCGAGAAGGGAAATAACCTAAGTTTAAGGTTTTCTTCGGACATATTATCGAATTTCATTGTTCCACATATGTCCTCAAATTCCCTCACGTGTTGATATGGATTTTCCTGCTCCATTCCCCGAAAGATGGGAAGCATTTGGATTAAGCCAGATTTTAATTCAAATTTTGCATTAGTGGTGGGTAAGGTTATGCAAGAAGGTTGTGTAGCCCTAGTGGGATACATATAATCCCCTAAGGTGATTGCTTGCGGCTGTTCTGCCATTTCTACGATGTTATTATAATCAATTCTAGCTAATCTTTTTCCTACACGTGCCCAGACTATGGACTGTGCGTCCAGATTAATACGTCAATTAGGTAATAGTAGTTTAACTAATATAACGATACGCTAGTAAAGAAAACAGAGTCCGTACTTTAGCAGAATAACTATGCAAATAGAGAGTACTATTATGCAATGCAACACCCTAGCAAATGGTTTCTATCGATGCAAGGTTGAGTGTACACCTCAGACTGAGACACACATACAACTATAAGAGGTGTATGTGCCGAGCTGGCGACAACCTTACAAAGTTGCGGTGCAATTCGATTATTTGATCTACGGTGAAAGTTTACACATTAACCGGTTACCCTAATTACTACGGTTATTGAATCAGCAGGAGTAAGCAATAGGAGTACGTAATCAAACCCACTGACTGGAGAGGCGTGGGTAAGGATTTGAGTACTTACCTTTGCGATGCTTATGCAAGTTTTCCGTTGAGCGTGTAAGTACCTGAAAAGTTAAATAGAAGATAATAAGTACGAAAGAGACAAAATACGAAAATAGAATAACTAAGAATACTAATACTGACTTTTTTTTTTTTTTTTTAAAGCAAATAAA
The DNA here is from genome assembly GCA_947650365.1 of Chamaelirium japonicum. NCBI lineage: Eukaryota > Viridiplantae > Streptophyta > Magnoliopsida > Liliales > Melanthiaceae > Chamaelirium > Chamaelirium japonicum. Next base: position 64,976,049 of record OX393552.1, read on the forward strand.
AACTAAACTTTAATAGTTTTCAAACTCAAGTCCCCGGCAACGGCGCCAAAAACTTGTTGTGATTTTAAATTGTTATACCGCAAGTGCACGGCGTCTATCTGATAGACAGTGGCAAATACGGGTCGATCCCACAGAGACTTGATTGAAAACTGATTAAAGAAAGGATTAATGATTAAACTAGTACGGAAAGATCTCCAAAGGAGAGCGAGTGAATTTTAAATTAATTAATTCTTGATTAACGTAAACGCAATAGACTAAAAACAATAAAATAATGGTTGTGGATGATCAATGGATGAGAACTAGGGTTTCGGGGTTACACTTGGACATTCACAAATAATATTGATTATTTATCTCAGTTGGGGTAGAATGGCGTGTTCATCCCAACCGGAAGATTTAACAATAAAAACCTGAGAATCTTTAATCTTAGATCTAGACAGTTGACGATTAGCGTGAAGGAACTTGTTGCACGACACAGGGACTCTCCCTAGCATCCGGCGTAACCTGGGTCAACGCTGAATCTTAAAGAGTTTATAGAAGTGTCAACGTCTCTTTGAGAAGTTGAATCACAGAGCAGTCTATTTCTATAGATTAAAGATTTGAATTATAATAAAATGATAATAATCATACGATGGTTATTCAAAACGTTCAGAACGATACTACAGTGCTGTAGAAACTTCCCTACGCATCTACTATGACCGGAATCAATAATAGAAACAAGCGAATATGCAAGCATGCGGTATTTTAATAAAGATTATGAATCGACCAAAGACGAAATTACATTACGGCATAAACGGGAATCAATATTATTCATAAATAACCCAAGTTTCACCCCTAGCCCTAGCTAGGGGTTTAGCTACGCATATTCATACAATTCATAACGAAAATATAAATGCGAGCAAACTCCATTATGGATAATGAGCGTGTGTGTGAGGCTTCTGGCGAGGATGACGGCGCGTCTTCGATGATGGCGGCGTGTGGCTTCGCGATGATGGAGCGTCGATGAATGGTAATAGCCTCGGTGGTGAAGAAAATGGTGATGATGGCTCGGAGATGATGAAGAGGGTGATGATAGAAGGTCAGCCTAGGTTCGTCCTCCTCCCCCCTTTGTTTACCCGAACCCCCCTTATATAGGATATAGAGAGAGAGAGAAAAGAGAGAGAGATGGTCGGTTGTCTTGGTCCCAAAAGAGAAGGAAACGAAGTCAGAGAGAGAGAGAAGTGCGGTTTAGAGAGAGAAATGGAAAGAGAATCCGAGAGAGAGGATCCCGATCGGGTTTCAGTTTTAGAAAGAGAAAGAAGGAAAGAAAACGGAAGAGAGAGAAGATCGGTCGAGAGATAGAGGGACGTCCGGAGTTGGAGAGAGAGAATCCCGTAGAGAGAGAAGAACGGGAGGAGAGAGAGACGTGATCGGGAGAAGAGAGAAAAAGGGAAGAATAGAGAGAGAAGATCGGGCTCTGATCGGGTAAGGAAGAGAGAGGCTCGGGCTGGGCGGTTAAGGAAAGATATGGGCGCTGGGCTTTAGAGAGAGAGAATCTAGGAGGGAGAGAGAGTGAAGTTCGGTGGGATCCGGTGTGCTGGAGTGCTGGCCGCTGCATTCGGTGTGCATGTTGATGCATGGAACGGCTGTGATTACAGGATGATAGAGGGGTGGCTGGGTGGATCGGTGCATAGGCAGGCAGGCATGCATGCATGGAAGGGAAGATGGGCGATCGGACGGCTGTGAGTGGTGGAGGAAGAGGGTGCGGTTAATGGGCTGCTGGGTTGCAGTTTTAAAGAGAGAGAGTGGGTGGGCGGCTCGGGATTGAAGGGACGCATGCATATGTTTTGCTCGGTATGAGTGCAATGCATGGGTTTTACATTTGGATCGGACGGCTGCGATGGTGGGAAGGAGATGGCTGGGCGGTTGATGGTGGGTGCAACGCGTTAGGTTGTAAGGAACGCTAGAGACGGCTGTGATGCGATCCAACGGATGCATGAGTAGGGACGACTGTGATTAGTTTCCAAGTGATCACGGGATAGAGAGAGAGTCGGCTGTATGCCATCAGGTTCGGGGCCGGGATCGATACATGGAATGGATGAGGTGGAACGGTCGGCTGGAATTAGGTGGCATGGGAGATAATCGGGTTATGCGATTCGATCGAAGTCTTGGCTATGACGGGTTTACGGGCGACTTTGTATATAGACGGTCGCGATGGGTACGATGGTGAAATAAGAAGAGTAGGGAATGGCCGACTTGGGTTGGTTAATGGGGTCATGTGGAAGGCTTGGTCACCCACTTATCATCATCCGCATTCATCATCGGTCCTTCAGAAATGTCCGCATACGGTCTGTACAACTTCCATCGCATTGCCGTGAGAATATCCATTGCTTGATCATAACGCTCTTGAGCTGACTGCATCGATAACCAGATCAATTCCCTGAAAATCACGCATGAAATGACGTCCATTAGATTCCACTATGCGATTATCGATAAAAGGAATAATTTGGATTATTAGACAGTATAACTATCATGCATGATATGTATGAGAGTGAACCAATATGCCGTTGGGTTCGTATGAGAGTCTACTATATCGTGGTGCAAGGAAACTCATGCAGTTTACGTGTATTATGAAAGTTTTACGTAGCAAAGTGACGCTATGTGCATGATAAAGAAAGGATAATTCGCACCAAATGGACGCTCATCAGAAGGCAAGATGACCAAGAGGTCCTTTAAAGGCAAAGGAGTAAGAGCCACTGAGGTATTAGAGTTAATCCATTCAGATGTGTGTGGACGCATGAACGTCATGGCGATAGGAGGCCATGAGTACTTCATCACTTTCATTGATGATTACTCAAGATATGGTTACATTTACCTGATGCATCGGAAGTCGGAATCCTTTGACATGTTCAAAGAGTTCAGGGCTGAAGTAGAAAAGCAGACAGGTAAATATATAAAAAACCTTCGATCTAATCGAGGAGGTGAATACCTATCTGACGAGTTCCTAGGGTATTTGGTGGAGCATGGGATAAAATCCCAGTTAACTGCTCCAGGTACCCCCACTACAACAAATTGCACATTTTCCGACAAAAAAATACGTCGGTAATAGTCAATATAACGTCGGAAAAATATTTTCCCGGCGCAATCTCCATCGCCGGCACCGTGTCGGGAATAATGCGTCTGGAAAAGTATTTACTGACGTAGTAATATAGCGTCAGCAAAATGTTTACGTTCGCCGACGCAATATGCGTCGGCGAAAGTATATCTTTTTCCGATGCAAGGGCAAAGCGTCGGGAAAAAACCTATCTATGCCGACGTCATATGTTTTACTAAAAAATTTTAAATAAAATATTTATAAAACCTTTTCCGACGAAAGGAGCTAGGTGTCGGCAAAAGATTAATCATTGCTGATGAATATTGTGTCAGTAAAAGTTTAAATTTGCCGACACATATTCAGAGTGTCGGCAAATGTACACTTTTACCAACGCAGTAAGTGTCGGCTATAGCTAAAATTTTCTTTAAAAAATATATTTTTCCGACACATATTGCGTCGGCAAAAGCTAAATATATTTTTAATTTTTTTTAAAAAGCCCAACAATAGAATAACAATAGACCTGTATTATTCACCAAACAACAATAGACCTGTATCATTCACCAAACAACAATAGACTTGTATCATCACTAAACAAACAAGAACCTATATCATCCAATCATTTTAATAATTCTCATTATATAGAATAACAATCCAATATATCCATTTAAAAGTTCAAATAGAATTAAAAGCAAAATAAAATTAGAGCATTTCCAATACATCCCAACAATAGAATAACAATTCAATATATCCATTTAAAAGTTTAAATGGAATTAACTTTAAATCAGATTAGTGTATTTCCAAAACATCCAACTATCCCAACAATCATCCCAATAATCCAATACATCTAACAAAAATCAAAATCTCGTTGCTTGTTGATGTCCGCATCACTAGAGATATAGATGCCTATCTGCACCACTTGTCCGAGTTTCTATTTGTAGCATTCAGTGCAATAAGTCCACCAGGAAGAAAACAAAGATCACCTACAAAACCAAGTGCAAATTAGTTAATACAAAGTCTGCATTGTTTAGAGGATATTGTCATATCAGATGGTAGACTAAGTGCAAAGGATAATATGTAAAAAAAAAGTGCAAAAGATAATGGTCACTGTATTAATTTGAATGTCATCATGTAACCAAAAAGAGTTGTGTGCTATTAGAAATAGAATATCAGAAAAGATAACCTAAAAATGAATCAAATAAAAACATAAGCTAATTTGAGTCTGATTCTTAATAATATTAACTTATAATACATCAAAATATGCATGTACATTTTGGCTTCAAATCGGAGGATGAAAGAACACCTAAAAGATATCAAGTTGCAGAAATGCTCCTTGTTTACCACTTTTGTAAACGCATAGGACATAGCTCCTTCAACTGTTCTATATTTGCTTCTAAGATGACATTATCTTCAACCTATGATAGTTTAGGTCCACTACAGCTTGATTCTTTACCTACTATTATCCACTCCTCTTTCTCTAAAATAGAATCCAACTCCATGGTATTAGATTCCCTATATGTATGGAGGGGTTGTAACATAATAGTTCATGTAATAGTCCAAATTTTATGTGCCATAGGCAATATAGAAATGACAAGCTTACTCGATCCGCCTAAGATCTTGATCATTAGGCAAGCAAAAATTCACCTGATAGATGATCGATTGTAATATCTGAACAATCAGAATATGATCTCGGCCAATATATGAAAATCACAAACTATGGTTTTGTGGGTCGTAAATATGATTGATCAGTAATATGGCCCGATTTGAGGATGGGCAACATAATTGATCTACACAGAACGCCCGATCGATTGGTTTGTCTGTTTTAGATATAAAATTATGTCTAGTGTGAAATTTGAGATCATAAAATTATATCTAGTGTGAAATTTGTGCATTACTGTAATTAGTATATTCCATAGTCTAACAACCAGGTTATCTATATCTGTAGGTCACATTTATGTGTTTCTAATGACAAATATAAGATGCTTCGCCACTAGACTTGACTTGACACAACCCGTGATAGGCTATTTACAACTCTATATTTCTTTGTCTATGGGATTGCCCGACACTAGATGTAATACTCGAGACTAATCATCTAAAGGCAAGACTACAAAATGTTCCATCTTAAAGTGATGCTCAAGAAAAGACTAAAGAAATTCACACATGTATTAAGTGATGAGTTTCATGTGTCAATTGAGAGCTTAACATACCTAACCTATAATCTGTACTTGGAGGTCTTTACTTGAGGGTGCTTGACACATGTCGAGTGCATGTTTCCTCGTCTCTTTGAAGGCACTTTTGTTCAAGTATGAATGTTTGGACAATTTAATTTTGTCATCGAGAAGTATAAATTGATACCAAAAACTATTAGAAACATTGAGATACATAATTTCCTTAAATGGAAAGGGAAGTAGCACAAAAACTCCACTTATATCATTAGTTTCCTTTGTCTTACATGACCATTATCACCACCACTTTCATGTTTTCAATTTCTGATTCTTTCATTTAGTTCCTAACATAATTTTGAATAAGATTGAAATATCAAAGATACGTGCTGTAGTAATTGGAACTACCCTAAGGAGTCTGATCCTCGTGGCTAAGGCTTAGTTGGAGAACATTCTCAAACTTTGATAGATCATACTTTGATCCATAAAGCAAATCCCTATAAGATGGGACAAGACTTGTTAGTTGGTTGATTATTCAAGAAAACCACCACTTTGATGTAAGCTAACAAACACTTGTAGTAGTTACTGGTGGGGGTCATTAACATATTGATATTAGTGAGCATATCAGGCACTTACTTTAAGAAAAATCCTAGTATTGTTGCAACAATAGTAAACGAGCCCAATAATGCTGCAAGAGCAATTAACAAACACTCAAAGACCATTTAAAATAGTAAAACAACTGATATTCAACATAATAACACAATATGGAGTGTCTATCTAAGTATCTAAGTTTTGAAAGAAACTCAAATAATTTAGCATGTCCAAAGGCTTTGGTAAATATATCGATATTGATTCTACAAGCCAATACTAGAACAGCCTTCCTTAGGTCCAATGTTCTCTCAAAACTTCAAAAGAAAAGGCAATTGACTTTAATATGCATAGAACTTATGAAATACAAAATACTTGCTATATTAAGTATAGCTCGATAATAAGAAACTATTGGACATCTGCCTGTATATGCATGAGGCAATCAAACTATTGAAATCATTGATATACTAATGGAAACATGGATCTGTAATGATGTTCAATATTATCTTGAGTGACTCCCTATGTGAATATGGATTCATATTAGTTATCCTGAAAATATAAACTATATATGCGGCAGTAGCAAAATACTCATTAGAGTTGCTCATGTCACATTACGCAGCCGCATATGAGGACTATGAGTTGTATAATTACATATGTGATGGCATTGTTCGGGTTTGACATTAGTTAAGCACTAGATATTAAGTTTTTTTTTATCATTAGTCTTACCTTATCCTAAAGAAAAATCTGCACCACCGTCGCTTGCTTGAGGCATGCCACGTGCTAGTAGTTGATGCACTAAAGCCTCAAGATCGGCAGTCTTCTTTGCTTCCGTAGCCATTTGCTCAGCTTGCACTGCCACGAATATTAGAGAACCATAAGTTTGTTAAAGACCATTGCAAACAACTTTGGCCTTTGATAGACGTTAATAAACTCTTTGTGAGCTATAAGCTAAACACCATTGATAATCTTTTTGTACAAAACAAACATAAATACCAGGCGAACATATAAAACTAATTGATCATCTACGGTTATCAACTGATCAGGGATTTTAAGCTAGAGTTGACCTTAGTCACAATTCTAAGCGCCATCGGGACATTAGCATGCATATCGATACGCCCAAGGTATCGTCTCGGGCTGTTAGCATTGTCGGTAAATAATTCTAAATAAAATAACATAAAGAAAAGTAATTTACGAACGATATTTATAATTTCCATAAAAAAAAAATGATTTGGCATCGATCGAGAGTAACAAGATCGATTGATGCAATTGTTCCGGGGAAAAAGTCATGTTACAATTAGACGGGGCAGGGAGTCTCAGTCTCAACGAGACTGATTGTGGCATGTTGCTCTATCACCGGTCAATTAGCCGCAATAGCGTAACAATAAAAAGAGAAGTTTTAGGTTCAATTTGTAAAACTTACTAATTGCTCTCTCTCTCTCTCTCTCTCTCTCTCTCTCTCTCTCTCTCTCTTTCTCTCTCTCTCTCTCTCTCTCTCTCTCTCTCTCGTGCGTGCGCGTACGCGCTCGCGCTCTCGTGCTCTCTCGCGATATAAAAACTTTAACAACGGGATTTTATTGTCTCGTTGGCAATTAATGCTAAATAAAATAATAAAATAGAAGTAATTAACCAACGATATTTATAATTTTTATCAGCAAAAATGGTTTTCTTGTAGCGCTAGTATGCCTCTACGCTTCGAAAGGCATTTGGTGTTGGTCGAGGGTAACAAGCTCAGATGATGCAATTGTGCCAAATCCTCCTTGTTGAATCTATATTCAAGTTGGTGTTAGAAACATACTCAAAATTACAAATTCATCAGCATAAATGGTTGTGCCCTATCCTCCTTGTTGAACGTAGATTCATCGACAAAAATGGTTGATGCAATTGTGTCCTACCTTTTTAAAAATTACAGATCAAGCTCCAAAATCCAAAAATACCCATATCACAAATATTAAAGAAACTCACATCTCTAAAATTAATTGAAAACAAGATAGATCTATCCAACCAGTAAAACAAAATAACCTAAAAAATTGCATAGCATAAAAATCAAACACAAAAAATAAAAAAGAAGCAAACCCAACTCAAATCAAGGATTCTAGATCAAGCTAGCAAAGATTGGGTTCTTGAGATCAAGTTAGCAAAAGGGGGGTGGGGTCAAGCAACCCCTTCTATCTCCCCAGAGGCTCCCCCACTCCACCCGCAAACCACTGCAGCAGCAGAGAAATGGGAGACCGGATAGGAGAGGAAGGGGCTCGGTTGTGGGGTTGGCCTACGTTGCCCGGCACGGCAGCCTCGCACAAGGAGGGAATGGGATCAAATCGGGGGAAAAAGGGGGAAGGCAGGGGGGGCGCACCTGCTGGTTGGTAGGGATTCTTCCCCTGGTGGCCGGTTGATCTTTAGCGCCACGCTAGTCTCCTCGATCGGCCGGCGAGAAGGCGAGAAGAAGGAATTGGGGATTTAGGTTTTGGTGTAAAAGGGGGCTGGGTTTTCGATATTAGAAAGGAGGGGAAGGCATCGTAGCTACCTTGCACGATCGAGAGGGTATAAGGGCTTAGGATATTTGGGTGATTGAAATCCAACGGACTATGTTCAGATGGGTGGTTATAGAGATTTAAGTCTCTGATGTTTATATCCACAAGTAGAGGTGCCAATGGAGTCCGAAAACTCAACCTATACCCAACTCAAAAAATAGGGTGTGGGTAGGGTTGGCAATTTTGGACCCGACACGAAATTAGCGGATCCGGGTTAAATAGGTTCGAGTCGTAAACGGGTTAACACGACTAACCCGTTTAGTAAACGAGTTGGGTCCGGGTTTTGTCTCCGACCCGCTTAACCCATTTAAGACCTGTATAAAAATCAATAGGTCAAGTCGGGTCTACCCAGCATCCGATCATAGTGTGCGATGGGTTCAATGGACGGTTGTGATCAGGACACCCATGATGGTGAGTTGCAACGAAATATAAAATTTAAAATAAATAAATAAATATTTAAACGGGTCTTACTCGGTCTACCCGTTTATAAACGGTCGGGTTTGGGTTTAGGGTCTATACACGATTAGTTAAACGGATCAGGTACGGGTTTTGGACACGACACAAACACAACACGACCCGACCCATTGCCAGCCCTAGGTATGGGTACAAAATCTGTACTCGAAATAAATTCAGGTCGGGTATGGGTACCGGATCCATACTCGTTCCATTTTCGGGTATGGGGTATGGGTATACCTTTGCCGAAACCCAAAACCCAAACTCTAACAATACACTACATCTATGTACAGTTTTATTTTTCAGGATTTCTAGAGATCGCATGAATTAAAGGGACAATTACTTCACTCAAAATCTGATATAAGGGATCATGATGAGTAACCACTCCCCTTTGATTGCACAATCCCAATTCATACCCGAAACCCGAACCGAAACTTGAAACCGGAGTGGGTATGGGTCGGGTATGGACCTTCCCATACCCGAATGGGTATGTGTATGGGTAGGGGTAGGGTCCAACCCAAACCTGACCTGTTGTCAGCCCTATCCACGTACAATATCACATACCCATTAACAAAATAATAATACAAATAATTAAACAACAAAAGTCTCCCACGGTCAAAAACTTTTGTGACACACTATTTTTAGGCCGGCAAAAGTAATATGTAAGAGAGAAAAAAAAACTAATTTAAAAAAAATAAGATTTGTCGACGCTATATTAATGGCACCGGCCAAAGCAATCACTTTTACTGGCATAAACTAGTTTGCGCCGAAAAAAGTTTCACTTTTGCCGACGAAAACAAAAAACGTTGGAAATAATTATATTTTTGCCGACGCTATATTATTTGCGCCAAAAAAATGTATCACATTTGGCGGCACAAACTTTCTAACGTTGGCAAAAGTATCATTTTTTCCGACGACAAATAAAGCGTCGGCAATAGTTTTATTTTTAACGGTGCTAGTAAGATAGCGTCGGCGAAAGTATACTTATTGCCGACAAAATTAGTATTGCGCCGGAACAATGCGTCGGAAAAAATGCAATTTGTTGTAGTGGGCCCACAACAGAATGGAGTTTCCGAGAGAAGGAATCGAACCTTGTTGGACATGGTTCGTAGCATGATGAGTTACGCCAGTTAACCAATGACCTTTTGGGGATATGCCCTACAAACAGCAGTTTATATTCTGAATCACGTTCCGTCTAAATCAGTGCCTCAGACCCCTAGAGAACTGTGGTCAAAGCAAAAGCCATTGCTACAGCATTTCAGAATATGGGGATGCCCTGCACATGTGCGAAGGGATAAGAGGGAAAAGATGGAATCTAAAACCAGAGTATGCTTATTTGTAGGGTATTCTAAGGAGACCAAAGGTGGTCTATTTTATGATCCTGAGGAAAAGAAGGTGATCGTTTCTACGAACGCCTATTTCCTAAAACAGGATTATATTGTGGACCACAAACCTACTAGTAAGGTAGTTCTGGATGAACTGCTGGGTACTAGTTCAGATAGCGCATCCGAAAGCATAGTGGGAGCTAACATTACAGATAATAATGTACCAGATACTGTAGAAGCTGTTAATCCTGTAACACCACCACCACCTCGTCGCAGTGGGAGAAACATCAGAGCTCCTGACAGATACTATAGAGAAACCTTATTGGTTGATCCAGAGGGTCAGGAGGATGACCCACTGAGCTACGATGAGGCAGTGGGAGCTTCTGACAGCTCTGACTGGCAAAAGGCTATGGAGGTAGAAATTGCATCAATGTTCCATAACGCTGTCTGGACTCTTGTTACACCATCATCCAATATTAAACCTATTGGGTGTAAGTGGGTGTATAAAAGGAAGAGAGGATCTGATGGATCAATTGAGACTTATAAAGCTAGATTAGTTGCCAAGGGTTATACCCAGAGAGAAGGAATCGACTTTGACAAAACCTTCTCGCCGGTAGCTATGATAAAGTCTATTCGGATCCTCCTATCCATTGCAGCCCATTATGACTGGGAGATCTGGCAAATGGATGTCAAGATAGCATTCCTGAACGGGAATTTGGAAGAAGACATTTATATGATGCAGCCACCAGGTTTAGAGTCAGAGGGTCAGGAACATCTAGTCTGCAAGTTGCAGAAGTCCATTTATGGACTAAAGCAAGCATCTAGAAGTTGGAACATCCGTTTTGATCAGGCAATCTAGTCATATGGATTTACTCAAATCGAGGATGAACCATGTGTATACAAGAGGAGTGATAAGACTACAGTGATATATTTGATACTTTATGTAGACGATATTCTACTCATTGGGAATGATGTAGGAACATTGTCAACGGTAAATATCTGGTTGTCAACACAGTTCGATATTAAAGACCTAGGTGAAGCGAGTTATGTTTTGGGTATCAAGGTAACACGTGATCGCCAGAACAGGATTCTCTCGCTATCACAGGCTGCATATATAGATAAGGTAATGGCTAGATTTGACATGCAAAACTCCAAGAAGGGTTTTGTGCCATTTAGACATGTCATAAAACTGTCTAAGGATCAATGTCCTAAGACACCTGAGGATAGAGCAGAAATACAGAAGATACCTTATGCTTCGGCATTAGGTAGTCTAATGTATGCTATACATTGTACAAGGCCTGATATCTGTTTCGCAGTAGGAATGATAGGTCGGTTTCAGTCGAATCCGGGTCCAGATCACTGGACAGCTGTGAAGTGTATACTCAAGTACCTTCATAGAACAAGGCACTATGAGTTGGTTTACACTGGACAAGAACTGACGCCGATTGGATATACAGATTCTGACTTTATGTCAGATTTGGAATCCAGGAAATCGACATCAGGTTTTGTGTTTATGTTAGGGGGTGCAGCGGTTAGTTGGCAGAGTGTGAAGCAGAAATGCATCGCAGACTCTACCACAGAGGCTGAGTACGTTGCAGCGTGCGAGGCAGCCAAAGAGGCGGTATGGCTCAAGAAATTCCTTACGGATTTGGGGTGCGTACCAAAGGCCCAGTTACCTATTGTGCTTTACTGCGACAATAGTGGGGCGGTAGCACAAGCAAAGGAGCCAAGACATCACCAAAAGGGGAAGCACATTGAGCGCAAGTTCCACTTGATTCGGCAGTTTCAAAAGCAAGGGCGAGTAGCGGTGACACAGATTGCATCTACAGATAATGTTGCTGATCCTTTCACAAAGGCAATACCTACCAAGGCATTCGAGCGACATGTGGACGCGATGGGAGTCAAAACCGTTTTGCTTCGCTAGACCAAGTGGAAGATTGTTAGGATTGATGTGTTCTAAGCTTGTAAAACTTTAAGTTTTGGTCTAATAAAGATTGATAGTTATTAATATATATGAGATGCATATAGGTGCGTAACATAGTTACGTGTTCTTTAGAGAACAGAGAGCCATGGTTATATGGTAGTCCACTGAGTTGAAGACTAAGTGGATTGGTCCCGTATAACCTAAATATGTTCGCAGCTATGATCAGGTTGGTCGCCTCATCATGATAAGCTGTTGGCGATGACAGTTCATGGGATGTCTTCACCATGGTCATCACCAGGCACAGTGTCTGTGGCTGAACGGAACTAACACGGTGTACAGATCAGTGAGCAGACACTGGTACACTAAACCGTGTTTCTGCTTAGGGTAAAACGGTCCTAAACCCTGAGGAACCATGACTGATGGACTAACCAATTGCGTGGTGCTTTGGCGCACCAATGTGTGAGGGTCTATATGTAGTGATCCAAAACCACGGTGTACTGGGTTACCCGGCTGGCGTTGCATTAGCGTGTCACTCCTGCAGGTCATCCACACCCCTGATGGGAGGTGCGTTCCTTGGTGTGACTTACACTGTACCAAACCCAGGCCTGGTGGTCATCAGTTTGACTGTTGATCGGGTTCGATTACTCGACGGGGTAATCAGAGGTACGATGTATAGGTCAACCTAGAAGGAACCAAGTCATATGATCATTCAAGTCTGACGGTAGTCTTCACCGCTCGAAGTGAATCATGGCATCAAGTGGAGGGACAGCAGGTTTACCACTACTAAGCGGAGAGCAGGGGTATGATGGAGAACATAGTAAGTCTGGGTGAATTGGAGTGCAGCTTGCGTCGCACTCTGGGTGGTTACGCAGGTTAACTCGAGCTCAGAGGATCGATGGTAAACTCGGGTAGTGTGTCGATCGAGCTTGAGTTGGAAGCCATGAACCCCGGTCCCTGATGGTTCCACCTTATCAACATTATGTACGGTTCTTGAACCGTCTCCTCGGAACACCATAAGCATGAGGAAGAAAGAAGTATACGCTCCGTGTGTGCTTGGCACTAGAGCACGGTAGATGCGTAACTACATACGAGTACTAAGGGTTGAGCCCGAGACTAGTGCAGAGTTGTATGTAGCAATCCCTAGCCATAAGTGAACTTCGCTACATAGGTGCGATGCACCGGGGTATGTTGCAAGTTGACTAGTTGACTTTGCTAGAGGCACCCTCCGGTGGCCTCAGTTAATAGTAGGTAACTAGTAAAGATCACTTAAGAAGTAGCCGCTAGGTATCGCACGCTAGAAATGGTCAAAATGAGGCGTCAGGGCGTTTTGGTAAAAACCTCACTCTGCCGGACCTCACTGTTGGCCGACCCTAGTGGTGTGACACCTTGCTAGGGCCGGCCCTATGATGTAGGGATAAGAATCCCTCATCTATAGGGCCGGCCAAATGGATAGGGATGGGGCAATAAAAACGGTTAAGATCGAGCCCTAAAAAGTGGGAAAACGGATAAATACGCAGAGAGATAAAAAGGAGATAATGGAGAGATAATGAGAGGGGGTTATTATCCCCTTGGATCCTTATCCAAGGGGGTTGGCCGGCCCTATAAAAGGACCTATGGGCGCCGGCCCCATGTGCTGAAAAATCCGAACCCCCTCCTCTCTCATCTCTCTAGTTCTCTCCCTAATCTCTCTCCGTTTCCCGCTTGCTACTTCGTCTTCCTCGCGTGGAGTTCTGAAGAAGGAGAAGGGTCGTTCTTCGGAGGCACTCAGAGATCCGAGAGCGACGTTCCGTGCATCGTGTGAGATCGGGTGAACAAGAAGGAAACATCTCCATTCGTACCATCGGCATCTTCGCGAACGATCTTCCGTCTCCATCGACAAAGAAGACAATTCTCCGCGGTTAAAAGATCCGTACGAAAGGTATGTGTAATCTAACATGTAGATCTAGCGAGCATTATGATTTGCATCCATGCTAGTTAATCATTACGCTAGATTGCCGTTAGGGGTTTTCGATTCTCGTGCATACACATGCACACATATGTAGATTAGTTTCTATGAAAAGTTAAATCGTGTAACGTGCACCATGAACGGTCTTTCGACCGCCAAATCGCTTCCGCTGCGAGCCTCTGACCCGGATTAACTTCTAACAATTATCCCCTTGGATCCTTATCCAAGGGGGTTGGCCGGCCCTATAAAAGGACCTATGGGGCGCCGGCCCCATGTGCTAGAAAATCCGAACCCCCCCTCCTCTCATCTCTCTAGTTCTCTCCCGTTTCATCTCCCGTTTCCCGCTTGCTATTTCGTCTTCCTCGCGTGGAGTTCTGAAGAAGGAGAAGGGTCGTTCTTCGGAGGGCACTCAGAGATCCGAGAGCGACGTTCCGTGCATCGTGTGAGATCGGGTGAACAAGAAGGCAACATCTCCATTCGTACCATCGGCATCTTCGCGAACGATCTTCCGTCTCCATCGACAAAGAAGACAATTCTCCGCGGTTAAAAGATCCGTACGAAAGGTATGTGTAATCTAACATGTAGATCTAGCGAGCATTATGATTTGCATGCATGCTAGTTAATCATTACGCTAGATTGCCGTTAGGGGTTTTCGATTCTCGTGCATACACATGCACACATATGTAGATTAGTTTCTATGAAAATTAAATAGTGTAACGTGCACCATGAACGGTCTTTCGACCGCCAAATCGCTTCCGCTGCGAGCCTCTGACTCGGATTAACTTCCAACAATTGGTATCGAGCCGCATTAGTGGTGTGCGTTTCACGTTTTTTCATGAAACTAACATGTGTGCGCATGATGAATGCGTGAGATCATCGGGATTCTTACGCTTAGATCATGCATATGTATAGATTGTGCTTGTTCTATTAATCATTCTTGCAGGGCGCCGCTATAAAAATCTAGATCTATGCTTTGTGCTTGCTACCGGGGGTCGGATCCCGAGTTAGCAAATGTCTGGATTTGCTTTCTATGTCTGGATTTGTAATTGAGCCGTAGATTAGGCGAGTGATGGGGGTTGACCATCCTCGGTTTCCCATGGCCTTTTTTTCTAGGTGTGTTTTCTCTTCTTTCTAGGAAATTGTGTACGAGCGAGCACTTGCTCGAAGCGTACTAGAATTTTCGGTTACAGATCGAGAAGAAAGATGTGCCAAAGAAATCCACCATCGGGAGCGGAAGCGGAACCCTGGAGGATGAAGACGATCCGGCAAAGTGTTCGCGAGCGCGACGAAGAAGCCGGACCGAGGAACCTTGCGAAGAAAGCTAGAGGCCTGCGCTGTGCAAATTAGGTTCAGGGGTCGGACCCTGAACTTAATTCAGTTTTAATGGTTGCTTTCTTTAATTAGTTCTTTATGCTTCATATCGAACCCCGATGAGATAATATGATTATCAGTTTTCAGAGGGATGCCTTTCCCCTCCGGTCCAAGCGACTGTTTGAGGTTAGAATCCCGCTAGATGACGCCTATTATTTAGTTAACTTTTGATGTTAGTGGGATCCCATCACATATGGTTATGCCACCATTAGAAGAGCACCCGACTAGTCGGGTGTGCCTATTTGGCCAGCATCGAAATCAAAGATGAGATGGAGATCCATTGAACATCAATTGTGAAATCTATAATCAAGGCGCCATGACTAGTGGGAGTCCTTTCCAGTGAGTCTGACTCTAGGATTAGCTCCAGAGCATTAGCGTGATAACCAATTTTGCAAAGCATCGATATTCTTGGAATATGTAATGTGACCCTTGAATGGAGAAATCCACTTGAGGCAGGGACTATGATATTCCGAGAGTGATTAATGCTAGGCGAAGGGCTTGAACGCTAGTGGGAGCATGGTATGACCAGGGTCTAGTATTTAGGAGGTCGCTACCTTTGCATTTGCATAAATTCATACTCGCAAAATAACCCTCAGAATTATAAGGGATGCAAGAGAGGACTTTTATAAGATCCTCTGGCCTCCACGGCTAGTCGTTTTGTGTTTGGGTGGGGATACATAACTTCACACCCCCTAGGGTGGGAGCTGTGTGTTTCCATGCCAAATTACTTAATGACCTCCCTGAGGATATGGCGATTACGGGGCCAGGAGAGAAGGGCTTTTCATCCCACCCTAGTGAGGGCCGCATGAACTCCCGTGTCATAATTGCTTAGGCTCGTGGGTAAGCATCCTAAGTACACGTGAGGTATTCATTGCGAAGACAACGGTGATCACGTGGTACTGGCCCAAAGATAACCATGGTCCATCACAGCCCTTAGTTGGCAGATTTGGATAGGGTCAAGGAAAATGCCCGTGTAAGCGGATTGACGTTGTATGATGCCCCCTAGGGCAGGTACAGTCGATTCCGAGATCTTACATACATGGTTAATTAATCCATGGTAATGACTTCGCTTGAGGGTAGCGTTGACATATGGATATAATTAGCTTGTTTTAAAAATCCATAAAATAAGTTTTTTAATGCATACTCATTTTTCAATCTTTATTTTCAGATGACTAAGTTAGACCCCCTGTCCGCTATCCTAAATGACCACAAACTTACCGGTCCCAACTATGAGGACTGGAAGCGCAACCTGTACCTGGTCCTAAGGATTGGAAAACATATGACAGCCCTTAATGACCCTGAGCCAGATTTGCCAGGACCCAATGCCACAGAGGCACAGTTAAAGGCATTCACTGACTGGAAGGAATCTAATGAGATATGTAAATGCTATATTATAGCATCCTTGCAAACAACTCTGCAGAAGCAAGTCGAGGAGATGCCCGACGCTTCTGACATGATGTTGTACTTGAAGGAGATGTTTGAAGGTCACAATCGCGTTACGCGATACCTTACCATCAAGAAACTCGTCGGCACTAAGATGTCCAATGGGACGCTGGTTCGGGAACACATGATGAAAATGTTTGGGTTCCAGAACGAACTAGCTACCATGGACATTGTGCTAGAAGGCGAGTTGATGACAGACATCTTTCTCTCGTCACTGTCTGGAGCCTTTGAATGCTTTGTCACCAACTTTAATTTGAACAAGTTGGCTATGACAAATGCAGAGCTTCTGGGAGCTCTCCAGGCAGCTGAGGATGGCTTCAAGCAGAAGGGCGAAGCACTTCACGTGCAACGCAGATCCTTCAAGAAGCCTTGTAAACCTCAGGGCAAGAAACATAAAAAGAAACCTAAGTCACTGCCTGTGCAGGACTCTGCTGGGGCCTCTGGGTCTGGAGAATCAAAGAAACCGAGCATGAAGTGCTTCCGGTGTGGCCAGAAGGGTCATTGGAAGAAGGACTGCAAGAAGCCTCAGAATGCTAGTGAAGGTAATCTACAACTCTTAGTTGTTGAATCATTTCTTTCAAGTAATAGTACTTTTGCTAGTTGGATTATGGATTCTGGATCCACTAACCATGCCTGTAACTCTCTTCAGGGGTTTCGGGAAAGCAGAAGATTGCTTGATGGAGAGGTGACCTTGAGCATGGGAACTGAGGCCGTGGCTGCTGCTGAAGCTATTGGAGACGTTAATCTTAGTTTTTCGAATAATAAGACTTTGACTCTTAGAGATGTCTTTTATGTACCGTCCTTGAGACGTAACTTAATTTCTGTTTCTTCTTTAGTTAATGAAGGTTATTCAGTTTATTTTGATGCTTCTGGTGTGTCGTTTAAACTGAATGGAACTTTTATAATAAGAGGAATGGTTCAGAATCATCTCTATATTGTAAGTCCTAAATTTGAAAAAGATAACATAATAACTTCAGCATTTAATGTTAATTCATCTAAGCGTAAGAATCCTTCGGAAAATTTAACCCACCTGTGGCACTTACGACTTGGGCATATTGCCTTAGACAGGATCCATAGAATGGTGAAGGCCGGGCTTCTGGAAACAGATCCTACGGAGATCCTTCCCACTTGTGAATCCTGCCTAGAAGGCAAGATGACCAAGAGGTCCTTTAAAGGCAAAGGAGTAAGAGCCACTGAGGTATTAGAGTTAATCCATTCAGATGTGTGTGGACGCATGAATGTCAAGGCGATAGGAGGCCATGAGTACTTCATCACTTTCATTGATGATTACTCAAGATATGGTTACATTTACCTGATACATCGGAAGTCGGAATCCTTTGACATGTTCAAAGAGTTCAGGGCTGAATTAGAAAAGCAGACAGGTAAATATATAAAAAACCTTCGATCTGATCGAGGAGGTGAATACCTATTTGACGAGTTCCTAGGGTATTTGGTGGAGCATGCGATAAAATCCCAGTTAACTGCTCCAGGTACCCCACAACAGAATGGAGTTTTCGAGAGAAGGAATCGAACCTTGTTGGACATGGTTCGTAGCATGATGAGTTACGCCAGTTTACCAATGACCTTTTGGGGATATGCCCTACAAACAGCAGTTTATATTCTGAATCACGTTCCGTCTAAGTCAGTGCCTCAGACCCCTAGAGAACTGTGGTCAAAGCGAAAGCCATTGCTACAGCATTTCAGAATATGGGGATGCCCTGCACATGTGCGAAGGGATAAGAGGGAAAAGATGGAATCTAAAACCAGAGTATGCTTATTTGTAGGGTATTCTAAGGAGACCAAAGGTGGTCTATTTTATGATCCTGAGGAAAAGAAGGTGATCGTTTCTACGAACACCTATTTCCTATAACAGGATTATATTGTGGACCACAAACCTACTAGTAAGGTAGTTCTGGATGAACTACTGGGTACTAGTTCAGATAGCGCATCCGAGAACATAGTGAGAGCTGACATTACAGATAATAATGTACCAGATACTGTAGAAGCTGTTAATCCAGTAACACCACCACCACCTCGTCGCAGTGGGAGAAACATCAGAGCTCCTGACAGATACTATAGAGAAACCTTATTGGTTGATCCAGAGGGTTAGGAGGATGACCCACTGAGCTACGATGAGGCAGTGGGAGCTTCTGACAGCTCTGACTGGCAAAAGGCTATGGAGGCAGAAATTGCATCAATGTCCCATAACGCTGTCTGGACTCTTGTTACACCATCATCCAATATTAAACCTATTGTGTGTAAGTGGGTGTATAAAAGGAAGAGAGGATCTGATGGATCAATTGAGACTTATAAAGCTAGATTAGTTGCCAAGGGTTATACCCAGAGAGAAGGAATCGACTTTGACGAAACCTTCTCGCCGGTAGCTATGATAAAGTCTATTCGGATCCTCCTATCCATTGCAGCCCATTATGACTGGGAGATCTGGCAAATGGATGTCAAGATAGCATTCCTGAACGGGAATTTGGAAGAAGACATTTATATGATGCAGCCACCAGGTTTTGAGTCAGAGGGTCAGGAACATCTAGTTTGCAAGTTACAGAAGTCCATTTATGGACTAAAGCAAGCATCTAGAAGTTGGAACATCCGTTTTGATCAGGCAATCCAGTCATATGGATTTACTCAAAACGAGGATGAACCATGTGTATACAAGAGGAGTGATAAGACTACAGTGATATATTTGATACTTTACGTAGATGATATTTTACTCATTGGGAATGATGTAGGAACATTGTCAACGGTAAAGGTCTGATTGTCAACACAGTTCGATATAAAAGACCTAGGTGAAGTGAGTTATGTTTTGGGGATCAAGGTAACACGTGATCGCCAGAACATGATTCTCTCGCTATCACAGGCTGCGTATATAGATAAGGTTATGGCTAGATTTGACATACAAAATTCCAAGAAGGGTTTTGTGCCATTTAGACATGGCATAAAACTGTCTAAGGATCAATATCCTAAGACACCTGAGGAGAGAGCAGAAATGCAGAAGATACCTTATGCTTCGGCATTAGGTAGTCTAATGTATGCTATGCATTGTACAAGGCCTGATATCTGTTTCGCAGTAGGAATGATGGGTCGGTTTCAGTCGAATCTGGGTTCAGATCACTGGACAGCTGTGAAGTGTATACTCAAGTACCTTCGTAGAACAAGGCACTATGAGTTGGTTTACACTGGACAAGAACTGACGTCGATTGGATATACAGATTCTAACTTTATGTCAGATTTGGAATCCAGGAAATCGACATCAGGTTTTGTGTTTATGTTAGGGGGAGCAGCGGTTAGTTGGCAGAGTGTGAAGCAGAAATGCATCGCAGACTCTACCACAGAGGCTGAGTACGTTGCAGCGTGCGAGGCAGCCAAAGAGGCGGTATGGCTCAAGAAATTCCTTACGGATTTGGGGTGCGTACCAGAGGCCCAGTTACCTATTGTGCTTTACTGCGACAATAGTGGGTCGGTAGCACAAGCAAAGGAGCCAAGACATCACCAAAAGGGGAAGCACATTGAGCGCAAGTTCCACTTGATTCGGCAGTTTCAAAAGCAAGGGCGAGTAGCGGTGACACAGATTGCATCTACAGATAATGTTGCTGATCATTTCACAAAGGCAATACCTACCAAGGCATTCGAGCGACATGTGGACGCGATGGGAGTCAAAACCGTTTTGCTTCGCTAGACCAAATGGGAGATTGTTAGGATTGATGTGTTCTAAGCTTGTAAAACTTTAAGTTTTGGTCTAATAAAGATTGATAGTTATTAATATATATGAGATGCATATAGGTGCGTAACATAGTTACGTGTTCTTTAGAGAACAGAGAGCCATGGTTATATGGTAGTCCACTGAGTTGAAGACTAAGTGGATTGGTCCCGTATAACCTAAATATGTTCGCATCTATGATCAGGTTGGTCGCCTCATCATGATAAGCTGTTGGCGATGACAGTTCATGGGATGTCTTCACCATGGTCATCACCAGGCATAGTGTCTGTGGCTGAACGAAACTAACACGGTGTACAGATCAGTGAGCAGACACTGGTACACTAAGCCGTGTTTCTGCTTAGGGTAAAACGGTCCTAAACCCTGAGAAACCACGACTGATGGACTAACCAGTTGCGTGGTGCTTTGGCGCACCAATGTGTGAGGGTCCATATGCAGTGATCCAAAACCACGGTGTACTGGGTTACCCGGCTGGCGTTGCATTAACGTGTCACTCCTGCAGGCCATCCACACCCCTGATGGGAGGTGCGTTCCTTGGTGTGACTTACACTGTACCAAACCCAGGCCTGGTGGTCATCAGTTTGACTGTTGACCGGGTTCGATTACTCGACGGGGTAATCAGAGGTACGATGTATAGGTCAACCTGGAAGGAACCAAGTCATATGATCATTCGAGTCTGACGGTAGTCTTCCCCGCTCGAAGTGAATCATGGCATCAAGTGGAGGGACAGCGGGTTTACCACTACTAAGCGGAGAGCAGGGGTATGATGGAGAACATAGTAAGTCTGGGTGAATTGGAGTGCAGCCTGCGTCGCACTCTGGGTGGCTACGCAGGTTAACTCGAGCTCAGAGGATCGATGGTACACTCGGGTAGTGTGTCGATCGAGCTTGAGTTGGAAGCCATGAACCCCGGTCCCTGATGGTTCCACCTTATCAACATTATGTACGGTTCTTGAACCGTCTCCTCGGAACACCATAAGCATTAGGAGGAAGAAAGAAGTATGCGCTCCGTGTGTGCTTGGCACTAGAGCACGGTAGATGTGTAACTACATACGAGTACTAAGGGTTGAGCCCGAGACTAGTGCAGAGTCGCATGTAGTAATCCCTAGCCATAAGTGAACTTCGCTGCATAGGTGCGATGCACCGGGGTATGTTGCGAGTTGACTAGTTGACTTTGCTAGAGGCACCCTCCGGTGGCCTCAGTTAATAGTAGGTAACTAGTAAAGATCACTTAGGAAGTGGCCGCTAGGTATCGCACGCTAGAAATGGTCAAAATGAGGCGTCGGGGCGTTTTGGTAAAAACCTCACTCTGCCGGACCT
The DNA here is from genome assembly GCA_947650365.1 of Chamaelirium japonicum. NCBI lineage: Eukaryota > Viridiplantae > Streptophyta > Magnoliopsida > Liliales > Melanthiaceae > Chamaelirium > Chamaelirium japonicum. The sequence continues at coordinate 64,997,904 of OX393552.1, forward strand.
CACTGTTGGCCGACCCTAGTAGTAAGGCACCTTGCTAGGGCCAGCCCTATGATGTAGGGATAAGAATCCCTCATCTATAGGGCCGGCCATATAGATAGGGATGGGGCGATAAAAACGGATAAAGTCGAGCCCTAAAAAGTGGGAAAACGGATAAATACGCAGAGAGATAAAAAGGAGATAATGGAGAGATAATAAGAGGGGGTCATTATCCCCTTGGATCCTTATCCAAGGGGGTTGGCCGGCCCTATAAAAGGACCTATGGGGCGCCGGCCCCATGTGCTAGAAAATCCGAACCCCCCCTCCTCTCATCTCTCTAGTTCTCTCCCGTTTCATCTCCCGTTTCCCGCTTGCTACTTCGTCTTCCTCGCGTGGAGTTCTGAAGAAGGAGAAGGGTCGTTCTTCGGAGGGCACTCAGAGATCCGAGAGCGACGTTCCGTGCATCGTGTGAGATCGAGTGAACAAGAAGGCAACATCTCCATTCGTACCATCGGCATCTTCGCGAACGATCTTCCGTCTCCATCGACAAAGAAGACAATTCTCCGCGGTTAAAAGATCCGTACGAAAGGTATGTGTAATCTAACATATAGATCTAGCGAGCATTATGATTTGCATGCATACTAGTAAATCATTACGCTAGATTGCCGTTAGAGGTTTTTGATTCTCGTGCATACATATGCACACATATGTAGATTAGTTTCTATGAAAATTAAATAGTGTAACGTGCACCATGAACGGTCTTTCGACCGCCAAATCGCTTCCGCTGCGAGCCTCTGACCCGAATTAACTTCCAACAAGATACTATGGAGAAACCTTATTGGTTGATCCAGAGGGTCAGGAGGATGACCCACTGAGCTACGATGAGTCAATGGGAGCTTCTGACAGCTCTGACTGGCAAAAGGCAATGGAGGCAGAAATTGCATCAATGTCCCATAATGCTGTCTGGACTCTAGTTACACCATCATCCAATATTAAACCTATTGGGTGTAAGTGGGTGTACAAGAAGAAGAGAGGATCCGATGGTACAATTGAGACTTATAAAGCTAGATTAGTTGCCAAGGGTTATACCCAGAGAGAAGGAATCGACTTTGACGAAACCGTCTCGCCGGTAGCTATGATAAAGTCTATTCGGATCCTCCTATCCATTGCAGCCCATTATGACTGGGAGATCTGGCAGATGGATGTCAAGACAGCATTCCTCAACGGGAATTTGGAAGAAGACATTTATATGATTCAGCCACCAGGCTTTGAGTCAGAGGGTCAGGAACATCTAGTTTGCAAGTTGCAGAAGTCCATTTATGGACTAAAGCAAGCATCTAGAAGTTGGAACATCCGTTTTGATCAGGCAATCCAGTCGTATGGATTTACTCAAAACGAGGATGAACCATGTGTATACAAGAGGACTGATAAGACCACAGTAGTATATTTGATACTTTACGTAGACGATATTCTACTCATTGGAAATGATGTAGGAACATTGTCAACGGTAAAGGTCTGGTTATCAACACAGTTCGATATGAAAGACCTAGGAGAAGCGAGTTATGTTTTGGGGATCAAGGTAACACGTGATCGCCAGAACAGGGTTCTCTCGCTATCACAGGCTGCGTATATAGATAAGGTTATGGCTAGATTTGACATGCAAAACTCCAAGAAGGGTTTTGTGCCATTTAGACATGGCGTAAAACTGTCTAAGGATCAATGTCCTAAGACACCTGAGGAGAGAGCAGAAATGCAGAAGATACCTTATGCTTCGGCATTAGGTAGTCTAATGTATGCTATGCATTGTACAAGGCCTGATATCTGTTTCGCAGTAGGAATGATGGGTCGATTTCAGTCGAATCCGGGTCCAGATCACTGGACAGCTGTGAAGTGTATACTCAAGTACCTTCGTAGAACAAGGGACTATGAGTTGGTTTACACTGGATAAGAACTGACGCCGATTGGATATACAGATTCTGACTTTATGTCAGATATGGAATCCAGGAAGTCGACATCAGGTTTTGTGTTTATGCTAGGAGGAGCAGCGGTTAGTTGGCAGAGTGTGAAGCAGAAATGCATCGCAGACTCTACCACAGAGGCTGAGTACGTTGCAGCGTGCGTGTAACATCCGTCCCAAACACAGAAGATTTTGCCCGCTTTGCCCGTGCCCGCATGAGAACTTCTCAGGGAGGTCACCCATCCTATGACTACTCTCGCCCGAGCACGCTTAACTACGGAGTTCTTACGAAATCCGTAGTGGCGCACGGTTTTAAAACGCGTCTTCTATGGTTGGGAGGGGAAATGATATAAGTAGCTCAGGATCTTCTTCTCTCCAAGCGATGTGGGGCTAACTCATGGCCTTGTACACCTCACCTCACCTCACCTCATCTATCTTGGCATTCCCGCCTCAGGAGTCTTGGCTCTTGGCTCTTGGCTATTGGCCTATTGGATCTTGGTCGTGACAATCCACCCCCCTCAGGGCTACACGTCCTCGTGTAGGGTTAGACCCCCCCATAGCGAGGAGAACCGGCTCTGATACCATTTTGTAACATCCATCCCAAACACAGAAGATTTTGTCCGCTTTGCCTGTGCCCGCACGAGAACTTCCCAGGGAGGTCACCCATCCTAGGACTACTCTCGCCCGAGAACGCTTAACTACGGAGTTCTTACGAAATCCGTAGTGGCGCACGGTTTTAAAACGCGTCTTCTATGGTTGGGAGGGGAAATTATATAAGTAGCTCAGGATCTCCTTCTCTCCAAGCGATGTGGGGCTAACTCATGGCCTTGTACACCTCACCTCACCTCACCTCATCCATCTTGGCATTCCCGCCTCAGAAGTCTTGGCTCTTGGCTATTGGCCTATTGGATCTTGGTCGTGACATTTTGTAACATCCGCCCCAAACACACAAGATTTTGTCCGCTTTGCCCGTGCCTGCACGAGAACTTCCCAGGGAGGTCACCCATCCTGGTACTACTCTCGCCCGAGCACGTTTAACTACGGAGTTCTTACGAATTTCCGTAGCGGCGCACGGTATTAAAACGCGTTCTAGGTGGTTCGATGGTAACCATGCTAGTGCAAAACCTTGAGGTTGAGGGTTCGAGTACCCAAGAGACCAATAGAGGACAATATCTTATGTTTGGGGGCTCACCACCTTTCCTGCAAAGACGCGTTTTAAAACCGTGCGCCGCTACGGATTTCGTAAGAACTCCGTAGTTAAGCGTGCTCGGGCAAGAGTAGTACCAGGATGGGTGACCTCCCTAGGAAGTTCTCGTGCGGGCACGGGCAAAGCGGACAAAATCTTGTGTGTTTGGGGCGGATGTTACAGTGCGAGGCAGCCAAAGAGGCGGTATGGCTCAAGAAATTCCTTACGGATTTGGGATGCGTACCAGAGGCCCAGTTACCTATTGTGCTTTACTGCGATAATAGTGGGGCGGTAGCACAAGCAAAGGAGCCAAGACATCACCAAAAGGGGAAGCACATCGAGCGCAAGTTCCACTTGATTCGGCAGTTTCAAAAGCAAGGGCGAGTAGCGGTGACACAGATTGCATCTACAGATAATATTGCTGATCCTTTCACAAAGGCAATACCTACCAAGGCATTCGAGCGACATGTGGACGCGATGGGAGTCAAAACCGTTTTACTTCGCTAGACCAAGTGGGAGATTGTTAGGATTGATGTGTTCTAAGCTTGTAAACCTTTATGTTTTGGTCTAATAAAGATTGATAGTTATTATTATGAGATGCATATAGGTGCGTAACATAGTTACGTGTTCTTTTAAGAACAGAGAGCCATGGTTATATGGTAGTCCACTGAGTTGAAGACTGAGTGGATTGGTCCCATATAATCTAAATAAGTTCGCAGCTATGATCAGGTTGGTCGCCTCATCATGATAAGCTGTTGGCGATGGCAGTTCATGGGAAGTCTTCACCATGGTCATCACCAGGCACAGTGTCTGTGGCTGAACGAAACTAACACGGTGTACAGATCAGTGAGCAGACACTGGTACACTAAGCCGTGTTTCTGCTTAGAGTAAAACGGTCCTAAACCCTGAGGAACCACGTCTGATGGACTAACCAGTTGTGTGGTGCTTTGGCGCACCAATGTGTGAGGATCCATATGCAGTGATCCAAAACCACGGTGTACTGGGTTACCCGGCTGGCGTTGCATTAGCGTGTAGCTCCTGCAGGCCATCCACACCCCTGATGGGAGGTGCGTTCCTTGGTGTGATTTACACTGTACCAAACCCAGGCCTGGTGGTCATCAGTTTGACTGTTGACCGGGTTCGATTATTCGACGGGGTAATCAGATGGTACGATGTATAGGTCAACCTGGAAGGAACCATGTCATATGATCATTCGAGTCTGACGGTAGTCTTCACCGCTCGAAGTGAATCATGGCATCAAGTGGAGGGACAGCGGGTTTACCACTACTAAGCGGAGAGCAGGGGTATGATGGAGAACATAGTAAGTCTGGGTGAATTGGAGTGCAGCCTGCGTCGCACTCTGGGTGGCTACGCAGGTTAACTCGAGCTCAGAGGATCGATGGTACACTCGGGTAGTGTGTCGATCGAGCTTGAGTTGGAAGCCATGAACCCCGGTCCCTGATGGTTCCACCTTATCAACATTATGTACGGTTCTTGAACCGTCTCCTCGGAACACCATAAGCATGAGGAAGAAAGAAGTATATGCTCCGTGTGTGCTTGCCACTAGAGCACGGTAGATGCGTAACTACATACGAGTACTAAGGGTTGAGCCCGAGACTAGTGCAGAGTCGCATGTAGTAATCCCTAGCCATAAGTGATCTTTGCTGCATAGGTGCGATGCACCGGGGTATGTTGCGAGTTGACTAGTTGACTTTGCTAGAGGCACCCTCCGGTGGCCTCAGTTAATAGTAGGTAACTAGTAAAGATCACTTAAGAAGTGGCCGCTAGGTATCGCACGCTAGAAATGGTCAAAATGAGGCGTCGGGGCGTTTTGGTAAAAACCTCACTCTGCCGGACCTCACTGTTGGCAGACCCTAGTAGTGAGGCACCTTGCTAGGGCCGGCCCTATGATGTAGGGATAAGAATCCCTCATCTATAGGGCCGGCCATATAGCTAGGGATAGGGCGATAAAACGGTTAAGATCGAGCCCTAAAAAGTGGGAAAACGGATAAATACAACGAGAGATAAAAAAGAGATAATGGAGAGATAATAGGGGGAGGTCATTATCCCCTTGGATCCTTATCCAAGGGGGTTGGCCGGCCCTATAAAAGGGCCTATGGGGTGCCGACCCTATGGTCCAGAAAAACCGAACCCCCCCTCCTCTCATCTCTCTAGTTCTCTCCCGATTTATCTCCCGTTTCCCGCTTGCAACTTCGTCTTCCTCGCGTGGAGTTCTGAAGAAGGAGAAGGGTCGTTCTTCGGAGGCACTCAGAGATCCGAGAGCGACGTTCCATGCATCGTGTGAGATCGGATGAACAAGAAGGCAATATCTCCATTCGTACCATCGGCATCTTCGCGAACGATCTTCCGTCTCCATCGACAAAGAAGACAATTCTCCGCGGTTAAAAGATCCGTACGAAAGGTATGTGTAATCTAACATGTAGATCTAGCGAGCATTATGATTTGCATGCATGCTAGTTAATCATTACGCTAGATTGCCGTTATGGGTTTTTTCGATTCTCGTGCATACACATGCACACATATGTAGATTAGTTTCGATGAAAGTTTAAATCGTGTAACGTGCACCATGAACGGTCTTTCGACCGCCATATCGCTTCCGCTGCGAGCCTCTGTCCCGGATTAACTTCCAACAGTTAGACCGAACCATGGGTCTCGAGTTCGGGTTGCGAGGTGATATGTGGACGATATTATGTTTCTATCGATGTGTGGGTGTGCGTATGTATGCTCGCGGATGGTTGAGTGTGCGTATGAGCACGAGCAATTTAAATTAATAAATTATAAAACTGCTAAACAAGATCTGTCTCTATAGCAACCTATCGTCGATCCACGTACGTTGCGACACCCAACTATTTGTCTGATTTGGGCCGATAGGATGCCCAAACATCATTCCGACTCAATCGGGATGTCTCGGTTTTCGAGATCATAGCCAATTCTAGCACACGATTCCTCTCTATCTTACTTGGACGGATCTCAATTCAGTGGGAAGGATAGGATCCATGCTCTTTTTACTTTGGCCGTCGGATTTCGATCCGACGCATAGTATGCATTGACTTAGCAATCTCATGTGTACAAACTCTACACATCATCAACCAAACACCCTTTCAACAAAGCCCACTCGTACACAACAAAAAGAATTTAGTCCATCCATTCAATCAACACCATCCTCCAACATGTACCCCACTATTTCAAACACCCGATTTAAACAATTCAGCAAATCCAACCCCCATTACACGCTACCAGATCACCCCACTCAAACCCATCTCCAACTTAAGCCAACCAACCCATCTAAAACTTTAGCCACCCACTTTCAGCCATCCTTTCCCAGCCAACCCAGCTATTCTCTAAAAGTCTGTACGATTTTCTCCCCTTCTTTCAAACCGAGCCCTCTCTCATCTCTCTCAGATCTCTCTCCCCCTCTCATCCCTATCTCTCGGATCCCTCGCTACCCGACCCGATCCCTCTCTATCACCCGATCCCTCTCTCATCTCTCTCAGAACTCTCTCCCCTACCCAACCCAAACCCGTCCGCCGATCCGACCGCCGCCCAGCCGATCCCGTCGCCATCACCCTCACCGCCCCATCCCCTGCGTTGTTGTCCTCCCCTACTCTCCGGCGCTGCTCTCCCCTCACCTCTCCCTGTCCTTGTCTGATCTACCCCTCACCTCAATCCCCCAAAACCCGGCCCCCAAATCCGCCGTACACCGGCCACAGCCCCTTTTCCTCTTTAAAACGCCAACCCCTCTCCCCCTTCTCTACTTCAGCCCGACCCCCTTTCACCCACCACAATCCAAACCCCCTCACCCCTTTCCCGATCTCTCACTCCCCTGATCTCTCTCATTCCGGTGTGGCCTGCGCGTGGCGGTGGTGCCAGAGGAGAACCGCCTGCCAGAGCAGCGACAGCCGATGGTCCCCTCGAGATGGGTCAGTCCCTTCTTCTTTTTTTATTTGTGTGAATCCGACGACCCCTCCCCATGAGTAACCCAGCTCGACCCCCCACCTCTCTCAAATTTCTCGCTCTCTCCTCTGGTACCTCTCTCACCCCTTGTGGTGTGTTGCATGTGCGGCCGGAGAGGAGCAGCAGCCGGTGCCGGAGATGGAGCTGCCGGCTGAAGAACCTGCAGCCAGAGCCGCCGTCGACCCTTCCCCGACTGAACGGTCAGCCTCCCCTCCTCCCCATGTTCTTTTTCTTTGTGCTGCGGACCAGACCTGTCCCTCTCCTGTTGAGACCTGCGTGGCTATGGCCACCGACCGGTGGCTATGTAGCCAGCGAAGCCGACCCGGTGCAGGAAGTTTTTTTCTTCTTTTGTTTCTGTGGACCATATCGACCCTAACCCCGGTAGTTTGCACCTTGTTGCAGCCATGGCTGCCGACCCGTTGTTTGGCGGTTGTATAACCGGCATGGTACGATCTTATCAACTTAGCCCCCTGTCACCTTCCCCTTAGAAGCGGCCGTTGCTGGCCGGCCAGGTGGTCACCGGCTATACAACCAGCCAAACCTGAACCCTTTTCGGTGTTGGTTCCATCTCCAAACCCACGCCCGTCAAGCCGTTTGAGAATGTCTCCTGCTTTTCGTGTAGATTGTGGCTACGATCAGTCTAGAACCAACATCGGGCAAAACTTGTTCCGACGTAGCTTAGTGCACGCCACCGAACCTTACTCGAGCCGGACAGGAATCCGGCTATTGGGTAGCCGACAATGCCAAGTTTTGACCTGGCACACCAATCCCGACCCTCGACCTCCCCACGATGTTAATCTAGCCCCATGAGACACGCTCGAGGTTAGCGGGCCGATCTCATCGAATCACGCTCGCTCAGAGTTGATAAGGCAGATGCGGGTCTGATCGCTTTGTGTAGTCGTTTGCGCACGAGATCGACCCCTTGGCGACAACAATGCACAAGGTGGGCCACCAGTGCGATTCCCGTGTGACTCCCTTATTTAAGAGACCGAACCAATTAAATCCGCACTTAGCTTGACGTTATCTCGGGCGGGTGACGAATCGAACTCCCAACCTTGTCTATACCCGACCCTACCGATGCACGCCTTGGTGGTGATGCGGAAGGTCCCTCGGAGCATGATAGCATGCTAGTGGCAAAATACCGACGCGGGGACGGCCGCTTAATCGAATTAGTATAAATTGAACCTTAGTACAGCCCTTTGCGTCAGCAACGTCGACTAACCAAGACGGTAGCATTAGGAGCATTGTTTTGCGTGCTTGTAGGCCGGCGTCCGATGACGCCTAAAAATTCCCTTGACTCGACCAACTCGGTCATAAACCGATATTACTAGGTAGCAAGCAATAATCATGCGCCGTTGTATGTATTTGGCAGTTCGTGACTGTGTTGTCCCAGTCAGAGACGGAGCGGAGGTTACTAGCAGAAGTCCGTGTTCGACAACCAGGTGACATCTACTCCCCTTCCCGTGGTCTTTGATAGTGGGAAATGAGAACAACTAGGGTAGGTGTCCTCGATACTGTATGCGAGACCCACCGGGCATCGCCGCATGTGATCACGTGGACCCCTCCTTGCATGCGAAGTCACGAGTCCGGCGACGCATGCTTTAAAATATTAATAAAATAATCACACTTCAAAATATTAATAAATTAATGATAATTTTATCAGGATCCACCCTACTAAAAGGAATGGAAACCCTAATATACTGGTTCTGGGGGAGTGTAGGTCAAATCGCTTTAAGAGCGATGTGACCTTTAGCTGTAATGTTATTATGGGTTGTGAGAGCAATGCGGGACCCGGGTTAAAATGTTGCAAATTATTAATCACCGTATGTTTTTTTTTTAATTGTCTAAATATATGTGTAAAAATAATTATTTATTGTTGGAGTATTTAATACTTTGTTAAAATGGGTGAAATTGAGAAGATTGGACCCCGTGCGCGCAAGGGCCGTGAACCACCCTGCGCGCACAGCTGAAGATCAGTAGGCTAAGGGGTCACGGGCAAGGATTGTGGTAAAGTCAATAGGTGGTGCCATCGAGTAGGGATTGGCCTAACAATTCCTGTCCCGGGATAGTTGAAGACCCTAAAGAAAGCAAGTTGGGCGATAGAGCTCCACCGTGAAAGACGGGAAACCCCTTATGATCATATGGGTGACTTGCGCATGGTGTCGGAGTATGCGCGGCGAGAGAGTTGGCCCTCTACATCGAAATAAAAGGCCCTATAGTAATGCCCGACCGGGGGCAGGATGAACAAAATATCCGGGGTTCACATTAGGATAGATATTTTATATTAACAACTATGGAATCTTAATGTTAGATTATAGAATGGTAGAGCGTGATAACCTAGTGACATTTAGATGGTCATTTTACTTGTTCATTAATACTGTAGAATATTGAACGAACTTTATGTTAGACAATCTAGTGACAGTAGGTATTACATGAGAATATAGACTATTGGTAGGATTAGGTTATCCCTCTATAAATATTAATAATCTGTACTAGGGCTGTTAAATTTAATTCAATTAGCTCGGTTGTCTCATATTATTAAAGACTGTTAGGATGTCACTAGCCATTAATTTGGCTAATCTCCCAATTTTCTATTGGGGGCTACTCTTTCCCACGAGTAGACTCTCCTGCAGGTACAAAGGTTCAGGAGTAGCAGTGGGAGGCCAGAGGCGGAGTTAGGATTACGATAGAGTTTCCTTTTCAGTTTGTCGTCTTGTAATCTTTTCTTATTTTGGCGATGTAATTGATTGGATTAATCTTAGAGCTATTGAGTGTTAATGTTTTGTGATATTTAGTGGCAATGATTCCAGCTGAGTTCTTCTGGGTAGGCCTCTTCTCAAGGCCCCAATCCTAGGGTAGCTCACTATGAAAATATAAATATTAAAGTGACCTAACCGACTAGCCCCGTAGATAGGATCCCTAAACCAGGGCCCGAGTGCTAGAGAGCGGGCGAGATTACTCGGCTCGCTGTCAGAGGCTTGAGCTTCATGCTCCCTTAAGGGGGAATTCTGTCAGCATGTGGGGCACCGACAGACCGCACATGCTGAGAGGATAGCCCGGTTGAAGGTCGAGCGTTGTCATCTCTATCAAAAGTTTTTAGCTCTCTCGGTTTCCTCCTAATAAAATATTTTTTTTAAAAAATTAAGTTTTAAAATGCCCCTTGTTTCTCCCTTCTCATTCTTCTTCATTCTTGAGAGAGTAGAAGACCTGTGAGGAGCCCTAGTTGGAGTAGACAATTGACCAAACCATAAAACCCTTGGTTTTTCTTCAACTCACACCCCAGGGATCGGTTCCAGATTTCTGGGGCATGACATGAATGTTACAGTAAGCTGTGAGCTATGGGTCGAGAAAATGAGTTGCTCTCATTTTGATCCCTCTAGGAGTTTTGGAATTTGATGAAATTTGGTGAGGGTGTTGTCTAGGGTAAGATGATCATCCTCACCAATGTTCATCAAATTCCAAAACTTCTAGGGTCATCAAATGGTAGAAACTTTATATACAGTCTGCAATCACTGGTAATTTTGCTTCTACCATTTGATGACTTTAGAAGTTTTGGAATTTGATGAAAAATGGTATGGATGATCATCTTTCCCTAGATAATACTCTCACCAAATTTCATCAAATTCCAAAACTCCTAGGGGGATCAAAATGAGGGCAGCTCATTTTCTCCACCCGTAGCTCACAGCTCACTGTAATATATATATATATATATATATCCTTATTATTAGCAACCTTTGCAATACTGTAGGAAGATGTAAAATCATTGAAAAATCTTAATTAGGTCTAATGATTTGATAACAATTATTACTTTTTAATTTGAAACTATGTCCTGATAGAAGGAAACAAAAAGTCCAATAAGTTTATGGGGCCAAGGTCTAAACCGTCCATCCAAATCAATCCAAACCAATTTTAATTGGATTGGATTGGATTCCAATCTCATTTCGGTTTGGATCGGATTGAAAATCATTAAAACCGACAAAGGTTGGATTGGTTTGGGTTTTGTCTAAATAGCTAGATTGGTTTCGAACCGATGCACACCCCTAGATGAATAGCATTTCTCAAAAGAAAACAAAATTAAAAGACCCCTATCTTTATTAGAATTGTAAGTAAACAAAATTACAAGACCCCTATCTTTATTACAATTGTAAGTAAACAAAATTACAAGTCCCAAAATTACAAAATACTAAAGATAAGACCCACAATCATGATCCAAGAAATTCAAAACCCAACTATCCAAGGGTGGTAGCTATGGGATCTGTCGCCTCCCCCGCACCAAAGCACCTGTCCAGAAGCCATCCAAATGGTTAGCATCTAACAAGATGGACAAAGCCGAGGATCTATGCATCCTGAATATTCTTTTGTTAGAGCATCTTCAATCCTATACCAAATGACCCATCATATTTGAATTTAGTTGCAGGAGAGTAAAATAGATGCTCCAAGCCTACATCAGATTTCTATAAAATTTTGTTTCCATAAAATTTCTACATTAGATTGCCATGGTCAGGAGCCACCCATCAAATTCCAACGGCTACTTTCTAGCTCATCACAACTTTTAATCAGATTTGGTGTAGGATTGGAGTGCTCTACATCAAAGCTACTAGAGTGCTCCACATCAAATTGGTTTTTAATTAGATTTAGTGTAGGATTGAAGTGTTCTCCATCAAATTAGTTTTCATCAGATTTGGCATAGGACTGAAACGCTCCATATCAAACTGAGCTTTTAACCCAATCCTATATCAAATTCTAGCCAGATTGATCACAACAGAGCTGCAGCGTGCTTGTCCAAATAATTTCTCCTCGTTGGGTTAATGAGTGGTTCTCCAGCCAAACCAAAGGTCATAAAGAAAAATAGGTAGAGGTAGGGGGTCAAAGGTGGTAAAGAAGTTTTGCCAGGGTGGTTGAATAGAATACACTTGCCGGAAAAAAGATGATTTATATTTTTTAAGCCCTCACATAAGGAGCATTCCAGTGAGCAGCCAAAGGAAGACCTTAATCTCAAAGGGGGCTTGGACTCTCTAGATGATGTTTAGTTTGTGGCTATATGACATGGAAGATGGAGATGATTTTGTATATGAATCTAGTGTTAACTTCGGTTGGTAGGTTCTCTAGAAGTGAGGTGAGAAGAAGGGAGTTCGGTCCCTCTTCGTTGTTACACTTATAATTTCTTCTCTCTCGGGTCTTGATCATCCTTACCTTTTATTTTTTTTGTAGGACCGGCCAGACGGTCAGAGGATTGGGCCCTACAGCAATGGCTCAATTAGGTCCGAAGATCGAAACGGGGGGAGGCAGTCAACAACTACTATTTATTATTTTCATAATCCCATGAACATGATATCAACGGCCTGGATTCATACGCACAAACTATAGATACCCTCTCGCCCTAAAACCTGGGTCGTAAGGAGAGAGGTCCACCAGAGGGTATTTAAGCATAGCATTGCCTAGCCCCTAGCCGATGTAGGACTAAACCCAATAATTCCCCCTCACACGAGGCTAGGGCTGAACCACCCGCCAGCCGCCCCCCCCCCCCTCTCTCGTGCGGCACCAGGGGATGAGACACCCAGGGTACAACCAGTCCACACCTGACTAAACCTAGCTGGGTAAAACCTAGCTCCGATACCATTTGTAGATACCCTCTCGCCCCAAAACCCGGGTCGTAAGGGGAGGTCCACCAGAGGGTATTTAAGCACACCATTGCCCACCCCTAGCCGAAGTGGGACTAAACCCAACACAAACAAGGCACAATGGCCCGAGGGAAAGCTCGCTCCACAGTGTCCATATCGAGAGTTGAACAGGGAATCGCTCCAACATGGGAGAGAGGAAGTACCTATCTATATAACATGGCACAATGGTCTACAAGATGACTAGACAAAACGAACAAGCTAATTAGACAAAGCACAAGCTGATGAGACAATAATGACCCGAGATAGCTCCCTCAGTATTCAACCCGACATACAGTCAAAGTGACGTTCCCTGATCGGCTACAACTGTCACTACCATTCTCTCTCTCACTCTCTCTCTCTCTCTTGCGATCACAGCAAAAAATTTAGCCCTAATTGGTAACAAATCACACAAAGATCGCGTCAAAAAAGATAGAAAGAGTGCGACCGAGAATCACACCTAGCGCACCTAATCATAGCCATCCGTTTCAAAAAGTCCTAACCCATGAATGACATTTATCATGAGCTTTGATTGGTAGCAAATTTCACAAAAGGTGTGATTGGTAACAACCATCAGAGCCCCAAATCCCCCTTCTCACTCTCTCTCTCTCTCTCCGGTAACAGATCCCGTGCCCCTCTCTCATTCCCCTCTCTCGCCCCTCTCATCAAGCCCCAAATCCCGAACCTCTCTCTCTCTCTCTCTCTCTCTCTCTCTCTCTCTCTCCACCCACCCCCAAGGTTTGACTCCCTCTCTGAATTCACCAGGTACGGCTCCCTCGATCTCTCTGACTTTTTTTTGGCATCACCTCTTTTCACCGATCACACCCACCCAGGTTCTCTCTTCTATGATCAAGGTTGCCGCTTGGCTACGCCGGGATATCCCACCGTGACACCCACCCCCTGGTCTCTCTCTCTCTCTCTCTCTCTCTCTCTCTCTCTCTCTCTCTCTCTCTCTCTCTCTCTCTCTCTCTCTCAACCCACCCATCCCCAGGTTTGGCTCCCTCTCTCTCTGACTTTGTTTTTGCAGCACCTCTCTTCACCGATTGCATGCCCCATGTTCTCTCTTCTACTATGTTGCCGCCGGGATATCCCACCATGAGCCAACCCCCCCAACCCCCCAGGTTCCTCTCTCTCTCTCTCTCTCTCTCTCTCTCTCTTACTTATTTTTGGGTTCAGTTTACATCATCCTCCTCCCTCTCTCTCACTGACTTTTTTTTTCTCTATCTAACAGTGAATTTTATTTTTTTGTTGCAGTTTATAATTGATGTTGAATTCGATCAGCAGGGCTTTACATGAGGTGCCAAGTGATACGGGGCGGGGGAACAAGTGGAAGAGAAGTGGTTTTTGTACATCCATCTGATTGTTCATAGTAGTTATTGCTTAACTAAGGTGAATGTTGTAACATCCGCCCCAAACACACAAGATATTGTCCACTTTGCCCATGCCCGTATGAGAACTTTCCAGGAAGGTCACTCATCCTGGTACTGCTCTCGCCCGAGCACGCTTAACTACGGAGTTCTTACGAAATCCGTACCGGCGCACGGTTTTCAAACGAGTCTTCTATGTTTGGGAGGAGAATTATATAAGTAGCTCGGGATCTCCTTCTCTCCAGGTGATGTAGGGCTAACTCGTGGCCTTATACACATCACCTCACCTCACCTTATCAATCTTGGCATTCCAGTCTTAGGAGTCTTGGTTCTTGACTATTGGTTCTTGGTCGTCACAATCCACCCCCCTTAAGGCTACACGTCCTCGTGTAGGGTTAGACCCCCCATTGCGAGGAGAACCGGCTCTGATACCAATTTGTAACATCCGCTCCAAACACACAAGATATTATCCGCTTTGCCCGTGCCCGTACGAGAACTTCCCAGGGAGGTCACCCATCCTGGTACTGCTCTCGCCCAAGCACGCTTAACTACGGAGTTCTTACGAAATCCGTAGCGGCGCACGGTTTTAAAACCGTCTTCTATGTTTGGGAGGGGAATTATATAAGTAGCTCAGGATCTCCTTCTCTCCAGGCGATGTAGGGCTAACTCGTGGCCTTGTACACCTCACCTCACCTCACCTCACCTCATCCATCTTGGTATTTCAGCTTTAGGAGTCTTGGCTCTTGGCTATTGGCTCTTGGTCGTCACAGATGTGGAATAAAACAGGGCCGAAAACTTCAAACACCCAATTCACTCTTCGATAGTATTTGGAATCCAGCAAAAATTCCTTAGGAAAAGTACTGCTTGAGTAGTTGAGTGGAACCATCTCTATTATGGATGCCAAGTCCACAGCCTTAATTTGATCAAAGTGTGAAATGGGACCAATATACGATCTTCGGTCATGGCGCGCATTGACAAAAATTGGCATGTATAATAGATATATGTTTGGCTTGCTTGGTACATCACAACCATCCATTACACCCATATCCGAATGAAGAATAGTACTCGGCCCAAATTGCCATGCAAAGGGATGCCTGCGATCAACATTGGCCTACTTGGCACCTCATCATAGCCATCCCTTTCTATGTCGGTTTCAGCTTAGTTTGATGTACCGATCGGAGAATCCTAATGTGGCAAAGGGATGTCAGCGGTGCACCGATATATCTTTTGCATGTCGGTTTGGATTTAGTTCGATGCACCGATCGAACAATCCTGATGGGGTAAAGGGATGTCTGCGATCAGAGAGAGAGAGAGAGAGAGAGAGAGAGAGAGATGGCCACTACAGTGCCGATGGCTGTCGAAGACGGTCAAGTATCTGATGTTGGCAAAGATGGTCGGGTGTGTATTGCCGTCAAAAACAGCTGTCCGAGTGCCGATAGACAGGAGCATGCGCTAGTGCTTAATAAAAGTGGTTTAAATACTAAACCCAAATAGTTGTGCACGTGCCCTACTCTTCCGGACCGGCACCACTGATCCAAACTGGTTGGCCGGCGCTGAAGACCCCCTCCAACGGAAAATTCCATGAAAGTCTTCCTTCCAAGAAGCAAGGTCAAGAAATTTTTTCCATGTTGAAAGGCCCACAAGGAAGGCAGGAAAAACCCATCCATAGACCATGACCCGGTCCTCACACTGTGCATTTGGAAGCACGTATGCAAAGGTCCCGGCACGCATCACAGCCGCACGATGACAGGCAACCCGAAAGTGAATCGTACTCAGCCATCTGCATGCGGCTCTGATACACACCTGGCCCACCTACCAGGGCCCAACGACTAGCGGAGATCTTTGGAGAGCACCTCCTCTCTCTATATATTCTTTAGACTATTATCCTCTAGAACATATTAACTCACATAAGTATATATCCTCTTATGTTCATAGGAATCAGCATCCTATGGATGAGACGTTCTTCCTGATCCTTCATGCATGCAAGCTGGCTGGGGAACTCGAAACCCACCTCCAAAACATCGGGAACCAACCCCATTTCCTCTTGAGCTCTTGCGAGGGCGTCGCGGGGGCCTTCGATGGGGCGATCCATGCGCTACGATCTCGGACCAGCCCGTCGCGCCGTGCTGCCGCTGCCCGCATGATCTTTGGGGAGGCGTTGGGGCCTCGTATTGACATGGGATTGGGGGAAGGGAGCTCGCGCGGTGGTGGCGGCCGCATGCCCGCCATGGATGTTCTCCGCCCGCGTACGTCGGGAACTGAGATGGGTCCGCCGGAGCTGGGTCTTGCGGCGTCGGCCGGCGTGGGGTCGATGGGGTTCGGCACGGATGGCGGGACGCTGGCCGCGGGTAGTGTAGGGGATGGGGTGGCGGCGGCGGAGGGTTTGCCGGGTTCTGGGAGGAGACCGGCCGGGTCTTCTGTTCAAAGAGCATCGAGGAAAAGGAGGTACAATTCAAACGAATCGAATTCTATCCTGTTCTTTGAACGGTGATGTCACTCCTTTTCTAGTTACTGAATTCCTCTTTATAGATATTAACTTAGACCATCTCCAATAGCCTCCCTACTCGCCTCCCTTCTCCAAAGTAGGGAGCGAGTTAGCCAAAATACATGCTCTAAAAGGCATGTTAATTCGGATGCTTAGCCGTTCGCTAGCTACTAGCCATGCTACATGTAGCGAGCTAATTAACCAAAATCGCTATCCCCGGTGAGCCCCATCATAGGTTAATTTTCATTAGATTTTAAAAGAGTCAGAAGTCCTGATGGGCTCCGTCGTATGTTAAAAAAAGAGGGCAACGGTCAAAAGAATGACGGTTGGATTTTTATATATATAAAAAAGAAGAACTAATTTAAACAAAATCTAATAATTATAAACAAAAAGAATTTTTTTATCGGATAATTGGTGACTAATCCTTAACAGAATATTTGATTTAATTTACAGAACATCCAAATATTATCGATTATGTTAGATCATTTTATTTGGCAAATGTCTTTTTACCCCCTATATGCAACTATACAAGGAAACAAAAAAATCACGTGACGAGTAACACTTTGGTAATAAACAGTAGCGATTGCTATAATGATTTTACTGTAGTAAAAAAAAAAATCTTTTTTGCAACGTTGATTTCAATATAATTTTTTTCATAAAATAAAGATTTCATAAAAAAATTGCTACAGTGATTTCACTGTAGGAAAGAGAATTTGGTTTTGAAGAGATCAATTGATTTTCACAATAGCAACTGTTTCTTTTTAGTACCGAATTGTTGCTCTTTGCTACAGTGTACCAAAGAAACAATTTGGTACTCTAGAGGAACAATTGATTTTTATTGTAGCAATTGTTTCTTTTTAGTACCAAATTGTTGCTCTTTGCTATAGTATACTAAAGAGAAACAATTGCTATAGTGATTTAACTGTAGCAATTTAAAAAAAAAACAATAATTTTTTTAAAAAAATTGCTACAGTGATTTCATTGTATCATAGAGTAACAATTCGCTACTAAAGAGGAACAATTGCTAAATGATTTCATAGTAGCAAAAATCTAAAATTTTTATTTTTTAAAATATCACTTTTCGTAAAAATTGCTACAGTAAAATCACTATAGTAAATGGTAGAAATATACAATGTATTATAGCTTTCATTTGCTGCAGTGAAGGGTAATGTGTGCTTTTAATTAGGGGTATTTTTGTTATTAAAAGGGGATAAAAGTCAACGAAAGAACCTATTGTAAGTGCATATATTTTGGGAGGGACCTGGTGTACATAGGGATATTTTGATGTACTTTACGTTAATCATATCCTATGTTAGGGACCTACCACTTAACTACCCTTTTTTTCATATATAAACTATAGGAAGAGAATATTGAGGCTATTTGAGTTGGCATCAAAAAGTGGTTTTTTATTTCTTTAGGAAATGACATCTCTCTCCAAAAAAATTGGAAGATAATAGGGAGATTGTAGGAGATGCCATTCTTAGAGCATCTCCGCAGTCTATCTATTCTAGCGAGCCAAAAGAGGTAGGTAACGGGGCAATAACTAACCATATGAGCATCATCTACTTTAGCTAGCCTAGTAGTGAGGCTACTGGAGGCTTTTTTTTGGTGTTTTTCATAGCCAAAGCCAAGGGGAAGCAATGAAGATCCTGCTGGAGAAGCTCTTAGGTGATTGTAAAAGTCCACTTGCAAAAGTGGTAACATTTCTTGATCCTCACCCTAATTACAATGCATTCCAATTTTATTCCCATTTCTGTCTTCACGCCCTCATTTATCAAAACAATAGTGGGGATCACGAGTTTTCCTAATTTTCTACTGGACACAGTAAAGGACGGAAGATCCTTTCTTCTGTCGTCTTGTATCAAAATAATATTGATTTTTCTCCGCTTCATCTTTTCATCGAGATTACAATAAATTTCTTTGCCCATGCAATCCCTCAACATTTGCGCAAGCCTTCCTTCCTCCCCCTGCTTGTGTCGTGTGCATGGTTGACTGATAGAAACATGTACGTTGTCAATATTTGATGATCGCCTGCAAGATCCACCAGTGGTGGCCACATGAATATAGTAGGAGGAGGAGGAAGGAGGAAGGAGGTAGCAACAACAGCCTACATGGGTGACATTGACGACTTCCATGGACACTGAAAACAATGACAGACTACACAGATGCCGACGATAGAGGGGGTATGTTAAAAAAAACTATTTCATTCTCTCATTAAGAATATTTTGACGAAAAATTATAGAAAAAAATGTGAAAGATAGAAATGTGAGGTGTGAGTAAAATTCCTATTACGCGTGTTTGGTTGCCGAAAAACTATATGGAAGGAAAAGAAAGAAGTGTTTTTTCGTCAAATTTTTGTTGTTTGGTATCATAGAAAAGTGTGATCACCAGTAACAAAATTAGCCTATAGAGTAATCCATTTTTCCATCATATATAATTAATGGCCAAAAATTTCCTACCAAAATCAGCAAAAAAGACAGAAAAAGAAAAATAAAATTTTAATTCAAACTTTTTCTCACTACAATCATATTAAAAATCAATCTTTCTTTACAACCCTTAGCTCTTTTTTTTTTTTTTCTTTTTCTATCGAATTCTTTTCCTACATAAAATACTCGACCCTCTATGAAAGAGTAATACTATTAGAACAATTTCCATCGACAAAGACCTGGGCAAACCAGACCCATGCCCTGGTGGCGGGCCTGCTTGGTGCGAGGCTCCACCACTACCGGTCCACTGTGATTCAAGATGCATTGGTTAGCAGACTCGAGCACACGGGGGTTGTGGCCCTCAACACTCAGAACGTGCTGATAGACTCTGGGGATAGTGGGCCCCATGCAGTTGTATGGTGTGTAGGATGGGCTGCCACCAAAGCATGGGTCTGGTTTATCAAAGTTTTTGTCGATGGAGATTGTTCAAATAGCATTACTTCTCTATGAAATCCCAAGCTTGTGATGCCTTGGTTTTGGGTAAGGGATGTTTGAAGGGTCCTTGCCCACTCCTTAGGGATTGGATGTAAGAATGACAACTTCTTTCTAGTGTCTCGATACAATGGGTGAATCGAGCGGAGAATAATGCTGCTGACTGGCTACTGAGCGAGGAAATTAAGGATGTACGGTGAAAAAGGTTTTTGGGAATCAGATTTTCCTCCTATTTTGTTTGGTCTCGTGTGTGAGAACCTTAAGGTCATAATGTACTGACTATCTCTGGTTTACAAAAAAAAAAAAAAAAAATGCTAACCCAATTGCTGGGCCTCAGGAAGGATGCGAGTGTCGTGGACAGAACGAGGATGCCCGCACCCAGCACAGGAAACATGGAGATCCCCCCTGACGATGGCCACACGTGGAGGAAGTACGGCCAGAAAGCCATCCTCGGCGCGAGATTTCCAAGGTACTCCACTTCCAACTCCCATTGAATGATCCTATTGAGAAATGCTATTCAACCGGATGAGTTTACATATAAGTTTACAGGCAGCTTAAGTGGCATTGATCACAGCTAGCCATTTGTAATTATTGTAAGTCGGAGCAGAGTGCCATTTATGTTGGTTGTAGCCTGGGTGAAAACTGATGGCCGTGATCAATGCCATGTAAGTCGTCTGGAAATTTGTCTGTAAACGCCTCTGGTTGAATAACATTCTCCACTTTGGTTGCCATTATCGACTTCTCACAGAAGAATGTGGGTAGAATTTACAGAAATATTTGAGAAACGGAACAAAAAATATTAATATTTTAATAAATGGAACAAAAGTTTAGTAATTGAAAAAAACGGAATAGTACACCATCTCTAATGGCGTAAATACTTTCAAAGAAAACGGCCAAAATAGCCGTTAGTTTTCCGAAAGAAAACGATCAAAATAGCCTTTAGTCGAGAAAGGCTAAAAATAATTTGAAATATTATTTTTACGCCATCTCATTTGGCGTAAAACTTTGGGCACTTTCGGCATTTTAATTTACCACTCAATTCTTACGCCATCTTAAATGGCGTAAATACTTTACGCCATTTGAGATGGCGTACTATTCCGTTTTTTTTAATTACTGAACTTTTAGTTTCATTTATTAAAATATTAATATTTTTTGTTCTGTTTCTCAAAAACTTCTATAGAATTTATCACCCCCCCTAGAAACCAAAGGTAAGAGGACTGCAAAACAATTTAGGAAAAATTGGTGGTAGACCCTTAAAACTGATCGTGTTTTGCATTAAGGATGGCAAAAAGATGCTTTAGGGGTAGGTCCTTCCGCATGGAAAATGGCCAATTTAAACCTGCATGTAGGGGTACAAGGAAATCGCTCGAAGAGTAACAATTAAGTAATAAAAAGTAACTGTAGTAAAGAGTACTAATTTCTTTAATTAAAAAAAATTGCCACAGTGATTTCACTGTAGTAAAGAGTCACTTTTGGTAATGAAGATTAACATTTGGTACAGTGAATCACATGTAGAATTTTTTTTCTTTTTAAACAAGATTTTTTTAAAAAAAAATGCTCTAGTGATTTTACTGTAGTAACATTTGCCTTAGTGAAGAGTAAAAATGGATATTGTTACTTTTTGTTACAGTAAAGAGTAATTAACATTTATAATTTAGTATTAGAGGCAATTTTGTTATTAAAAGGAAACAAAAGTCAACGGATGAGGTTGCTATAAATGTATCTTTTCGGGAGGGATCTGATGCAAAACCATCAATCTTGTTGTCCGTCCTTTTCACTAAACCGATATCTTATCAGGGACCTAACACCAAGTCCCTCAAACTTTTACTCTTAACCTACCATATCCTTGTCTCGCACCAGATGTACGAATTTCAAGCATGATCATCTAAGTATTCGTTCATCAGGTGCGACACACAACGTGTGTGCATAGCATTCCTCTCAGAGGATCAAAGCTTATATCATGTTAAATTGAACATCTCTCAGGAGCTACTACCGATGCACCCACAAGAGCTTCTACGGGTGCGGGGCAAAGAAGCAAGTCCAGAGGCTCGACGACGATCCCTACACGTACGAAGTTACCTACTGCGGCAGCCACACGTGCCAGACCTCCACCACCCCCCTCGTCATTCAATCTCTGCCGCCCACCGACGATGGCTGACAAGAGGAGGTCTCGATACCGGAATAGACGCCGCAGGGGAGTAGCATGGTTGCCATCTTCTCGGTGAAGCAAGAACAGTGGAAGGGTAAAGGTTTATAGTTTGCATGGGATCCCCTGATGCCATTTGTTACTGATATCATTCCATGACGAGTAAGTAGTACATTAAAAGCCTTTTGCCCTAGCTGTATCTTTGGTTATATAGTTGAGGAGCAAAGTGCTTGTTTTGTCAAGCGATAGTGCATGCGTGTGGCTGTCGGCACTGCAGCGCTGGCTGTCTTCGGCGGCAACATACCCACTGGGCATTGCCACCCCCACCATATTCATTTGGCGGCTGAGGGTCGCCGGTTTAACCGTAGTTTTGATTGATTCCTTTGTCTTTGTTCTTTTTTGTGGTAAAAATATAATTAGCGTAAAGTTTTTTTTTTGTGATAAAGTTGTAAATAACGCCAATGGCCTTAGCATGTTGTTCATGCCCGTGCTTGTAGGCACTGCAATGGACCGCCTTCGGCGGCAACATACCCATCGTGCATCGCTACCGCCACTCCCACCGTATTTATTTGGCGGCTGAGGGTCACCGGTTTAACCGTAGTTTTGGCCTATTCCTTTGCCTTTGTTTCTTTTTGTGGTAAAAATGTAATTAGCATAAAGTTTCTTTTTTTATGGTAAAGTTGTAAATACCGTGAATGGCCTTAGCATGTTATATAGATGTTGTATTCATGTGAAGCATTGTTTAAACTATCCATAAAAGTCTAGGGGGAAATTTTCAGCATATCCTGCATAGGCTACAACCATTGCTCAGAGCCTATCAGCACACTCTAAGTGCTAGGGGTCACTACCCTCATGTGCTGGGGCCCGCTACTCCATGTATCTTGAATTGCAGTGATCCCCGTGGTTGTACCGTACGTAGGATGTGCTGAAATTTTTTCCTAAGTCTAAGACCCTGAGTGTGGTGATCCCTTGGGGATTTATGCTTGCTTACTCTGAGCAAGCCTGGATATGTACTTCAAGGAAACTGGGTGGGTTCAAGTTTGTGAAAAGTTGGGCTAGTTAAGATTTGTGGGTGTGCATGAAATTTTTCTAATAGGGGTGTGGAGGGTGTGGGTGATAAGGATGTTATTGGAATATGAGGGGTATAATCCAAGAAATTTAGCTAAAATGGGAGCTGATTACATATTTGTTAGGTATATATAAATTTTTTCTAATGGTATGTTTGGGAGCTTGGAAAGGAGAAATTTTTACTTTTGAAAATCCCGGGAAATATAAAATTCTTATTTGGTGCACACAAATTCTCTCGGTTAGGCAGTGCCCCTCATCGCCAAGGGGCCGGAAAATAAATCCCATAGGAAGAGTGATTTGTTTTAATTCTCTTAGTAATACGAGGTATTTCCACTAAGGAATTCCCATGACATCATTAGTTCTTGATTCCCAAATATGAGAAAAAAATAAGGATTCCCTAATTCATGGAATCCAATCATCCAAACTTGGGGAAAAGAGTCAAAATCTCAAGGTGGAATCTCTGTTCCCAGAGATTTTTAATCTCCCATGGAGGAATCCTCACTTTTACCGACTTCCAAACACACCATAAGGAAAATGCAATTTAAACATATAAAGGGACATACTCTCAGACATACTGTGGAGGAGAGGGGCATCGGTGCATTAGGGCCCGTTTGTTTCGACGTAAGTGGCCGCAGAAGTCATTGAAGTCCCGGAAGTGGAACACTTCGGGTGTTTGTTTGGACGAAAGTGGTCGCGGAACTCGGAAGTGCGACTTCCGGTCAACCCTCAGAGACGGGATTTTCAGCCGCTCGACTTCGGAGCGATTTGATCCGAAGTCGCACTTCCTCCGTCCGGAAGTGCGATATTTATGCCACGTCATCCCCCCCACTTCCAATATCGGGAAGTGGGGGCACTGGTTCGGTCACCCCCTCTTGCCGAGTGGATCTCCATCCTTGGAATCGTCTCTTCCTCCCTCACGATCTCGGCGGCGGCTCGACTTCGGCCAACAACCAGGTCACTCCGGCCTCTCTTGCCGAGTGGATCTCCTCTCTTGCCGAGTGGATCTCCTCTCTTGCCGAGTGGGGGCACTGGTTCAGTCCGCCTCTCTTACCGAGTGGATCTCCTCTCTTGCCGAGTGGATCTCTCTCCTCTCTTGCCGAGTGGGGGCACTGGTTCAGTCCGCCTCTCTTGCCGAGTGGATCTCCTCTCTTGCCGAGTGGATCTCCTCTCTTGCCGATTGGGGGCACTGGTTCAGTCCGCCTCTCTATCCGAGTGGATCTCCTCTCTTGGAATCGTCTCTTTCTCCCTCAAAAACTCCGCAGCGGTTCGACTCCGGCCGTCAATCAGGTAACTCCAGCAGATTTCTTCCTCCCCCTATATTTTTTTTAATCTTCGAGATCTAGGGTTTTTCAATTGTGATTTGGAGGATTACATTTGGGGGTGGGGTACGATCTGGATTTGTGAACGAATTTTTAATCTTTGAGATTTGGATTTGCAATTGCGATTTGTGAACGGATTTGGAGGATTAGATTTGGGGGTGGGGGTACGATCTTGCCCAATCTCCTCCGGTCAGCGGAGTACCGCAGGTTGGCTGCCGGTAGAGGTACGATCTTGGCCGCTGGCCGCCGGTAGAGGTACGATCTGTGTAAGCTTTGGGGGTGGGGGTAGAGGTACGATCTGGGCCGCCGGTAGAGGTACGATATGGGTTCTAAATGCTATTTGTTTCAATCTGAGTAAGATTTCTTTTTGTTCAATATGATAAATTTTCACTAGGGAGATGCTTGTTGATTGTTATGTACAAGTCTGACACTACTTTGTTATTGATTTGGTATTTTGGTTATTTTTTCTTTATGTTATTTATTTACTCAAACTGTCTTCTTGTAGTTGATAGTCATTCTTGTAGTTGATAGCTCGAATATGCATAGAATTTTTTCTCTCATTATGCATCTATTGTTTTGAGAAAATAGTCAATATGCTCTTTGCTCGAATATGCATAGAAATTTTTTTATCAAAGATAATGAAGGTAATAGTGAGAGCTTTTTGATAGTGATCAAGTTGTTTGGTTACATTATGTATTGTTCACATTATGATTCAAAAAGCTCACAAGAATTTTTTATATGTATGTAGCATGGATAACAATCCAGATAATTTCTCAATTCGAAAACTTCGGGCTGCTTTCACGATCGTTGTAAAAGTGGTCGCAACTGTCATCGAAACCTTATTACGAAAAGAGAAAATACCAAGAGAGCCTTCAAAATATAGGGATTTATTTAGAAAGGCTCATATGCGCCGAATTTTTTATGGTGATAAGAGTACATGTGTGGACTATATCCGAATGGACCCTACTACATTCTTTACTCTTGCGACGATAATGAGGGAGGGATTATTTTTACGCGATACAATCAACGTAACAATAGAGGAGCAACTAGCAATGTTTCTTCATTGTGTAGGACATAACACCAAAAATAAGTCAATGAAGGTGGACTTTATAAGATCAGGTGAGACAATTAGTCGATATTTCAACACTGTGTTGCAAGCTATATGCTCAATTCGAGATCAGTATGTCCAGCAACCGGGAACCTCAACAAGCATTGAGATATCATCTAATCCAAGTTATTATCCATACTTCAAGGTAATTAAGTAGATGTTATCATCTAATCTTGAATTTAATATTTATGAGCTAATGTGCATTAATAACATTAGGATTGTATTGGTATGTTGGATGGTACACATATTGATGCGTCGGTCCCGTTGGATATTGTTCCTCGTTTTCGTGGGCGGAAGGGAGTAACACAAAATGTACTAGCGGCTATATCCCCGGACATGAGATTCACATATGTCCTAGCTGGTTGGGAAGGATCGGCCAATGACTTCACCATACTTAAGGATGCCATATCCCGTACACCACCAGGAGGTCTTCATGTCCCAAGAGGTATTTGAAATCTTTCATAAATCGATTAACATTGAATATATTTAAGCTTTATGAATTAACACCAAAACACCATTACAGGAAAATATTATTTGGTGGATGCGGGATACACAACTATGCCTGGGTTTATTTCCCCATATCGATCTATCCGATATCATTTGAAGGAGCATTACGGACGTACCCCTACAAATAAAGAAGAGTTATTTAATATTCGACATTCATCACTTCGGTCGAAGGTGGAGAGGGCTTTTGGGATTCTAAAAAATCGGTTCAAGATTTTAATTTCACGTCCCTTTTTCCCATATCCAACCCAAGTGGATATTGTTTTGGCATGCTGTGTTATACACAATTTTATATTGGGAGTAGACCCAAATGATTCATTTTTTGTTGAAGGACTTCAAGCAGAGCTACAGGAGGATGATATGCAAACCAATAGAACCCAGCAAGAACAACGTGCAGAGAATAGACAGTGGGTTGCCAAACGAGAGTCAATTGCACATGCAATGTGGGCTGATTATATTCAGGGTCTTTGATTAGATGTATTGTAATAAAAACAAACAATTATCTTGTATGAGTAGATCTTATCTTACTTTATGAATGTTTCTTTTTACTTTGGCGCTTACCTAGTTCTTATGTAATTTTTCTTAAATAATGATATCCTTCTTTTATATATCCTTTGTCTCATATTGATAGGAATGGAAGGAAAAGAATCACATGATATTAGTAGTTCCCAGTATCCACAGAAGAGAGGTACACCAAACAAGAGGTGGAAGAAGTCATACTCGGACTTTCTTATTCCGTTTTTGGTTGAACAAGCCAAACTGGGTATGAAGGTTGACAAGACGTTTAAAAGACAAGCATTTGTAGCTGCTGCCAATCATGTTAACCAGGCTTTCAATGAGACTTTTACACCAGAAAATGTTGACAATCATATGCGAACATTGAGAGGCAAGTATGTAGAGATAAAAAAAAAATGTCGAGAATTAAGTGGAGGGGGGTGGGATGATGAACTAAAAATGGTGACATTGGAAGCTGATACATATCGCACATATATCGAGGTAATTTTATTAACATCATATCTTATATATATAATGGTGACGTTGTATTCTGACAATTATGCTTGTAGGCACATCCCAAGGCAGAGCCGTATTTGAATAAACCTATTGAACACTACGAGAACCTAAGGATTATTTGTGGGGATGACCAAGCAACAGGCTCTTTTGGAAAGAGCATATATGAAGACTTTGGCAATCAAGTTATCTATGGACTCAATGATTCCATCGAACTTGACAAAGAATCTGAGCTTGATATTGACATGGTTGAATCTACCCCTCTGCCACGTGACCAAACTAGTGCCCAAAAAGAAACAACTACATCAGGTCCCGCTACATCTTCAAGCACTAAAGAATCTCGAGGAAAGCGAAAAAAACCGGAGAAACAAGATAATACCATCAAAGACTTGGTTAGTAAGGTTGGAGATGTTGCAGATGCAATTAAGAATAACATTACAACCGTCCGCTCAAGTCATTGGACCGAAGACCTTCACCGAGCAATCATGGAGGTGGATGACTTTGAGGAAGAAGCACTTGAAGCACTCTTTGATTCATTGATTAATAATGAAATTCAAGCACGTGCTTTCACTTTGAAGAGTTTTCGAATGCGTCGTGCATGGGTGGAGCGTTTCTTGGGTGGAAACTATTGATCCTCATTGTCTTTTATTTTCTATGTTGCTTTGTTTATGATGAGACTTATGACATGCTCTAAACTCGCCTTGATGATTTCATAGTCTTTGGATGATAAAAGCGTTTGCTTCTAGAATGAAATGGTACGTATTTATTCATAATAGGTTAAATGGAATTCAAAGTATTTTGTGAATATTTTGATGTAGGTTAAATGGAATTGTATGTGTTGGCTTCTAAAAGTCCTTGCATCCTCTTATTTAGTTGTAGCACAATATTTTTTCAAAGTATTTTGGAATTGTATGTGTTGGCTACTTCAAGCACTTTAGTTGACGCACAAGATGATAAGTGAGCCTGTATCCCATCACATAATTCAGAACATCTTCCAGCTTTTAGCACCTCAAAACCACCTCTGTGAGCAAAAGATATGGACGGAAAAAGAATATCAGGCATCCTACATACTAAATTGCATCATATAAGACATTTTAAGTCATTAACTTATTACAACTTGTTGGATAAATATAACATACTTCCATAGAAAATCAAGCTCTGAAATTATTAAAGCTCTCAACGGATTTCCAAGAACAGAAGCTTGACCAGGAATGATTTGCATAGAAGGCTTCGCCATTAACGTTTCTGGAATGGTAGGAGCAGAATTCAGTTTGCTTGCTCTTGGAGAAGATAAGGGTCCAACCTGGTGAATAGATCGTGTCTCCGCATCAATGACAACTCCTGTTTTGATTGAATCGGTAACAGATCTTCCCAAGATATCTTGGCTATCTGCTGTTCCTTCCATGGAAGACAAATTTTTAGCACAACTTGGGGAACTTGATAGAGAATTTCTTGAAGGAACTTCAGAACTCATACCTGTGCTAGACATTAAAAGCTTTTCACTTTGATTAATCAATCTTCTACTATTTTGTATTTTAGTTTTTGTTGCTTCCACTGCATCACTGCACTTATTAATTTCGTGACTGCCCTCCTTTAACTTCCGATCAGCTGAAGGCTTAAGGAAAGATTTGTGAAATTTGTCAATTGAACAGTATTGTGAAGAGTGGTCTGTTTCATTACAATTCTGACAGTGTAATATTTGGGTGCCACCTGAAACTACCTGTTTTGAGCTGCTGAAAAAGATCGGATCCTTTGTGACAGTGTAATATTTTATTTTCTATGTTGCTTTGTTTATGATGAAACTTATGACATGCTCTAAACTCGCCTTGATGATTTCATAGTCTTTGGATGATAAAAGCGTTTGCTTCTAGAATGAAATGGTACGTATTTATTCATAATAGGTTAAATGGAATTCAAAGTATTTTGTGAATATTTTGATGTAGGTTAAATGGAATTGTATGTGTTGGCTTCTAAAAGTCCTTGCATCCTCTTATTTAGTTGTAGCACAATATTTCTTCAAAGTATTTTGTGCTTCCTCTGTAATTGAGTTGATCCATTTGTGCCTTTTCTTGTGAAAGAGCCATTGTGATGTAGCCCTTGTGCCTTTTATGCATATTTTGATATAGGTATGGGTTCTCCAAAATACTATGTGGTATGT
The DNA here is from genome assembly GCA_947650365.1 of Chamaelirium japonicum. Taxonomy (NCBI): domain Eukaryota; kingdom Viridiplantae; phylum Streptophyta; class Magnoliopsida; order Liliales; family Melanthiaceae; genus Chamaelirium; species Chamaelirium japonicum. The sequence continues at coordinate 65,026,736 of OX393552.1, forward strand.
AAAGGTCGCAGACCTGGTATATATCGTACGTGGGAGGAGTGCCGTTTGCAAGTGCATGGATACAAAGGGGTGGATTTTTGTTCTTTCGTGCGTTTGGAGGAGGCAGAAGATCATTATCGTCACTCCCTAGTGAAGAGGGCTGAGAATGAAGAGCATTATCGTGCCATCCAAAGGAGGATAGAAGAGGCCGAGAAACCACCATCATACCCAAAGGAGCAAGGATCTAGTCCTCAGAAACCACCATCATACCCAAAGGAGCAAGGGTCTAGTCCTCAATATGTATTATGGTTTTTTGGGGCCTTAATGTTGGTATTGTTTATGATTTTTATGAAGATGGTAATGTAACGTTTCTTTGGAGAACGTAACTTTATTTGATGTTTATGTTCAGACCTTTTATGTATGGTTCAAACTTTATAATATTTATGTTAAGACAATGATCTTAAAATCTATCACATTGTCTATGCTCTAATAACCAGTAATTGATCTTAAAATCTATCACAATTATCTTAAAACTTTATGTTATAGAAATGAATGCATGCATATACACTTGAATTTGCAGGAAATTGCTATACCTCTTTGCTAGCTCATTGGACGTTTTGAATCTAACTAGTGACTTTTTGAATCTAGCTAGACATTTTGCAACATCATGCATGCCAAGCAAAGTTGGTAACCAAGTTGGCTACCGAGCTTTCATTGTCCTAATCAATTTCCTTCCCCCACTCTCGTGAATCAAAACCACACCGTGAATCACAGGTTCCGGCACCTTACCCTTCTTTCCAACATGCATCTCTCTCTCTCTCTCTCTCTCTCTCTCTCTCTATCTCTCTCTCTCTCTCTCTCTCTCTCTCTCTCTCTCCCTCCCCTTAAAATGGGTAGCCTCCCATTCCGATCACTTGATCCAGATACGTTCACAGAGGAATCGAATGTTAGTCTCTCCTTCAAAACAAAGGGAGGTAACCTCACCAACCACTTACAAGGTGATTATAGCCCTACACTTCCATCAAAACAAACAATAGAAGTGGTGGAAGTCCTACTTCCAGCAAAATACTTCCATCAAAACAAACAGTGGAAGTGACAGAACTGGGACTTTCGGTTGGAGCACTTCCATCAAAACAAACAGCGGAACTGGGACTTCCGACCGGAAGTCCCAGTCAACACTTCCAGCACTTCTCCCACTTCTATCAGTTCTTCCACTTCCTAGCAGCCAAACGGCCCCTTAGTTGACCGATGCCCAGATGGACATACAAGGAACATACTCTCAAACACACTAAGCTTTGGCCGATGTGGCGATATCCCCCCCCACCCCCCTTCAGAATATCTCCGAGATCCTATTGTTTGTTCAAATAGCAGTGCTCTCTAAGGGTGCATTCTTTTGTACAGAAACAAAGGGCAGAAATGAATCGAAGGGTTCCGTTTTCGTCCTTCTCCGTTGTTCTTTACGTTTTGAGCGACGAAAATGCGTCCACCTAGATGCTTAATTTGAGCCATTTGGGCGGTCTTGGTTTCATTCTAAAATTGGAAGAACATCCTCTTTTGCCCCCTAGCACAAAAACAACAGCGATTTTGGCAAGAGAGAGATTATCTTCATGTGCTATAGCTTCGGTCTGTTTTTTTTTATTCTCTTTTCCAACGCGATCGAAATGAGTTTTTTATCCATCCGTTGTCTATTTCCTTCGCGGTGAACTTTTAAACCTACAATCATGATTTTTCGATCATTTTTTCGGCTATGATTTTAATTCTGATCATTTTTTTGGATTAGGTTTTACATTCCTATAAAAAAAATTTCGACTAGTGTTCCAATCAAGTCTTGTTTCATTTCCGTGGAAATCGTGAAAATGGAGTAAGTGGAAATGGAAATGAACTTCATTCCCTAGGGCTGGCAATTCTGGACCCGACACGACAGACTCGACACGACCCGACACGAGTTTAGCAGGTCTGGGTTTGGGTTAAATAGGTTCGGGTCGTAAACGGGTCGATACGGCATACACATTTAATAAATAGGTCGGGTCCGGGTTTAGGGTCTAGACACGATAGACCCGATAAGACCCGTTTAGAATTTAACGGGTCGTGTCGGATCGTGTCTACCCAGCAATCAAATCCATGGACATGCGTATTTACTGTTTAGTCTACAGGCTCGTGGCTTTGGCCCTTTGGCTTTGGGTTTACAGGAAGGGTTTTAGGAAATGGGTTTTGGATTTAAAATAAAACCCAAACAACTGAACAAGTGAAACCAGAAACCCTAAGCCCGGCTCTCATTCAATCAGGGCTGAGGGCCGTCGCCTGAGCCCTGAGGCTGCTTGTGCTGAGTGCTGAGCAGCTGAGAGTGAGAGCTTGAGATCTTGAGCGGCTGAGCCTCTTCGTGACGGCCGCGACTTCGAGGGAGACGGCCATGAGGTGCACGGGCCGGCCGCCACCTGACGACTTCGAGGGCGACGGCCGCGAGGCGCACGAGCCGGACATGACTTGACGACTGCGAGACGCACGGACTGGCTACGACCCAACGATCATGACTTCGAGGGCGACGGTGACGAGGTGCACGAAATCCTGCTTGCTCCAGCCCGGCCACCTCCAAATCGTCCTCCTCCGGCCTGGATCAGGTCGGGTCGGGTCACCTGAGATGACCCGTGAGCTAAACGGGTCCAACGGGTCTTATCGAATCTACCCGTTTAAAAACGGGTTGGGTACAGGTTCAGGATCTAGACACGATTAGTTAAACAGGTCGGGTTCGGGTCTAAGGGTTCTGGACCCGACCGGACCCGACCCGAAACTAGACACGACACGAACACGACCCATTGCCACCTCTATCATTCCCATTTCAGTAGGGGTGGCAATGGGTCGGGTTCGTGTCGTGTCCAGTTTCGTGTCGTGTCCAGAACCCCCAGACCCGGACCCAACCCGGTTAACTAATCGTGTCTAGATCCTAAACCCGTACCCGACCCGCTAATTAACGGGTAGACCCAATAAGACCCGTTTACCACCCGAGACTATTCAGTTGACCCGATCCGACCCAATCTGACTCGACCCGACCTGACCCGAAAGACCCGCTGGCATTATATATTATAGTATCCGATTGCGGGTAGACCCGACACGACCCGTTGAATACTAAACGGGTCTTCCCGGGTCTACCGTGTCCAGACCTTAAACACGGACCCGACCCGTTTATTAAACAGGTCTATCGTGTCTACCCGTTTACGACCCGAACCCGTTTAGCCCTGACCCAGACCCACTAACTTCGTGTCGGGTCGTGTCGGGTCTGCCGTGTCGGGTCCGAAATTGCTAGCCCTACGTTTCAGTACGTTGGCCGGAAAGCAAAAGAACTGGCCCCAGGAAAAGATGAAGAAAGAAAGCATCTTGGCTTGGGAGGTACGTCCATGATCGGCCGATGCTATCCCCGCCCTTTCTCACCCTCGGCAAGGGCAGCAGCCAGCAGGGCGGCCGTGAAAATGCTCTCTTACCCCTCCCGCAACCCTAGCCCTAGCCCTCGCCCTCGTCTCCTCCGCGCCATGGTTGCCGGCACCGAGAAAACCCCAACGGCTCCCCTCCCCCACCTATCAAATCCCAGACCTCCCCCTCTAAATCCTCCACATCTCCAGGCCTCCGCTTCCAGATCCCTCCCCGGACCGGTGGGAGTTCACAGCCGGAGCTCCGCGGTCGCCATCTCGACCGCTTCCGAGACCAGAGACATCGGCCTCGGCACGGCGGGTCCGGTGCCGCCTCTTGTCGTTGTGTCCTTCTACAGATTTGCAGACTTCCCCGACCATGAAGCCATGCGCAAGCCGTTGAGGGATCTCTGTGAAGAAATGGTGAGACAGAAAATTCTTACAGTTCTTTCTTTCCAAACACCATGGTCACATGGGCCATATTACATGGCATTTAAAATTCTAAATATGCATTAATTTAAATTCTCCAACGCTCTAATTGAATCATATGGACTTAGGGTCTTTCCCTACATGGTCATTTGATGCAGGCATGATCCGCATCATGGCTTCTAATTATTTTTATTTGGCTAGAAACATTATTACCAGCAGATTTTAGTTATTTATTTCAGTTTGCAGGCCATTATTTTCTGTGTTAGGCCTTTTTAGCTTCATTATCAATTGTTCTTGGAGAAATGCTACTTAGCCCGAAGGTTTTCCCGATTTCGGCGGCCCGATTGAAATGGCAGCGTGCAACTGGTGGCTGAAACCCACTAGCGACCTTAAAGTCGTGTACACCACCAGTTGCACGCTGCCACGTCAATCGGGCTGAGCGGAATCGGGAAAACCTTCGGGCTGAATAACATTGCTCTTGTTCTTGATGCCCTGTCATTGTGGATGCCCATGATCGCATTCGGGTGGCTTTTCAGGTCATTCTGAGCTAATTCAGTTGTGTTTTGAGCATTATTATTAATAAAATATGGCTAATCGGTTTTCGTAGGGTGCCAATGGACAACGCGACTTAAGTCATTATTGACATGACACTTAATGGGCCAATTTGATGGGCTTTATGATTTTTGTGAGCCCACCGGGAAGGGAAAACATCCTATCTGCCCTCGTTTCTCTCTCTTAGACTTTGCCCCCTATCATTTACTGTACTGACTCCCACCCGCCTCTCTCTCTCTCTCTCTCTCTCTCTCTCTCTCTCTTCACCGTTTACTCTTTTTCCCTTTTCATATTTACGCTCCCCCCTTCTCTCTCTCTCTCTCTCTCTCTCTCTCTCTCTCTCTCTCTCTCTCTCTCTTTGTCCCATATTTCTTTCGCCCTCAATTGCAAAACCCTAATTCTATAAAAAGAGCAAAATAAACCGAAAAGTTTAGATATTGAAGAATGTTGATTCTCTTTGTAAGAGAAATCTATAGAAGGCGACAACTCTCTTTCCATTTTAATAAGCACAAAGTATACCTGAGGCGTTTTTGGTTCATGAGTTGAGGCGTAAAGCCTCAAGACATATTGAGGTGTAAGCCTCCATTTTTTTCTGCACAATTACTAAAAAACATATGTAACAAGTTTCGTTCTAAATACATAAGCAAAATAATCAAATAAAACTTAGAAACGTATACAAACCGGTTATCGACAAAAAAAGAGAAGAAGAAAAATAGAAATAAAACTTAGAAAAGAAACTAAGGGAACCAACATTGAGGTATGTTATCTGGATCTTCTTCCCCTTTGCTTCTCCCTTGAATCTTCCTCTATCTATTTTCTCCCTCTCAAGCCGCATTTGTTTTTCGTTTCCCGTTTTTGTCTTCTTCCTCTCCTTCGTCGCTATGTTGTTGTGTCCCCTCCTCTGCTTTCATGCAGTCGCTTGTTTTTTTTTTTTTTGGTCCAGCAACGGCCGCTGTTTGGGTTAGGATGTCTTAAGACTTTTAAAACGCTTTATATATAAGTGGTATCTGTCCAGCCAAAAGGCCCAAATGTCTAACAACATGACCAATGTCACCAATCACATGTATTTTATGAGGCTTATGCCTCGAAAACTCCTCGCGCGGTCATGCCTCACATATAAGGCGTACGCCTCAATTAATTGAGGGGTATACCTCACATGTAAGGCATTTTATGTGTGTCTTACCTTGAGTGTTCGAAGCACTTGATTTTAGACCAAGCACCTATTCAATCTGTTCCTTTGATTGGTTTGAGCCAAAACCCTATAAATAAGGGAATGAGTCTTGGACCTTCTACCTTCTCAACCTTGCTTGTAAATACTTATCACAATCCAGTCATCACACACACACACACACACACACACACACACACAGAGAGAGAGAGAGAGAGAGAGAGAGAGAGAGAGAGAGAGAGAGAGAGAGAGAGAGAGAGAGAGAGAGAGAGAGAGAGAGAGAGAGAGAGAGGATCAAACTCATTTGATCTCAATAGCTGGCTGAGATAGCCGTGGTAGTATGTAGAAAAGATCTATACAGTCGAATTTTGCAAGCAGTTGCTCATCAAACACTATCACTATCATCTAGTTAGAGGGTGACATTTACGCTTCCAAAATCATGCATTTAGCATGTTAGTTTGATGCATCTAGTTTATAACCCCCCCTACATGCGAACGCGTGCGCACGATTTAATCATGCTAAAAAACTAATGATTTATAATATTTCATTAATTACCATGGTGCTTGGAATTTAATGAGTATGTCTTTTCACATTACCAAATAACCCTTGAGTTTTGTTAAAACTCTTGGATTCTATGAATGTTATCCTCAGATTAATGAACCAACTTTAAATACAATGAATCAATTCAATGTTTTGGAGGAACAAAGAGATCCCTATTCAGTTGGTTCCTTTGATGGTTTGAACCAAAATCCTATCAATCGAGCATGAGTCTTTGTCCCTCTCTTTTTCTTAACTTTGCTTGTAGGCACCACCTATCACTAGTCATACGGCATAGTGAGACAAGGGATTGCACGATCAACCAAATTGATACTCCCAACCGAATTGTTAGACTTATAGTGAAATCGTTGTAGCAGCTAGAGTGAAATATTTTAGCAGCTACAACGATTTCACTATAGCAGACTAACAATTCGGTTGGGAGTGATTTCATTGTAGTTACAATGAAACCACTGTAGCAACTGAATTGATACTCTGCTGCCCAAATTGATACTCGGTTGATTATGGAATGACTTTCGATTGAAGGGGTTGAAAAAGTCAACAAGGACTTGCTGTAAAATGTGCCTTTTCGAGAGTGACTGGAGCTAGAATGAACATTTTGTCTGGACTAAAACTCAACCCCCTCTAGTTTTTTTTAGAGAAAATAAGTGTTAAGTCCCATACAACAGATTGGATTAACGTGCAAGATACTTATAAGATCTCTTTAAGGGGAGGTCCAAAAACTGCTTCTTAATCCCGACATGCCCCCCCCCTTTCTCTCTAGAGTAGCGCCTGTGACAACAACTGCGGCGAGCAGCGGGCCACGAGCAGCATGACGCGAGTCGCAGCTAGTGACGGCGGCGGCGACGGCCAGCGAGCTTAGTTTGGTTTATATTAGGTTTAGGATTTGATATAGAACTCTAGGATTTCATCCCATGGCCTGTAGATCTCATGTTTTAGGATTCGGATTAGGTTTTAGGGTTAGATTTAGGTTTTAAGATTAAGTCTAGGGTTCACCTCATGGCCTGTAGATCTTAAATTTTAGGATTAGGTTTAGGTTTTAAGTTTACTTTAGAGGTGAGGGCATGCAAATAAAACTTTGAAGTGTATGGAGGGACATTTTCGACCTCTGTTCTTTGGCTTAAACGAAACTCATGGTTTGGATTGTTCACTAAGTCCCCCTTTTTTTAAGTGCACTTGACTACGCCTATGACAGTTGTGAATAACGACGCAAAACTCACAAGTCTTGAACAAACATGCAACTAAACTAGATGGTGGCAATTAATTCATGCAAATGATGTACATGACCTAATTCAAAACCAGTATAAGCAAACACAAAATAATGTGTCCTAATGCCCATGCAAGTATGCAACAAAAATTATACATGTGGAAAGATAGCAATCACAATATAAAATCTTTAAGATGCTAATCTAATGCATCACTCAAACCTATGTTCTGATTCCATTACCACATGTTAGCAATCATTTGGTTTTGCACATCCAAGGAAAGGATCCTGACTAAATGCATCAAATTAAACATGTGAGTCCATGAACGGAATTGTATATCTCTCACCATCGAATGATAGTATCTGATAGAAAATTAAATGTGATAGTAATTCTATCACTCACCCTACCTTGAAATTGACATGTTTTAGGTGATATTACTGCAATAGTAGTATATTCACCATTTTCAGGGTGATAAGCTTTGAAACAATTTTATTTAAAGTACAAACACCTTTACTGTGTTTGGGGGGGAGAGAGGGATTATTTGTCTCTCTGTGGGTGGGTTGTGTTGTTGGGGGGTCTGGGTGGGCTGTGCAACTTGTGTGGTTAAGGTCGTGCATTCAAATATCTTATTGATCAACAAAAAGTAAAAAAGAGAGAGAAACAGTGCCTATGTCATGCTAATGGTTCCCATGGTACCTATCCGAAGGCCACTAATATCTGGAGGAAATCCATTTCATATGCATTCCAAACCACGTTTCCTAAAATTCAAGGTTCTAAGAAGCGCTAGGCGCTAGTCGGGCGGCGGGGGACCGCCTAGCGCCTAGGTGTTTTGCCTTTTTTTTAATTATTTTAATTATTATTTTGATATTATATAATATATATATGTTTAAAAATTAATATATGTTCAAGATTATCCCAAACCATTATTTTAAAGAACAAGTATATAACCATAATTTAAGATTGAGTGATTAACAAAAACAAAAGCAAACATGGTCCGCCTGGCCAGCCTCAGTCCGCCTGACCTGCCTATCCTGCTTGGCCAGCCTCAGCCCGCCTGGTCCTCCTGGCCAGCCTCAACCCGCCTAGGCGGCCGCCTAGCTCCGCCTGGGAGCTTGTCCGCTTTTCTGGAGCGCCTGGACCTAGGCGAGGCGGTGGGGGGCCGCCTAGCACCTAGGAGGGCCGCCTGAACCGCTTTTTAGAACACTGCTAAAATTGGAGTTTAAAAAAGAAGTCCTTAGACACAAGAATCTTGCTTTTTTTTTTTTTGGATAAATTACACTTTGCCCCCCTGAATTTAGCTAAAAACCACTTAACCCCCTGTACTTTATTTTGTTCCAAATCGCTCCCTAAAGTTTGAAATGTTAGCACAATACCCCCTTTTGTCAACTACTTAATTTCCTCATTTGGTAATTTTTATCTGATTAAAACTGAAATGTAGGGGGTAACCTGTAGTTTTTTAACTATAGGGGGGTTAAGTGTTTTTGAGCTAAACTTCAGGGGGGGCAAAGTATAATTTACCCTTTTTTTTTTTTTTTGAGAAACTGCTAAATTGTAATTGAACCTCTAATGAATATTATTGAAAGAGCGTATTCCTAAATAAAAGTTATTGGATTAGAATCCTTTCTCTGATAAGTATTGTTGTAGAATTAAATTATCAGCATGTGTCTTATTTTTTAATGTTATCATTTACTTCGAAAACTGCAAACAAAATCTTCTCTCTTTTAATTAATCTACTTATAAGTGTGTGAGGGTATTAGTGTATATGTCAGTCATGTATATACATGTTAAATGTATATTTATCAATGTTTGCAAAACCGGACCGGAAGGTGAACCGAAAAGGCATCCGATCCGGTCCAAACCGTTGGTTCAACCATTTGAACCGCATGAGAAATAGGTATTTTAAAATATATATTTACTAAATACTTTGATGAAAAGTATGTTTTCTTGGTTAATAGGTATGTACAAAGGTTATTTAATCATAGGTCATGTGTTCAAAACCTAACCACCCATTTTGCTCCAAAAATAGCATGTAATTTATTTTTAATAGAATTTTACAAAAGAACCGGTTTATTCAAAGACCGAACTAAAACTTGTTCCAGTTCCGGTCCAAACCGGTCAAACCGCCCGGCCCAGTCCAGTTTTGAAAACAATGGTATTTATGTATGTGCGTGAGACGCATTTCACATACCGATAACCTCCATACTCATGTTAGTGCCAATTTTAATCAATATCACTATTGTTTAATGATATATCAGCTAACCACATCCTCTGATATTATTAGCTGTATCAGTACCTGATATGAGCGCCCAGTAGCTTTAGTTTCCATGTGCAATTAGCATACTTTCCTCGAAATCTTTGCATGGTTCATGATAACTTGAGTGTCCCTGATCAGCCCTTGCATTTACCCAGTTGTACGCTTTCCAATTATGCTTGATAAATTACACCGGGTTACTAAACCAATTTTTCTCTTCATTGGTTTTGGAAAATTCGGTTTTAGGAAAAGCAATCCGTGGATTTTTCTAAAATACCTTAAATTTTGTTTCTATTATTTGTAAAAGTTATGTTTTAGGAAAAAGCAACCAACCCTACTTCATCGCAAGTTGTACGTGACAAAAAAAGGGTGACAAGAAGAAAGACACTTTACAGTCCTCACTGATAAGATGACTTACCAAATTGTTCAAGATAAAACTGCATATATGTTCACCCATATTAGCTTAATGATGTATAAGCTCCGATACCTTCAGGTATTTATATTCTTTGTTCTTGCTACAAGTTTCTTTTGTACTGTGGTGACCACTACCTGCATAGTATTTATTCCTCACATAGCTGATTCTGTTCAGCGTGTTTCAGGTGGTATTATTCTTGCACCAGAAGGGATCAATGGAAGCATATGCGGGACAAGAGAATCAGTGGAGAAGGTTCTGGAATTCATCCAGGCTGATGAGCGCCTAAAAGGCCTAAGACTGGTGGAGTCACCCGTTAGTCCGGAGGAAGAGGCTATCCACCATGGGCACAGTAGCCATTCTCCCCTTGGAGCGGGGGAGGATGCACCCTTCCGATGGGATCATGTGCGTGTCAAGCTGAAGAAAGAGGTATTATTGGCTCACTTGAAAGCATTTTTCTTCTATCTTATATTGTTTATCCAAATTCGATAACTCACTCACACTAGATTCTGGACCTGCCAGTTGAACTTATTGTGCTCTGTTAAGTGACGTGGATTCTCTTTCATGTTTGCACGATCAGATTGTGTCATTTGGAGATTCAAGTGTGATGCCTACGAGAAGAGTTGGCAAGTACGTACACCCGAGGGATTGGAATGCGTTGATTAGTGATCCGGATACTGTGAGTCGTTCTGATGCTAACTAAAAAGCTGCATGCTATTCTTTCATGTTATTTTGCGTAGATGCTACAGATCTCTTGTATGTCATTCCAGATCCAAATGATGGTTAACTGTGGAAGTATGGCAAATGAGTTTCTGACCTTTTATTAATAATCTTTGTTAACCACTGCTTTAGCCCTGAACTGAAAATAGATAGTGTAGTGTTTCTTGCCTGCTTCAACTACTCATGAACACAGTGGACATCATGATCATCATGACATCATCCAATTCTTGTTCCATGGAGATGGGGCTGATCTAGGAAAGATTAACAAAAGTTTTCCGACCATCTGTCAACATGATAACGACCCTCTAAGATTTATGCAGGAAGCCTGACTATGGCCATTTGGTAAGAGGGGCATTTCCAAGAATCCTAAAAAGGCAATAGGGGGTAAGGAGATCTACCTTGTTTGTTAGACAGTTTAAGCTCATGCAAGTTATGCAACAAGTTGAGCATGTGAACATAAAACATAATAGGTGTAGAGTTGTTTGCCGCATGCCATTGGAACTTGAGCAAAATTATGAAACTTAGAAGTTCAATCCAAGAATGTTTTATGGACTATAGGTAATAATGTTAGCAGGAGGGGAATGCCAAGTTGGATGTATTTTCTAGGGGACTTACTTATTTGATCCGGTACGGTCTAGTGTAATTGACAAAACCATAACCATCAAGCCATGACCTATCTATTGGGGCCCTCTTTATGAATCCTTCTTCACCATTCATTTCTATTTAGGGCTATATTTGTTGTAAATGAAATTATTTTCATGTCTTTTCTGACAACTTCCATCAATGTTATTCTCGGTCTTCTCGTCCTCCTTGAACATTCCATTATAATTTGAGACCTTCTCCTTACCTAGGCCGCATCTACTCTACGTTGTACGTGCCCATACCATTTTAATCAGTTCTCCATTAGCTTGTCCTCAATTGGTGCCATTCCAACACTTTCTCTAATAGACTCATTTCTCACTTTATCTATCTTGTACTTAGGTTAGACTTGCTATTTCAAGATGGTTTTTGCTTGGACTAGATGAATCGGGTCTAGGTTTGGGACCCAAATCCAACCCACAAGTCAGGCTTCAGGTTGGGCTGGGTGAAAATCCAACGAACCAAATTATGCTATCCAACCTGGTTTTCATCTTAACATGTCTTGAGATAACCCTTACAGGGATTATATGACGGAGAATTGATTGAGATAGGTCAAAATCATGCAGTAGAAGTCATTGACACAATCACTAGAATGGTGTATGGATCCTTGTCAAACTGCTAAAAAGAAAAGAAATTGAGGTCTAGTATGACATGAACAAAATTGTTGCGAGATTTGACACGATACATGCAATGGACGACGGGAGTGGGATGAAAGATGAGTAGTTAGCGTAACATTTCGTATATTTTTTAAAGTTCCCCTCCTACGAGGGGGTTCCGGTTTGATGGGTACCCTAACCATCTTTAACGAAATCTTGCTCTGCTAATAGCAATTTGAGCCTGGACTCTATACCGGTTCTCGAACCAAAGGCCTCCTCAATAAGAGCAGGGTTACATACTAGTGTCCTACGAAAAACATTCCAGCATCTGTTGCAATTTCATTGTTGGGGTACTGGGTTCTTGCTTCCTGGCTTCTGACTTATTTGATCACCTACTTGGCAGGTTGTAATCGATGTGCGCAACACATACGAAACTCGCATAGGTAAGTTTAAAGGAGCGGTCGATCCATTCACCAAGGCATTCCGGGAGTTCCCGTATTGGGCAGATTCCAAGTTTCAACTGTCCGAACCAAACAGCCAACAGCCAGGCTCCGAGATCAATAGGCCGAGTGATGTCACCAGGGGACAGGATGTGCATGGAGAGCCTAGAAGACTCCCCCGTGTAGCAATGTACTGCACGGGTGGAATCAGATGTGAGAAGGCTTCGAGCTTTCTCCTTAGCAAAGGTTTCAAAGAGGTAGGTTTCTCTAAGCTGCATTTACTTCTTTGATCACAACTAGCTTGCTCATTAACTGGCTCTTTCTGACCCCAGTTTGTACCGTTTTCTTTCAGGTTTATCATTTGGAGGGAGGGATTCTGAAATATTTGGAGGAAGTTCCGAAGGGGGAGAGCCTGTGGGAGGGCGAGTGCTTTGTGTTCGACAAACGGGTCTCCGTCGAGCATGGGTTGGTTCAGGGAAGCTTCAAGCTCTGCTACGGCTGCAAACAGCCCGTGAGTGACAATGACATGGAGGCTCCGGAGTGGGAGTACGGTGTTTCTTGCCCGTACTGCTATTCAACCAAATCCGAAGAAGAGAAAGAGCGGGCAAGAGCTCGGCAACGACAGTTCGAGAACTGGGGGATAATTGGTGGCCCTGATAAGGGCCGTCGAAATCCTGCTAGGGCTCAGAATCGTAATGGAGATGTTAAGCAGCTTCCGAACTCGATCTAGTATTTTGGTCTGAGTAATTTACAACTGAAAAGACTGGAATTCTGTGGTTCTTGTTGTAACCATGATTTTGATTTATTTCATCTATGAAGCTTAATTTGGATGACTCTTTTACTAAATTTTTTTTTGGGCAAATTATAAAAACCTCCTCTAAACTATATACCTAATTTCAAATTGGTCCCTCCAGTATTTTTTTGAACAACTTGACCCCCTGAAGAATGCTCTGTCTGCATGTTCACCCCCTCTGTCAACCTTCAGATGTCAATGTAACATTTATCCTGAAATTAAGAGTTCTTGCTGGTGATGTGCTGCGGGGTTTGGTGTAGATTTTGCTCGCCTCGGATTAGCGAATGCTCAGTCTCAAGGTCTTTTCCCTACATAAGAGAGCAATGCAGAGGTGTTCGCTCACCAAATGCGGCGAGTGGCATCAGCATTTTCCGAATCCCTATCCGACTTCTATTTCCAAAAACGGTATAGCAATGGCTGGTTCGAAACAACTGCAGAGTTGCACCCGAGTTGGGTTGATTCGGGTTTGAGTCAACCCAGAACCAAACCGAACTAGTTCGGTTTTCCCATATTGAAACTCGAACCAATCTGAATTATTCATTGACCCGAACCGACCCGACTCACATGATAGTTGGTTCTACGTTAGCAAATAACTAACGGTTACTCAATTGCTAGTGTGATCTAACCCCCCAACCCAAACCCGAAACATTTATATATGAGGACTAATGTAAATGAGTTCGGTTCTCGGGTTGGGTCCGGTCTATCCGATCCTGGAACCGACCCGTATTTAGTCGGATCCACGAACCAGCCCATTTGGTCAAAATACCTGAACCAAACTGACCCATTTAGGTTGGGTTGGTTGGTTTGGTTCTCGGTTTACCCGACCCAAGTTGCACCTCTAGGTTGAAGCTGAGAATAGTTGGCAATGGTCAAAATGGGGAGTGGCTCTAGGAGTCCCTTGGAGCTTATTCTAAAAAGTGGCTCCCTATTTTGTTGAAAAACCCATATGGCTCTCTAGAACAGATACTGGCTCTAGGAGTCCCTTGAAGATGCTCCAAGTTGGAGGTGAACTTTCCGCCTTTCAGCAAGATAGGAGATAGGGGAGTTGGTAAGCAATTGATGCTTTGGTGAAGAGGTTGCGGGGTTCAATTCCCTCTCCTATGAACAAGTTTTGCTCTCGCAGAACAAGGAATTACCCCATGGTAGTATCTCCTTAGAGGTGGTTGAATCTCCATCTACCGGCGTCTTAAGGGTGGCAAGTTGCGACGACAGCTGGATTGGGCTCCAATACCGTATGGTGATACGAAGAAAACTGTTGGAAATGTAACCCTAAACCTTAAGTGGATGCAAATTGGTATTTTCATTGGAGATAATGGATAATTGAACCCTTAATATTTCTAAAATAGATGGATTTTCTTCTTCTTGTATGTTTCATTACTGCCTGTATTCACATGAAGAATGGACTCTCTTTAATCTCGTCCAATAATCAGTCTTTCAAAAGATACATTAGACTAGATAATGAATGATTTGATTACTAAATATTCAATTATTTCTTCAACTTTGATTGGAATGAGTTACTAATTTCTCTGCGAACTTATAGACAATAACATTGCGTACATACTCTATGGACAAACTTGTTGAGAACCTTCTTGACGATACCGGATTGAATAATCCGACATTGAGTCATTCTGATCACGATGGGTTCATAAGGATCAATCATACAAATGATCCTCCGAAACAAACAACCAATCGACAAATAGAGGAAAAAAACAAAAAACAAAAAACAAAACAAATCTCACAAAGCAATCCAGCGAGAGAGGAGACGAGAGATTTATGTTGAAACTCTTGCAGAAAAAGTCATGGGCGAAGACGATCGGATGATCCACTATAATAAAGAGTCAGAAGAGTTATAAGCAATGCCCAACTCTATCGAGAAGAACTTCTTTTGCCGAGAGAACCTCCTCCAACAATCCTCACAAGTAGGGTTTTCATGGTTTCGATTGGTTTCAGTTAATTGAGAAAATTGGAACTTATCCGAACTTGATTGGTCCTTTAGAAAATGGATCCAAACCAAACCTTTCCATGGTAAAAACCAAAGCAAACCGAACTAGAAAGTTCGGTTTGGATCAATCCGGTTCGGTTATGCGGGTCAGTCAAATCGGTGTGTAGCCTTGAACATAAAACTAAATAATCAATAAAAAGTACATACATATAGTCTACTTGAATACTAAATCACTAAACGATAACCTTGTCAAATAAACATACAATTACTTTCATATAAATTCTAAGTTAAAGTTCAACCAAGCAACCATACATGAAGAATAATATAATCAACAAGCAAATAACCTTATAGAGAGGGAAATGTTAAAGAGATTTTCTGTTGTAGAGAGAGAAAGTTAGAGTTCTAAAGAAAAAATATTGTAGAGAGAATTCTAACAAAAATATTGTAGTGAGAGAATATTAGGGGAAACCAAGCTCAACCCATTAGGCACTAAACCATTTGAACGTTATTCATGAACGTCGCATGAACTTGCATGGACAAAGTATTAAAGCATTTCATTGTGCCTTTTAAATTCTAAATTGAAAGCAATCCTTTGGGATTCCTTTAAATTCTCACAATTGCTTATAAATAGAAGTTTTTTCCTCTCATTTTCTTCACAACTCCCAAAGAGGAATCCCACCTCAAAAACCGTGCCACCTCTCCTCTTCTTTAGTAACCATCGGTCCACCATCGAGCGCCACCTGTCACCGATCGGCCCCAACACCCGCCGTCCACCGTCACCCACCGTCAGGCCACCATCGGCCGCCACCTCCTCCACCAACTTACCACCGAGTAAGTTCTTCTCCCGTGGACCCAACCCACTTCTAGTTTGGTAGTTTGATTATAGGGCCCACTGAGGCCTGAGTCCAATTAACCAAACCATTGGGCCCAGACCCTACTGGGCCTTATAAGCCCAAAGCACATTTATCTTAGAATAAATATTTGGGGTAAATGGACCAAAGCCTATTTACTGTGCACCGAAATATTTGGACCAAATGGGATTAAGCTCATTTACTTCGCAAAAAAGCAAACTGGACCGAACCCCATTTTCTATTAGGTTGGGCCCATTGAAGTCTATCACTATGCACAGAAGTAATTGGGCCGAAGCCTATTACTGTGCACAGCTCTACTTGGGCTAAGCTCAGTACCGACGCACACATATTATAAACGATTAAATGGGCTGAAGCCTAAGTGCTAGATCCAAAAATCCATGATACAGTCACTCAGTATCATCTAGGTCACACCCATCTCCTCAGAGCAACCCATCTTATTATTAAGCGCAAGTCAGGCTCATGAAATAAACGTAGAGCCAATTTTGGCCACATCTTTAGCAATCGAGCACGGAACTTGATTATGTCTGCAGCCACTGTTTTGTTTCGTGGAGATAAGACGAACTTGATAACACAAAGAAACCCTAAAACCAGACCCACAAAAGGATAAAATTATCATTTTGCCCCTATACGGTAATTATGTCATAAATTTTATTGGGATTCGGAATCGAGTTCCGTCTGAGGCCAAGGATTAATGGGGGCAAGACGGGCCCACTAGAGTCAGCAAAAGATAGATTCAGCCCTCTGGGCTGAAAGGACCATTGTATCCCTAGAGGATATTTATGCCCTAATTTTTTATCCTGAGTTTAAAATTCCATTCCGTCAATGGCCTTGTATTAGTGATAGCAAGACCTATACATTGGATTTGAATATGTATGCTAAATTCTACTCATTATTACCTTAGGAAAATCCTAAACTAAAGAAGTACTTCACGGAGGGAATCAACACATCATCTCATATACGGGGAGCTTGCCATGTATTTCTTTAATTATTTTCTTGTAAGAATAAATGGATGTTCCATGGATGATGTGGATTGTCTGATGAGTGTGGAAAGCTTGATAATCTGCAAATTGGTGCTAGCCTAATTAGCCCAAGGTGTGGGGCTGAGACTGGCTGCGACCGAAAATACCTAGGTGTGAGGCTGAGCCCAATTAGGACCGAAAGTACCTGTGTGTGGGGTTGAGCCTGGCTACGATCGAAAGTACCTAGGTGTAAAGATAGTCTGGCTTTGACCAAAACGATTCTAGAAAGGTCAATAGTTCCACACTTAAAGATAGTAAGTATGTGAACATTATTCCTTTCTACATTTTAACACTAGACTAAATATATTATGCATATCACCCTACTGAGTCAAGTGGCAATTATAAAGACTCACCCCCTACAGACCTTATAGTGGCAAATCTAGCTCTGTAGGACTAGAAAGTATATCAATGGGGAAGACCTAGTTGGAGCTGGAGGTCCTTGCAAGGACATGTACATGGAACCTAAAGACAAGGCGAAGTCATAAAGAATGATTGAAGTTCAAGAATAAAGAATTGTACTTCCTTTTTTATTAATTACGAAAGCGTTGTGATCGAGAAATTATTAATACAAAGTTCTGTTTTTCGCTCAATTTGTGACCTTAAAATTATATCAAGCTGTTTCTCTTAGGGATGGCAATGATGTGATTTCGGTTTGATTTTGGGCAAAACCAAAACCGCACCGCACCGCACCGCGACGGTGTACCATTATGTAAAATCGAAACCGCACGATGCGATGCGGTACAATGCGGTTTATCACTAGAATGGCCAGAACGGTGCGGTTTTATACGGTTTTGGTCAAAACCGAAATCGCATCGCTACACCGAAATCGAAAACCGAAACCGCACCTCACTGCAACAGGATGGTTTTATATTTTGGCAAACCAAAACTGCACTATGCGGTGCGGTTTACCGTTGTTTTCGGTTTTAAAGTACACCGTTGCCATCCCAAGTTTCTCTATTCACACCCCAGTATATTACGGATTGTCAAAATAAGTAAAAATATCGAGACGTGATACGTACCATGCTTTGTTAAGAGCATTTTTGTTCATGAAAATTTTTGGACCTGAAGGTCATAAAAGTAACGGAAAAAAAAAACTATGACTAGATTGAGCAATATGTGGCAGTGGGGGGGTCATTTTGTGATAAAATCCACTTTAATATGTGAAACTTTTAAGTAACCCCAAAATCTCTCTTCACACCCATTACTTTTGGACAAAATACCCCCACCCCACCCACTGCATCATCGATTCACCATCTTTAATACAACCAGCCATTGATCAACCTTGCAGCAATTTCGGACGAGGGGCAGGTTCACCATTCTCTGCATAACTTGCTCGACCAAAACATTGTGGTTGGTGCTTTGGGACTTCATCCTTGGGAAATACTTCATCATTGAAATAACATGTAAAAAATCTAATTATTTAAATGCCGCTACAACTTTATTTTATAAATGTCAAAAGTAACGTTCTAACGCATTCTGACTACCACATGGTGGATCAGCACCAAAAAACACTACGCCACATCACCTATATATTTTTTTCGTCTGAATTTTGATGAACACTGCATCCAGGGTGCAGTGTTTCAAACACTGCATTCTTATTGTAAAGTTAAGTGTAAAATATTTCATTGAACACTAGTCGGTTTTGTTAGGCCTCCTGATTCCAAATAAACACTGCATTCAGGATATAGTATTTTAAACATTGCATTCCGGATGTAGTGTGTATAAAAAATTAAGAAAAAAAAAATATATATAACAATGTGGCGAGACGTTTTTCAACGCTAACCCACCACGTGATAATTTTTTTTTTTTTTGAAAAATCACCACGTGTCAATTAAAATGCATTGTAATGATACTTTTATAAATTATAATGATATTTAAATAATTATAGATTTTTAAAAGATTAATTTAAGAAAAAAAATAAAAAATATATGTAAAGTACACAGTCACCATATAATTTGATTGATTATCATTCCACTCATCATCTTTAAAACCCTACAAATGCCCTATTGTAATTTTTGTTCCTGCACATGTACAAACACCAACTTTGAATGGGCATGGGGTGTTCGTGATAGGTTTTCAAACTATAGGGTGGCATTTGTAGGGCTTTGAGCATGAGAGGATGACAGTGATAATCGATCAAGCTACAATGGGTCTATGTGTAATTTACCATAAAAAATTTGGGCGACTTAATGAACGTTCCAAAACAAAAGATCAGTTTAAGCCAAAGGACATAGGATAAAAATACCCCTTAATGTGTTTCAAATTTTCATTTCCATGCCACTCCTTTTTATGCTAAACTGAATCCAAAAACCTAAAATCTATAGGTCATGGGATGAACCCTAGACCTGATCCTAAACCTAATCCAAACCGAACTGAACCCCGTTTGCCTCCCCCCTCTCGTTTCCACTATTGGCCCGCGACTTGCGTCACTGCTGCTCGTACCGTTGAGGCGGAAGGAGGAGGCGCCTAGGGGTGGGAGGAGGCGGAGGTCGCCACTGCTGCTTCTCATCGTCGCTGCTCAAGAGAGAACAGAAAAAAGGAGGAAAAAGAAAAGAGCATTTTCATATTTATGAAATGATTTTGGGATATTTTCAGAGATTTTATAAGTGTTTTGTTCATGGAACTAATATGTTGTCCCAGATCTAACACTTATTTTTCTAAAAAAAATTGATAAATATGAATTGGTATGATGGATAATTCTCTTATATGGGACTCAAAGCACTGTAGCTAGCAATTGGGGACTGAATCCACATCAAAGAAGTGCATTTAATAGATCCGTTAAATTAAATGCTTTCCCAACAGGACAGTTTGAAAGAAGAGCAGTGCCCTCCAAACTCCAGTCCACACTATCCACAGCCCACACCCACCAATGGAAGAAGCTAACCACCGTTAGCCCCAAAGTTCGTTACCTCACGGCAACTCTCACGCTGCCGTTAGTTCAGCAATCAAGAGGAACCAACGACCGCGTACAATGAAATTTATTATTATGGGGATCTCTTTAAATGCTTTTGAAAGCGACGGGTGGGCCTATTTACACCACAGAAATTAGTAGGGGCAGCACATTTAAATAAAATAAAATCCGATCCTATCCCTGCTCCATGGATGAGGCCAATATGTCAATATAGGTTTAGGTTTGCCTCCGCCTCCATCTCCGCCTCCGCCTCCGATCATGTCTGGTAGAATGTCGGCCACATCCTTCGACGCAAATATCATAAAATCCATCGTTGTCTCCCTCTTTCTTTTTTCTCCTACACTATCGTTTTAGACCGGCCTTCTTATCTATGCACTCGGTCATGCGATACCGAGTGCATCTATATCTCATTCAGTTATCGGAGGACGAGTGCTTATATATCGATGGCCGAATGGTCTGTAGATGCACTCGGCATTGTATGGTCGAGTGCCCCCCCTCCCCTCTTCTTTCTCCTCATACACTCGGTCATTTCAGCTCGTCCCCCTCTCTTGTGTACTCGATATCGCATGCTCGAGTGTACAGGAAACGGAGCCGTGTTAAAATGACCAGGTGTAGGAAGAGAGAGAGAGAGAGAGAGAGAGAGAGAGAGAGAGAGAGAGGAGGAGGAGGAGGAGGAGGAGGAAGAAGGAAGGAGAAAGGGATGAGCAATGCCGGACAGGCAGCACTTGCATGGGTCAAGTTGGTGGACAGCATTGGGTTTTGGCTCGACTTCACCCAGCCGGTCTTGGACTTGGTCGGTCTAGTGGGTAATTAGTCGGGCTCAAAGATATGTGGTTAATTAATCTCGGACCAATCCTAATCCTACAGGTGTCGGGATTAATTTTAAGATTTGAGAGGGTGTGGATCCCAACTCCGGTACAACGGGGATGCGTCACACCTAGCGTACTCTATTAGTAAACCCAAATTCATAGGAGACCCCAAAGGGGAAAGGGGGGTTGCGTTTTTACGGGATTTAAAAGGCGGTTCGATCCCCTCTCTCTCTCTCTCTTCATCCCTTGTGTTTGCACACATCCCAAGAGGAGAGAGATCGCAACAAGTGCGATCCCCCCTCTCCGCCTCCATAGAAAAATCAAGAGAGAGAGGGCTGCATCAGGGTTTATAGCAGCCCTCCCTCCTCTCCTTCGATCCTCTTGGTTCACGAGCAAGGTGAGAGAGGGAGATATCGCTCACGCCCATGCCTTCTCTTCCTCTTTTCGGGGTTTTCATTC
Source organism: Chamaelirium japonicum (assembly GCA_947650365.1). Lineage (NCBI taxonomy): Eukaryota > Viridiplantae > Streptophyta > Magnoliopsida > Liliales > Melanthiaceae > Chamaelirium > Chamaelirium japonicum. Next base: position 65,047,888 of record OX393552.1, read on the forward strand.
TCCCTTAGATCGAATTAGAGAGAGAGAGAGAGAGAGAGAGAGAGAGAGAGAGAGAGAGAGAGAGAGAGAGAGAGAGAGAGAGAGGATTCTTTAGCTTCGCAATCCCTCTCTTGTCTCATTGATCTCTATGAGGTCTCCACATGGATTTTGGGTGCCAAGAAGAACCGAAGTTGAAGGCTCCCACCGACGATCATCGCATCGTGCCTCGATACTTCCTCCATCTTTGTAACTCGGATCTAGCAAGATGGAGAATCCGTTTTCATCAAGTTTATTGCAGATCATCACCCAGCAAGTTATGGCCGGAGATATGTTTCGATCCACCGCTTCCACATGCAGTCTCTATGTTTATCATTTTCAAAGCTAATGTTCTTTGATAATAGAGACAACTACATGTTTCGGGTAGAATATTTCTTACACTTGGTATTAGATCAAGTCTCTGAATCTTTTTTATTCATATAACATAATGTTTAGATCCTTTTTGCAATTGTTAATGGGTTTTTCCGGTTCAATGACCCATCATCGATTAGGCAATGGATCATTAGAACCCCTAAAATCCGCACGTGTATTTCGCTCCGATTGACCATCATATCTTAAAGGGAGTTCGCGAATGACGCTCGACCCTCTCGTTTGACTTATGATGAGAGATTGGCTAGGGAGGCCACGTAGCGAACCGTAAAATTGAGAAGGTTGACCGGAATCAGATAGATCCGAAATTCAAGTCGTGTGACTACTTTTGCCCCGATTTGGGAATCAAATCAGAGTTAAGGGTTGTACGCCACAGGGTATGTTAATTTTGATCATAAGGTTCGGTGTGGGGGTTTTGTTCAATTTTCTGACCGAATCAAGTCATATCGGTTGAGCTATATGAATAATTGTATAAGTTTTGCGAATAATCACGATCTAAAGGCCTCCCAATGGGAAGTGATTCGGGACTAGCCAAAGTATCCTCGATCATTCTCCTTGAGTGATTCATGCAGTATGCGCTATGGGATGCATTAAATCATATAAATTTGATTGATCATGACATTCATCTTCTAGTTGCATCGATATTAGAGTTTGCTTTTGTCTAAAGGAAGGCTGTGACGATCAAGAGCCAATAGCTAAGAGCCAAGACTCATGAGGTTGGGATGCTAAGATGGATGAGGTGTGAGGTGTACAAGGCTATGAGTTAGCCCCACATCGCTTGGAGATAAGAAGATCCTGAACTAATTATATAATTTTCCTCCTAAATATAGAAGATGTTTTTTTAAATCGTGCACCACTACAGATTTGATAAAAACTCCATAGTTAAGCATGGTCGGGAGAGAGTAGTACCAGGATGGGTGACCCCCTGGGAAGTTCTCGTGCGGGCACAGGCAAAGCGGGCAATATCTTGTGTGTTTGGGGCGGCTGTTACAAAATAGAATCAGAGCCGATTCTCCTCAGGATGGGGGAGTCTAATCCTACACGAAGACGTGTAGCCCTTAAGGGGGGTGGATTGTGACGACCAAAAGCCAATAGCCAAGAGTCAAGACTCCTGAGGCTGGGATGCTAAGATGGATGAGGTGAGGTGTACAAGGCCATGAGTTAGTCCCATGTCGCTAGAGAGAAGGAGATCCTGAGCTACTTATATAATTTCTCCTTCCAAACATATAAAATGTATTTTAAAACCGTGCATCGCTACGGATTTCGTAAGAACTCCATAGTTAAGCATGCTCGGGCGAGAGTAGTACCAGGATGGGTGACCCCCTAGGAAGTTCTCGTGCGGGCACGTGTAAAGCGGATAATATCTTGTGTGTTTGGGGCGAATGTTACAAAGGCGATCCTTAATACCGTGCAATTAGGATAAGATGATAAATTATATTTGGAGAAAATGATGTTTTTTATGCCCATAGAAAAAAAATCATTGTTTAGGCTCCTTGTACAATTCACCGGTCTTATCAAAAAATGTGATGTTTCTTATGGTCTTTTAGTAAAATTTGTGCGAGGAGCGGCCTTTGTCCACAGGGAGGCCTGAGTTTTACTAACTGATAATTAGCATGGACTAATTATCAGCTAAATAATAATTTATTTTTGTCATATAATAATGTATGTTTTTTCTTCTCTAGTCGTCCCACCCTACGTTTCAGACATTACCCTGAGCCTTACCTCCCAGTCCGAGGAGATTTTTCTGAACAAAAAGGACAAACTGTCACCTAAACGCCTGATCGGTGATAAAGTAGTGCGAGAGCGTATCATGCAGATGCATGATATTGCTCTATAGTGTTATGAATTTAATCATATTTATTCTCATAAATCTGACAATAACTGGTGGATTGATTCTGTTTCAACAATTCACATCTCTACCGTTATGCAGGAGTTTCTCGACTTACGAGACCCAGCTGATGGAGATAGGGTCATTTTCTCAGAAAATAAACTAAGCTCCAAGGTAGAAGGTGGGAAACTTGCAGACTAGTCCTCTAGATCGGATACTCTTTGGACTTAGAGTTTTCTATATTCTAAGATTCCCTGAAAATTTGTTGTCCATTTCAAGACTGGTGTTTATGGGTTTTATTTTTCTGTATGATGGTTCCATCATTATGATCAACAAAGATTCAGTTCTCGTAGACTCTGGTAGATTGATTGATGGCTTATATAAACTAGACATAAACTCTAAAAGTAATTGCTCCATTATGACCATAAATAAAAACATTATCAATAAGGATTTCTTCTTTTTATGGCATGGAAGATTAGGCCATATCTCTTTGAAGATGTTAAAGAGGTTAGTAAAGAAAGGAGTTCTTAAGACATTTGACTTTACCGACTTAGGGATATGTAATGACTGTATAAAGAAAAAGCAGACCAATAAATCATCTATGGGTGCTAGGAGGAATACTAAGAAGTTAGGTAGCATACACACAAATCTCCGTGGACCGTTTAGTACACCTTGTCTGAATGGTTAACGATAATTTTATATCATTTATAGATGACTATATGAGATAAATGTATCTCTATCTCCTAGACGATAAGTCAGAAGCTCTTGAAGTTTTTAAAGTCTATAAAGAGGAGATAGAGAAACAATCCAGTTAGAGTATCAAAATCGATAGATCAGACAAAGATGATGTGTACTACGGTAGGTACACAGAGTGTGGACAAAGACCTGGTCTATTTGTGAAGTTCCTTGAGGAGCACGGTATTGTGGCCCAATACACAACTCCGGGCACACCACAACAAAATGGTATAGCCGAAAGGAGGAATCAAACGCTAATGGACATGGTGAGGAGTATGATTTGCAACTCCTCCCTTCCTCTCAATATATGAAGTGAAGTCTTGAATACCGTCGTGTATGTTTTTAATAGGGTTTCATCTATAAGGCCAAAGGGGGGTTGCGTTTCTTCAAGGTTTTAAAGGGGGTCTGATCCCCTCTCTCTTCATTATGTGGGTTTGCATGCATCCCGAGAGAAGAGAGAGATCGCAACAAGTGTGATCCCTCCTCTCCCCCTTTGCCCATCCGCAGGAAAATCAAGAGAGAGAGAGAGAGAGAGAGAGAGAGAGAGAGAGAGAGAGAGAGAGAGAGAGAGAGAGAGAGAGAGAGAGGGAGGGCTACAGTAGGGTTTATAGCAGCCCTCCCTGCCCTATTTCGATCCTCTTGGTTCGCGAGCAATGTGAGAGAGGGAGGCATTGCTCATGCCTTCTCTTCCTCTTCTCAGGTTTTTAGTTCTCCCTTAGACTGAATTAGAAAGAGAGAGAATTCTCTGGCTTCGCAATCCCTCTCTTGTCTTATCGATCTCTACGGGGTCTCCACATGGATTTTGGACATCAAGAAGAATCGGAGTTGAAGGCTCCCACCGACAATCATTGCATCGTGTCGTCGATGCTTCCTCTACTTTGAAACTCGGATCTAGCAAGTCTTCATCAAGTTTATTGCGGATCGTCACCCGACAAGTTATGGTCGGAGGTATGTTTTGATCCACCGCTTTCGCATACAGTCTCTAAGTTTATAATTTTCAAACCCAATGGTTCTCGATAATAGAAACATCCGTATGTTTCGTGTAGAATATTTCTTATAGACTGACCTCGACGGATAGCAACGGGAGGAGAGGCTTTAGCGGCCGACCACAAGTGATGGTTTGCACCACACAATTGCAGACGGCTCCGATCTAGCAAACCAAACTCTACTCTTACGAGCCTTACGGCTCCGATCAAGCACCCAATCACCTACCGGTGCGCTCACCGATCTCACAATAAGCCAGCTGGTGCTCCGAGCTATATCACTCGTGTCATCCACGTCGGATCTCATTGACCCCAATAGATTCTGCCACGTACGACTTCCCCCACAATAAAGAGGTGAAAGCCTCCCCTCTCTCTCTCCTCTCTCTCTCTTTCTCTCTCTCTTCCTGCTTTCAGACAGGAAACCCAACAGCAGAAGCCAAGCCCCTTCTCTCTCTAGATGGCCGGACATTTACCCTTTTCCGGCTGAGACTGCGCGTATTCCGGCGATGTTCCCCCTCCCCTCAGTCGGAACCCAAACTCCCTACTACTCGGTCTCCCGTAGCTCACCCCTGCCCTCCTCCTCGCCGATTTTCCGCGGCGTCGCCTAGGGTTCAGAGATGAGGTCCCTGTTCCCCCTCCTCCTCCTCTTCCTTCTCCCTCTCCTCGCCGAATCCGGAGGCGGCGCAGCCCTGAACGACGACGTCCTCGGCCTGATCGTCTTCAAGGCCGACGTCCGTGACCCGGATACCAAGCTCTCCTCGTGGAACGAGGACGACGACGACCCCTGCCACTGGGCCTGGGTCAGATGCGACCCCAAGACCAGCCGGGTCACCGAGCTCTCCTTGGACGGCCTCTCCCTCTCCGGGAAGATCGGGCGGGGTCTCCTCCAGCTCCAATCCCTCCGCACGCTGTCCCTATCAAGAAACAACTTCTCCGGTGGGCTGAACCCTAACCTCCTCCGCTTCGAGAGCCTCCGGACTGTCGACCTCAGCGGCAACAACCTCTCCGGCCCGATTCCGGACGAGTTCTTCGCGCAATGCCGGTCTCTGAGGACCATCTCGCTGGCAAACAATGCTTTGTCCGGGTGGATCCCCTCGAGCGTGGGCGCCTGCTCGACACTCGCGGAGCTGAACCTCTCGGCGAACCGGCTATCCGGCCCCTTGCCGAGTGGGCTCTGGTCTTTGAACGGTGTTAGAGTGCTTGATCTCTCCGGTAATGCTCTGGTGGGTGAGATTCCGGTGGGGATCAGCCGGATGTACAATCTCAGGACGATCAGCTTGCGAGGGAACCGGCTTTCTGGGTTGCTGCCGGACGACATCGGAGGCTGCTTGCTGTTGAAATCGCTCGATCTTGGTGGGAACTCTCTCTCGGGAAGCATTCCGGCATCAATGCAGAATCTTTCTTTGTGTTCGTATCTCAGTTTAAGCTCAAATTCTTTCGCCGGGGTGCTTCCAATGTGGATTGGTGAAATGAGAAGCCTGAAGACTTTGGATTTGTCGAGCAATGGGTTTACGGGGGAGCTCCCCAGCTCATTGTGTGAACTTCAGGCCTTGGAAGAGCTAAATCTCTCCAGAAATGGGTTCACTGGGGGCTTGCCGGAATCAATGGCCGCCTGCAAGAGCCTGACCGATGTTGATTTTAGCTGGAATTCATTGACGGGTAGCCTTCCCTTGTGGGTTTTCGAAATGGGTTTGCAGAGGATTTTGATTTCAGGCAATAAGATGAGTGGATCAATACAAACCCCTGCAAACCCTGCTCCAACCCTCCAAATCTTGGATTTTTCTGTCAATGGCTTCTCTGGTACAGTCCCGGTGGGGATTTCAGACCTATACAACTTGCGGCTCCTGAACCTGTCTTCGAATTCGCTCTCGTGCGCTATCCCGACGAGCTTGGGCAAATTGAAGCTGGTGGAAGTCGTTGATCTCAGCGCGAACAAGCTCAACGGGAGCATCCCGCTGGAGATTGGAGGAGTCGTCTCACTGAAGGTGCTGAAGCTGGAGAAGAACTCTCTCACTGGAGGAATTCCAACCCAGATTGGGAATTGCTCTTCCCTCACATCCTTGTAAGTTTCCTCTCTCCCTGCTTGCTGCATTCCATTGCCATTTCTCCTTCTTGTCGTAATTTATATTGATTGCAGTCTACTAAAGATTTTGATGTGAACAAAGTTTCAAATGTCATGTTCCATTGCTTTCAGCCAAATATGGGTCTTGGTGGAAATTTTGTATTTTGTAAGGAAATATTTCAATTGAAAATTGTTGGATTTTGGTTGCGTATCGGCCAAATATTGAGCTATTATGAAAGAAAATTTGGAATGGAGGGGGAAAATTAAAATTTTCAATTGAAGAAAATGGAACCTGTTACTTTAATAGATGGATTTTTTTTCACAGAAATTATCCAAAGAAAAGTAATATGGTCAAATGTCATTCATTTAGGCCGAAATTTTATGATGTCCAACCGAAATTTTCGGAAAATTTCTGTGGGATCCTTAAAAAAAAAACATGCTTCGGTCATTTTACAGGAAATTTGATGGCATTTGATTCCATGGATGTAAAATAAATCATGGCATGGCATTTATGTATTTTGTTGCGCTTAAGAAGTTCCCTTCAATGGTCTTGTTCTCCATGGCCAGGTTGTTTGAGAACTCCCACCAAAACCCCACTTACATCCAGTTCAGATAGAGAAAACTTTTGAGTTACAGATGTCTTAATCACATCCTTTCTGGATTTCTATTGAGGTTTTTAACTTAATTCAAGTCACTATATAACAGATTTCTTGGCCTCTTCTGCTTGGAATTTTCATGCAGGGATCTCTCACAGAACAACCTCACTGGCCCAATACCCCCAACCTTAGCCAACCTCACCAATCTCCAAACTGTGGACTTGTCCATCAACAGGCTCACCGGAACCATCCCGAAGCCGCTCGCCGACCTCCCCCACCTCCGCACCTTCAACATCTCCTACAACCTCCTCTCAGGCGACCTCCCCGCCGGGAGCTTCTTCAATGCCATCCCCCCGTCCTCCTTATCTGGCAACCCCGCCCTGTGTGGCGCCACCGTCAACCGATCCTGCCCCACCGTCCTCCCCAAGCCCCTCGTCCTCAATCCCAACTCATCCTCAAGACCCTCCTCGGGGGCCGCTCTCGCATCCGACCACCTCCGCCACAAGAAGATCATCCTCAGCATCTCTGCTCTCATCGCCATTGCTGCCGCTGCCGCGATCGCGATTGGTGTCATCACTATCACCGTCCTGAACCTGCGGGTCCGCACCTCCGCCACCCACTCCGCCGCTGCTCTGACCCTCTCCAATGACTATCTCAGCCAATCTCCCACCACGGATGCCAACTCCGGCAAGCTCGTCATGTTCTCAGGTGGCGACCCTGAATTCAGCACTGGTGCGCATGCCCTCCTCAACAAAAACTGCGAGCTGGGTCGCGGAGGATTTGGCGCTGTCTACAAGACCGTGCTCCGAGATGGGCGGCCCGTGGCAATCAAGAAGCTCACAGTTTCTAGCCTGGTGAAGTCCCAAGAAGATTTTGAGAGGGAGGTGAAGAAGCTGGGAAAGATCAGGCACCCGAATCTTGCGACTCTCGAAGGCTATTACTGGACTCCATCCTTGCAGCTCCTGATATACGAGTTTGTTTCCGGTGGGAGCCTATACAAACACCTCCACGAGAGCTCGGCCTCTGGCTCCCTCTCCTGGCAGGAACGGTTCGATATAATTCTCGGGACGGCAAAGAGTTTGGCGCACCTCCACCGGCTCAGCATAATCCACTACAATCTGAAATCGAGCAATGTTCTGATTGACGGCTCCGGTGAGCCCAAGGTCGGGGACTACGGACTGGCGAAGCTGCTGCCGATGCTGGACCGGTACGTGCTGAGCAGCAAGATCCAAAGTGCGCTCGGGTACATGGCGCCCGAGTTCGCGTGCCGCACAGTGAAGATCACCGAGAAGTGCGATGTGTACGGGTTCGGGGTGCTGGTGCTGGAGATTGTGACGGGGAGGCGGCCTGTGGAGTACATGGAGGACGACGTGGTGGTGCTGTGCGACACAGTGAGGGGGGCACTGGAGGAGGGGAGGGTGGAGGAGTGCGTCGACGGGAGGCTCTGCGGGAAGTTCCCGGTGGAGGAGGCGGTTCCGGTGATGAAGCTGGGGTTGATTTGTACTTCGCAGGTGCCCTCGAACCGGCCGGACATGGGGGAGGTGGTGAACATTCTGGAGCTGATCAGATGCCCTCAGGGTAGCCCAGAAGTGGAATTGGGTTGAGAATTCCTTGGACTTCGCTGTTCTTTTTGTTTTTGAATCGATGACATGATCAGTTTGAGAGGAAACAGAGGAGGAAGACATGGGTTTTCCGGCGAAACTGAATCCGGGTTTTCTGCTCAGAATGTGAGGTGAAGAAAGAGAGGGAGTGAGGAATCAGGGCATGGATGCATTGTTTTCTTTCTCCTCTTCTCTCTAATTGTCAATTGTTGCCGGATTCCCTTTCACCGGGCTCTAAGGTTGTGTTACCCTTTTGAAGAGAGAGAATCCTCTCTCTTTGTTATTTTGATATGGCCTCTTCACTTATTAAGTATTGGCTTGTGATTGGCTTGAATGGTAGTGGTAGTTTCTTTTCTTTTTCTTTTTTTTTTTGAGAATTTCCTTTGAGGAGGTGGGGTTTGGCCTTAACCCCAACAAACACAGGCAGAACAAGATCAGTTCTAAACTCCCTAAGCTAAGCAGAGAGGGCCCCTAAGGCTCAAGACTTAGAAGCTCTCGAGTTTTTCAAAGAATGGATACGAGAGAGTATAAACTTCGTACACTTCACTTCATTTGGTAGCTTGAAGTCGAGAGAAAGATGGTATTTTGGGGATAATGTTGTCCTGAACGAATTAAGCGATAGGGTCTGTTCTTCTTTGAGAGTTAATATTTGTCCTCGAAGGTTCTAAAGAATATGATCTTCGGAGAATTTATCTAAGATTCATAGCAATCTTGATTTTGAGTTACAATAAAGAATTACCCTCCTACGCGCCGGATTGCTCCGAGACTTGCAGCAACCTTGTAATTGTAATTAGCAACCAGTAAGGGCTATCTTTCTGTGCACCAGCTGTTCTCCTTTCTTTAGCCCCTTGAAGAGTTGTAAGGCGAGGATTATCCCATGAAGGACCTTGGTCCCTTGGACCGCAAGAGCCATACACGCATCCCCTTCTTCTTTGGACTTGCCGGCATAAAAATTTTGCTAAATCCTTTCATTGTCTCTCTTTTTTTTTTTGGTAGGAACTACGGGGGGGTTCTATTCATGGTGCCCCAGTCCTAGAATAAGGGATTACAATTATTAATGTATATTGTAGGTTATACATATGAGTTCGGTGTATTGGACTTATTCCCTACATATGTATGATGCCTATATATATTCAAGGCTATTGCCCTAATGAGAATTGTGTTGAGGATGTTGGTTTGAAACAAGTCATCACAATGTCCAAGGTTCGTGAGCGAAGGATGGCGGAAGACGGAGCGGCAAATTAAGGAGTAAGGACGGAGTTCGAATGGAGACTCGACGCGGAGGACTCGGGTGAAGGTTGGCGCCCTGAGCACCAACTGTGCGGTGCCCAATCACTGGCGAGCACCAGGATTGGGGCCAGCCTCGGGTTGGCGCCCTGGGCACCCAAGGCGAGGGTCTCGCGTCCGGTGAATTTTCGGCCTCTAGGTCATTAACGTTCAGTGGTGCCCTAGGCACCACTGGGCTCCAGGCACAAAACTTGCACGGGTTGGACTCGATTTTGTACGGGATTCTAAGAAAACTTATAGGGACCTCTAGGGATGAACAAGAAGAAAAAGGAAGGATCTAAAGGCTTTTCATGAGATTAGAGAGAGTAGTCATCATCGGGTTAAAGCGAAGGTTTTTTTGTTCTTGGGATGAGAGGGCTGCGATATCTCTTCTTGTTCCTTGGGGGATCTCTTTATGGGTTGGAAGAGGGATTTGTTGAAGAGCAAACATATGTGTGCTCCTTGTATTCATTTTCTAAGTTAATCCATTGATCATCGATTGCCGGATATCATCTTGTGTTCTTGTGTTTTGTGCTTTGGTGTGATTGATCGTTCTCGTTGGTGGTGTTTGTCATCTTTTGGTGGAGTTTTTTATGCCTTCGATGCCAGTTCCGTTGTGCAAAGCCTCGGTGGTGGGATCGATTTCCCAACAAATTGTCTGTCATTTTTTCAAACCCTCTCTCTCTCTCTCTCTCTCTCTCTCTCTCTCTCTCTCTCCTAGGGTTGTGGTAACATGGTATCAAAGCGAGTCTAATCCCCTCGCTATCCCCTTCCGCTGTCTTCCTCCCCGATCCGGCGACCTTGCCTGCGCCTGTGATGAGCTCGCTACCCGACACCCTGCATCCGGCCCTCCTGCAAACCCGTCAGCCCTCCGCTGGCCCTCCTACAACCCGTCGGCCCTCTTGCAACCCGTCGGCCCTCCTATAGACCCGCAAGCCCTCTTGCAACCCCGTCAGCCCTCCGCAGCCGGCCCTTTCGTGCCCAACAGCCCTTCGTGACTGTTGGCCCTCCGCTACCCACAACAAGTAGCGTACTCCTTTGCTAACCGAGTCTCTGTGTCTCCCACATCTTTTAATGGTAACTTCATATCAGTTCTCGATAACGACCCATGTTCAGTTCTCAACGACGCCACTCGAGCAGACGAGAGATTTTCTTCCTGTCTTTTTTTTTTTTTTGAGAAATCCCTCCGAAAAAGGGGGGGTTAAGGCAATGACCCCAACCTGGATTTTCTCCCTGTCTCGACAGACTTTTCCTTGATCATGATAGCTAACTAGACTGCGTGATCTGCCATCGTCCGGAGTTTTCTGGATGATCGAACCCTGTATGAGCATCCTGATGGATCTATACCTACTCCTGTTGCCGCTTCTGGAGCAGGAACCTCTGAGAGCTGGAGCCTTCGTCTCTTTTGCGTCCGGGCATTTCTTGTTGCCTCTGTTGACCGCTCGCTTCGGACTGACCTTGTCACCTTTATTATTGCAGTAGAGCTCTGGGCTCATCTCACAGAGTGTTTTATAGAGCAAAGCAGGGCCAGTGAGTATTAGCTCATGTCTCAGGTCCAGTCTTCTCAGTAGGGGGAGCAGACTATTCAACAGTTTCATAGCCTCATGCACGGCTATTGGCATGAGCTTCAGGCTTTTGATCCCCCTCTACTGGAGGTGTCCAGAGTCAGTGCCTCCTAGCATGAGTTGTAGTTCTTTCGGGAACAACGACAGCTCTATCAGTTTTTGATGGCTCTTCGCCCTGAGTTCTCTTCCTTAGCGGGACAGTTCATCCATATGGATCTTCTTCCTCGTCTTGATGCTGCTGTAGCTGAGTCTATTGCTGAGGAGACTCATCTTTGTGCCATTGCAGTCCATCGGACCTCTGTACCCTCTAATTTTTAGAATATTATCGTTGTCGCTCCACCTTCGGGGACCACTTCTACTATGCTCTCTCGTGGCTCCTTCCGTTCCTCCAGCATGCCTGATACTCGGAGATGCACCCACTGTGGAAAGTTATGGCTCACGGTCGACTCCTGTTGGCAGCTTTATCCAGAAAAGCATACCGAGCCGCCTACCCGTAGTCGTCGCACTGCTGATATTGCTGGAACCACCACTGCAGACACTACTATGACAGATCGCCTTCAGCGTTTAGAGATATACCTTGAACAGTTCTTTCTGTTGCCTGCCTCCAATTCTTTTGGCTCATCTGGATCCTCTGCCTTCTCGGCCACCTCAGGTACATCTGAACCTTGGATTATGGACTCTGTGGCCTCTCATCATATGACCCCTGACCACTCCATCCTTATTGCATGCTCACCTGCCTTTCATATTCCTCCGATCCACTCTACAGAGCTGGATCGCCTACTAGTAGTCGTTCTACTATTAATGTTGATGGAGCCACCACTGTTGACGCTACTATGATGGATCGCCTTCAGCGTATAGAGATATGCCTTGAGTGCCGGGCCTCCTACCCATGGTCGTCCCACTGCTGATGTTGCTGAAGCCACCACTGCTGACGCTACTACTACGAATCGTCTTTAACTTATAAAGATGCGTCTTGAGCAGCTCTTTCTACAGCCTGCCTCCAGTTCTTTGGACTCCTCCAGACCCTCTGCCTTCTTCACCACTTTGGGTACCTTTGCACCTTAGATTATGGACTCTGGAACCTCTCACCACATGACCCCTGACCACTCCATCCTTACTGTGTGCTCACCTACCTCCCGCATTTCTTCGATCCACACTATAGATGATCAACTCTCTTTTAGCCATCTCGCAGACTTGGTCCATCATTACCGCCTCAGACCCTACTGGCCTTCTTTTTCTACCTTTTGTCTTGCACACACCTCAGCTTTGCATGAACTTAATCTCTATTAGCAGCCTGTGTGATTCTAGTATGGGGTCACTTTTTCTTTCTTTTCTTGTGTTGTGCAGGATCCACGCTCGGGACAGAGGATTGGTACTGCTCGTAGGGCATGTGAACTATATCACCTGGAGTATCTTCATCTATATGTTGTCTCTCCTTCGATCTTCTGTGGTGCTGTCTCTTCTGATGTCGACCTATGGCACAGAAGATTATGTTATGTATCCAAACCTTAGCTTAAAAGTCTTTTCCAGTCTGGAGCTTTAGACTCAGGTTCCTTTTTTTCTTTCTTTTTATACGGGATGTCAGTTGACTAAGCATTCAGCTAGCCCTTTTCTTCCAGTTTGTCAAGTTCATGTAGTCCGTTTGATTTAGCATACTTTGATATTTGGGGTCCTATAACTATATCGTCTAAGAATGATTATCTTTACTATGTTAGCTTCATTGATGATTATTCGTATTTCACATGGGTTTACCTCATTCGTCAGTGATCTGACATATATTCCTGTGGTCTATTAGACCTTCACAGCAACGGTCCATACTCAGTTCCATGCTTATATCAAAACTTTCCGGTGAAATTGTGCCCGTGAATATCTCTCTTCTACTATGCGCTCTATTCTTCAGTTCCATGGGACTTTCTTCCAGCAATCTTGTCTTCACACTCATGATCAGAATAGGGTTGCCGAGCAAAAACATCGTCACATCCTTGAACCTGCTTGTGCTCAGCTTCTCTCCTCTTTCATCCCTCGCACCTTTTGGGTAGAAGCCATTTTGACCTCTGTCAACCTCATTAACATCACCAATTGTTCAGTCCTCTCTGGTGTTTCTCCTCATGAGCACCTATATGGCACCCCTTCCGACTACATTATGTTGCATACTTTCGGGTGCATATGCTTTGTTCTCATTCTTTTTTATGTTAGCGTAACAAGTTGTCGGCTAGGTCCACTAAGTGTGTGCTCTTGGGGATCAGTTCTGAGCAGAAGGTATCATTATTCAATTGTCTCATCTCAGAAGACACAATAGAAGAAATATAATCAAGGTTAGAAGCAGAAGAAAAGGCGACCCGCTACCGAATTGCAAATTTTGCTATCTTATAAATTGTGCCTCATTTCTTGGAGTTGGATGCTACTGTTATAGTTGTAGAAGGCATCTAGAAACATAAGTATGTTTTCTTTTGGAGAAATGCCAGCCCTTTCAAAGATAAGGATAGCACCATCTGGTAAATCCTACACTACATCTAGTCACAATTAGGAGGATTCTTTGGAGGAGCAGAGAAAAAAAATCAGCAATGAGCGAGAACAAGCAGTTTTAAGGGATTGAAAAGATAAGCTTAGATGTTATCATCTTTGTATTTTTTAGGTAGGGCTGGTTTGTTTTGGTACGGAGATTGTATCGAGGAGATGAACTCATGTCTATCATTTTGATTTAATACAATTTTCTTATCTTCCAAAAAAGTATGTTTTTTTAAGGGTTCTCGCAGTCAGTACATCGTCTGTTAGTGCTTAAAACAGAAGATACATATACCAGGATTCGAATCATACCCTGTCGCCTGTCAGTAACTAGTAAATGCTCGTGCTAGTCAGCACTTGGATGGCCGCGTTCAGCTAGATCTTGATCTTGATCGATGGCTAGATCTATTCCGTACGGGTCTTTTGTTCTAATCAGCTTGGGAACAGCCGTAGCATGTTATATAGATATTATCACGCGGGAGCATGAATAACCCCGCCACAAAGATGGGTGATAAAATCGCCAAGAAGACGGGATGAAAACCCATGAGATTCAACATCAGAACCCGCCGAGAGGTGGACAAGTGCTCTGCCACTGGGATGCCACCTCAATGGCAAAAAGATAAGTGTTGGTAGCCATTCAACCACCATCCCAAAACCTTCTCCCTTCTATCTCAAGTGTCCTCTGTGTCTTTCTCATCAGTAGGATGCCATTCAACTCTTTTTAGTACTGAACTTTGTCCTTTAATGAGTTGTTATGCAGAAGATAAAAAAGAAAGCGTGGGAGGTGGGAGGCTGTCCCTTCCCTCACATCATTCTCTCTGCCTTCATGTGATTTCCGGAGTATCATTGTTTTTTTTTTCTTTTTTCTTTCTTTTTTTCAAAGAGAGAGAGAGAGAGAGAGAGAGAGAGAGAGAGAGAGAGAGAGAGAGGTTGCATTCATCACAATCATAGCTCTTTATTGAACCAAAGAATCACTTCTCTCTCTTGAAGTCAAAACCAGAAGAGGCTACAATGGACCACACTCAATAAGATTCTCCACGCTTGTGTAGTAGTAAACAAAGGGTATAGACAATGCATACCCAGATGAACATATCTTGGGAGGAGAAGTAAAAAATGAGAGAGAGAGAGAGAGAGAGAGAGAGAGAGAGAGAGAGAGAGAGAGAGTGATGATGGTGTCGGAATTGTGGCACTCTTTTCTATTACAAAACACTAGTTCCTATCTCTCGAGCGTAGCAGTGAGATGCACCACATGGAGGATAGTTTAGTTTTGTTTTCACAAGAGTCAAGACAGCCTGTAGTCTTGAGTTCAATAGACAAAATCCTGGGGCTGGGGTTCATGAGTGAGAAAGGGGTACGTCTATTGCTGTGTGGTGCTTCCAGTATCCCAGTTGATGGTGAAACTCAAAAAAGGACTCCTCTCTCTCTCTCTCTCTCTCTCTCTCTCTCTCTCTCTCTCTCTCTCTCTCTCTCTCTCTCGTTTGGTGGGCGAGTGAAAAGTTATGTAACGGTAAAAACAGGTTCTACCAAAATTTTAAAAAATAAATAAAAGGTTGGAGGGAGTTGGACCCAGTCAAGCGCAATCCAACAACCCGAAAGCACAGTAATAAATTCGGCATTTGGGAATAATTCGGTGACGAGATAAAATTTGGATTTACAGGGAAAACAGAAAGAATTTAAATTGAGTTCCGCAAATTTTCCAAAATAAATCATAGAGTATGTATATACTATATAACATAATAGTTTCATGTACACAAATTATCTAACATAATAGTTTCATGTACAAACATTATCTAAAATAAATTATTTAAAAATAAATAAGTTCATGATTAGTTGCTGAAAAATTATTAATAATTCCTGGATGAAATTCAGATCCCTAGACCACCTGATAGCTTTTTTTGGTTCATTGAAGGGGATGTCACAATCGAACCCCTAGAGACGCCACATGCCGGTGCTACAAAGGAAAGACCCGCCACCGACGGCGGGGACGCACCTACAGATCGCCACTTGACTCCATCTTTAATGTATTTCGTGGATCAAGTTAATTCTCTCAAGAGGCGAAGCTTCGCCTGGAGGTTGTGGATCCCGATCTAGATTTGGTCTCTTGGGATATCGGCGGCTGGTTCTGGTGGTCGTGGCGTAGATTGTCGTGCCTATGGTCGATCTCAATCCTACTCCGCCAACGATCTACGAGTGGGGGTGCACGGTGGATGGTGGATTCCCTCCCCTCCACCGCTCGGTGGAGCAGGAGGCTCACTAAGTGCTTAGAGGCGATGATGTTGAGCCAAACATTGTTGTGGAGACTCCTGCTCAGAGATCTTCTCCATGCAGAGCTTGTAACTTCGTTTGCAGTAGTGCTTCTTTAAATCTTGGTCTTTTTGTAGAATTTATTGTGCTCGAGGTTAAAGATGGTGTTTGCATTACTGTCTGTTATACTGGTGAAGTCCAAAAAAACCTGGAGGGTTGAGCATATCTATTGATCTGGTATGCTCTTAGGACAAAATCATACTTTATCAAATTTACAGATATCATAAAAAAAGTGTGGAAGACTAAAGGAATGTGAAATCTGTTCTCGTATGAGAGTGGTTATTTCCTTTTCAAGTTCAAGACGGAGGAGGATAGCTTAAAGGTGCTTGAAGGAGGACATTGGTACTTTGAGTTCATAATCCAAGATGCAAGCGTTGGCATAGTGGGAATGAAGTGTAAAAATGATGTGTTCGACAAAATCCCCGTATGGGTTCAGATGCTAGACTTCCCAGTGAAGTGTTTGTCAAGATGCTCCAATGAAGTAAGTAAAGGTTGGCTTCAAGAGGGATAAATGAAAAGATTTGGTACCAAAATGCCACATGGAGTCCAGCAAAGGTTCTTATTAAAGATGGGAGCGTCTATATACATCACAATTCTTTTGTGGGACTGTCATAAGTCATATATTCAATATACCTAAAATAACTCTACGTAGGGGCAACCCATTAAACCCATATTTTTCCTAAGGCAACCCTGAGATGGCGACCATTGTCAGTCGTGCATGCCTTCCCTCATTCTCCTTCCTCCTCTTGCACCACCACTGTCGGTCGCGCATGCCTTCGCCTTTCTCCTTCCTCTTCTCTCCTCCATTTTCTCCTCCTCCTCATTCTTCCTCCTCTATAAGTCTCTCTGCATCTCATTCAACTATTGCAGGTTGAGAACTTCTACAGACCATTCAGTCATTTTAGGCTGAGTGCTCCTACAAACCATTATGTCATTTCAAGTCAAGTGATAGACGATGGCGAGTGCCATTACAATACACCTGGTCTCCTCAGGATGAATGGGTTGTAGAAGCACTCAACTTGAAATTTCCAAGTGTAGGAGAAAGAAGAACGGGACTAGAAAGGAGAAGGAGACGTAGGAGAGGGGGAGGAGGAGGAGGGAGGAGAGGAAGGAGGAAGGAGATAGATATGAAGGAGGAGGAGAGGGAGGAGGAGGCGGAGGTTGTGGGTTGGATGGGATCGACGTCCTTGGATGGGTACGTGACGGCTTGCACGAGATCAACGGCATGCACGAACACCGACGAGCTGGGGAGAAGGAAAATAAAAGCCAGGTGTGGGCTGCCTACAAAATTGGGGTTGCCTTTAATCACGAGCTGCCCCTAGCAAAAAAACAAATGACTTATAGGGCTGCCCCAAAGTTGAGAAATACCTATAAAAAAAGCTGTGATGTATATAGATGCTCCCACTAAAGATGGCAGGGAAGTGGAGAGCCCTCCTCCACTTCATCATGGGAAATGACAAAAGGCACCTTTGGCCTTTTGCTTTTGTTCATTTAATAAAGCACACAGATGCTCCCCCACAAGGCCTGGTATCAAATTTGAACTGAGAGGGAGATGCATCAATATCAAATTTGAACTGTGAGGGGGAGGCATCAATGGGGTGAAAGAGCTGAAGTTACTCTCAACCAGAGTTCATCAATGGGGCATTGAAGTGGCAGCTGGGATGATTTAATGAGAATTAATGTTGGGAAGGATGGGTCCATATAATAATCCTAGCTCCTTCAAGTATAAATGAATTCAATATCACAATGTCTGCAACCCAGTTGAATTCTCCAGAATATGACAAAGAAGTGAGCCAATATATACATTTTACCAAGTCAGGAGCACAGCCATTGTTGGCATTTTTATATGGATTTGACCTGCACTTCACACAGCATTCAAGAAGCTGAATGCATGTGGGGTCTCTAATTCCAGGTCTCTCAATCCTAATCCTAACCCTAACCCTAGCTTTATTCCAACAAAAAAACCCTAACCCTAGCCCTAAATGCCCAATAAGGTAGGGTAGGTGCCAGAGGGGCAAGGAATAAAAAGGGTAGTTGAGTGAGCAGGAATCATTGGGGAGGGGAACAAAGGAGCATACAGAGAGAGAAAGAAAAGTAAAAAAAAAAAAAGTTTGTCATGAGACTGAGAGGTGAGTGGAGGCCTGGAATAAGAACTCAGTAGTACTCTCATCAGGAAACAAGCTGATGCAGCCTCAATGCTTTCACAAAAGAGGGCACTTCAGTGCTTTTGGGCAGCAGGTGATGCTGGGAGGACTGAAAGCAGGGTTCCCTCTCCCAAGAACCCACATTACCCCAACTTTCTTTGGGCTCATGGCAATGAGGACATGAGAGAGAGAGAGAGAGAGAGAGAGAGAGAGAGAGGCCTAGCTTCATGGATCAGGATAATTGAGTAAAAATTATTTGTTGAGATTTTGTTGGGCTGCCACACCGGACGCCACATGAGGATGGCCCAATATAACTCCCGCTGGGCTTTGGGTTAAACCCAATGGGCCCTAGCTAAGATGTGTACCTGGACGGTCGTGGTTAAGTGGCGAATCCTAGTCCTTCGTATAAATCCTATGGATGACTGGATAGACTTTGGTAATTAGGGTTTAGGATATGGTGTCCTAGTTTAGTTATACATAAGATGGGTTTAATCTATCAGGTATTGTTAACGGCCAAAACTAAATTAGAAACATCCTCCTCCAATCCTCTCTTCTTCTTCTTGATATCGGATTTGTGACGCTAGAGGATTGACTACAACTACCTAACGAATGAAAAAGGATCAATAGCATTCTCATCAGGAGTAGGGATGGCAATGGTGTGATTTAAAACCGAAAACCGCGATAAATTACACCGCATGGTGCAGTTTTGGTTTGCCAAAATATAAAACCGGCGCAATGTGGTGCAGTTTCAGTTTTTGGTATATCGATGCGGTTTTGACCAAAACCGTACTGTTTAGACCATTCATGTGATAAACAGCAGTGCACCGTATCGCATGGTGCGGTTTCGGTGTGGCAGTTCGGTGTTGCAGTGCGGTTTCAGGCAGGTTTTGCTTGAAACCACACCGTTGCCATCCCTAATCAGGAGGTACAAGTTTCTATCGCTTCCGCTCTTAGTTTATCCGATCTTCACGTTCTTCAACGGATCTTTGCATTGTTGATTCTCTCACAAGTAGACATGTCAATGGACTGTATTTTGATCCGAATCCGACCTGAATCTAATCCATTTAGTCAGTTATGGATGGAATTTTTTTTAATCCAATGACTCGATAACAGTTCGAATTCGGTAGCTCATTTACTTAAAAAACAGGATATGGAATTTGGCCAATCCAAACAGTTAAAGAACATGATTTGACAAACTATAACACAATATATTCAATTTTATCCACCACTAGATTAGATTACTTTATATCTAAGACCCTAAGTATAAAAAAAATTTCATGATCCCCCGATCGAGACTCGGATTTTATCATGGCCCTTCCGAGTCCCGAGTTTGGAATCAATCTTCTTCTACGGATTCGACGTTCAAATGTAGACCGGCCTGTCAATGGACCGGATTATGAGCCTAATCCGATCCGTTGACAGCTCAACTCACAAGAGAAATATAGGCAAGTATGTGATTGAAGTCTTAAAACTTCAATCTCTTGGCATCCAAAGTACACACTAGAAAGATGCAGAACTACAAAGAAATGATATACATTCCAAATCAATTGAGATCCCAGCAAAACCACAACACTAATGAATTTCAACAGAGAGGAAGCCGACGTGTTTCTCGATTTTCCAGAGAAACATGATCAGGTACAAAAGCTAGCAGTCTTTTAAACCACAGAAAAGGATGTTAGAACTATTTTCTCACACTAAACTGCTCCATACAAATTGAAGAGAAATGCTATTCAGCCCGAAGGTTTTCACGATTCCGCTCAGCCCGATTGACGTGGCAGCATTCAACTGGTGGAGTAAAAGATTTAAATGTCGCTGTTAGTTTAGTCATAGCAGGTTATAAAGATTTAAAAGACACGGATATCGCATTCAAACACACACCGTAAGTCGAGGATTCATCATGAAACCTAGATTCAAAAGAACATAAATCAGTGATGCCCAAAACAGTGAAGCAATCTGAATCATTTTCACTACAAGTTTTGCACAGTGATCATCCAACTCAACAGTTTTTCATTGAAACAACATTGGACAATTCAATGACCACAAACAACAATAGGCTCGAAGAAAGATCATGGCATCTGATGTTTTTTGAGAGACACAAGACTACCAAGGACACCCATAATGGCCTCTGTCCTATTATATTGGATTGCATACTGGCCTGGTAGCGACTCAGCGAGGTTTTGGTGCACTGGGTTCAGCGATCTTCGAACTCTACGGCCCACTGGCTCGCTCAAGAGGCGATGAGATTCAGGATGGAGGGTTACTGGGAGTCTAGTTTCCCAGACGTGCTTGGTGCTTTGCTCAGCGAGGACTTACAGATCATGAAGTCATGTTCACTGTCTGATGTACCCATAAAGTCTACCTCTGTATTACACTAGCATCATCTTATTTGTATGCATAGCTGAGATTTTCTTGACTATACATCATATATATCCGGACCTATGATAGTGCATACGTGCCTTCGTTGCTTTCGCATGCGTGATCATTGTTTGTCATTTGTTCGATGCATTGGCATTTTTGGGATTGCTTCATTAATTTGTATGCATTTGCATCTCATCATCATGCATTATCGATCTATGTCTGCTTGTATGATACCTTATTGGATGTTTCTAGAGACATTCTCCACTTATGTTTGAATTGTAGTAGTGCATGTATGAACAGCTCTATGTAACCTGGATGATTGATACATTTGTCTTGACTGTTGTGGGGGGAGTTTAATCGAACAGGGCAGTTCGGGTGGCAAGCACAATCTAATACGCCAAAGAGAAGAAAGAAGACGGGAATTACGTGGAAAAACCCCTTCTCAACATCGAAGGGGAAAAAACCACAGGTCGGGCGAGAATGCACTAAAACAATGGTTGCGGTTACAATCTCTCACCTTAACCCCAATTACACCCTGAGGTCCGGTCTCCCAAGATACCGGCCTCTGCGGTCTCAACTTAGTTACCGACCTCTGCAGACAGAACTTAGTTACCGACCTCTGCAGACAGCACTTAATTACCGACCTCTACAGGCAGAACTTAGTTACCGACCTCTGCAGACAGCACTTAGTTATCGACCTCCGCAGCTCCGCAAATCCCGGGATGAAACTGGAAGCACCTCCTCCCAGAATTCGGTCCTTTCTGCTGAAGGGGTAGGTCCCCTTTTATAGTGGTGGGATGACGGTTGGAGCGCTCCGCGCGAGATGGGTAGACGATGTGTCCATGCAATGAGCTCAACCGCCTCGGTAGTGGAGACGTGGCGCACGGTCGACACCCGGTAACTTCGACCGGAAATCGCGGGAGCTTAGTCAGCCCTCCGTAACCTCCACGCGCCCGAGATTTCTGGGTTCAACCGTCGCCATCCTCTTCACCTTGTTACGCGATTGACCGAGAGAGGGGGAGGGGGGGCTGTTGCGCGGCCGGCCGACACCCCCCCCCCCCCCTCTTTGTTGTCTGTTGCGCGGCCGACTAAGAGAGAGGGGGCGGGGGGAAGGGGGGGGCTGTTGCGCGGCCGGCCGATACCCCCCCTCTTTGATGTCTGTTGCATGGTCGACCGAGAGAGAGGGGGAGGGGCTGTTGCGCGGCCGGCCGACAACCCCCTCTTTGCTTCCTGTTGCGCGGCCGACCTGGAGAGAGGGGGGGGGCTATTGCGCGGCCGACCGACACCCCCCCTCTTTGCTGCCTATTGCGCGGCCAACCGAGAGGGAGAGGGGGGCTGTTGCGCGGCCAACCGATACCCCCCTCCTTGCTGCCTGTTGCGCGGCCGACCGAGAGGGAGAGGGGGGGGGGGGCTGTTGCGCGGCCGACCGACACCCCCCTCCTTGCTGCCTGTTGCGCGGCCGACCGGAAGAGAGAGAAGGGACTTGGGCTTTGAACCACTTCCCCCCATTTTAGAGTGTGGCCATCTCATAACGAGGCTACAGTCCCAGGTAGGTAGGTTCGCTCTTCTTTTCCACTTCGCGTGGCCGACCCATGACGTATCTACGGCTCACGGCAGGTAAGTTCCTCACGGTACACACAATACCCCCTCCTGATTGGATAGTCTTCAGCCCCGCCCGGTCAGGATCGCTTTGCCTCGATTTGCATGCCAGCCTTGTTTCGGTGCTGTTGGAACTCCAGATGGCTGTCTGGGATTTTTTCGGTTTTTTGCCACACGGCGTCGCCACCCCGCCTTCTCCTTTTTCGAAATCCGAACCAACTCCCACAGCTCAAATTTTTTCTATAAATAGGACCTCGAGGTTTCATTTTCTTCCTCTGCTTCAGATTTCTCTTCTTCTCTTCTGTGGCTGAAGGCTCGTTCAGGTTGACGAATCGCTGCACGAGGTGGTAGCTACACTGAGGTTAGCTTTAGATACACGCTGAGGGGTTACGCGTTGGAGGTAGTTTTCTTTGGATACACGTCGAGGGGTCGCGTGTTAGAAAGAGCTTCGTTTGGATACACGCCGAGGGTCAGCACTGAAGATGTCTTTCACCTGGTTCAATGTGCCGAAGAAGTTCCCGTTGTTCGAGGACGTCCGGGTAGCGTACGGTATCCCTGATGCCATCTCCCTCTCTTTCGCTACCGGTCCCTTGGACCCTGACAACGACCGCACTATCATTACCCTTGGGCAGTTGCGTTGCGGCCTGAGGCTTCCTCTCGCTAGCTTCTCAGGTCGCCTGTTGGAGTATATGAGGGTATCTCCAGGCCAGATAGCTGGCAATGGCTGAAGGATACTTCGCTGCATCAAGAAGGTAGAAGAACTGGTGGCGCAGCAGCTCTGTGTTGCCTATCTTCTGAAAAAATATTTTGTCAAGGACTACAAAATGACGCCCGGCAGCGTGCACTCATACTTCAGCTTGCAGGCGCGCACAGGCAGTCGTCCTCCCATTGGGGGCTTATCCGACTCTGTAAGGGGTTGGAAAGAGTGCCCGATTGTAGTTGGAGGACCATGGAGGGGCCGCTACAAAGTCCCCGGGCCGGTCTCCCATCTTGCTGATACTATCGAAGACCTCTACCCCTCAAGGCAACTCCAGTGCCCTGAGGGTGTCGAATAGGATTTGGACAGACTGATCAGGAGGGTAACTCACAATGACGACGACTGGCGGCAGTTGTTCCCAAAGCTCCCCGTTGTCAGGTCTTACAGCACGCCCAAGAAGGGTAAGCAGCCGGCGGCGACCAGTAGAGAAGAGGAGCCCTCTGCTCACTCTATGGAGCTTCTTGACAGGTATGTCAGCTCCGTTAGACGTTTCAACCCCAACACAGCATCATCTAAGCTTTGTGTAATCTTTAGGCATCACACCAAGTCGACTGCAGCTGCAGGTGACAGCAGACAACCAGCTGCTGCTCGAAGCGCAGCAGCACCCACGGGGAACGCAAAGAGGCATGTCCTTCTAAACGAGTCTTCCAGCGACGACGATGAAGATCGCTCTTCCCCCATTCATGTCACGAGACGAGCTGCTTTCCAAGATCTGCGTTCCCTTCCCGACAACTAGGTGGAAGACGTGCCGTCAACTGGTCAGCGCTACGTGGAAGTAGAGGAGTCTGAGATGTCTCCTAGCCACAGTCCCTCTCCTTCCTACGGGAGGGGTAAGCAAGCCGTGCCATCCGGTTCTGCAGGGTCACATGGATGAGTTTCGCCCCGCACTCATGCTGCTAAATCTACTGCTGTACTCGTCGAACACTAGAACATTCGGCGCCTCATGCCTTCGCCTTCCTCCTTTGCTTCAGGGGGCGTCGCCAGGCCCCCTCCTGGGTCTCCCCTCGGAGCTACCGAAGCTACATCCCACCGCCGCTCCAGTGAGATCTCTGCTCATCAGGTGGAGGAAGAGGATACAGGGGTGGACGATTCCAGCTAGCAGAACCAGCTCGACGACCTTCGCGAGGTAAGTCCTCGTGGAGTTAAAGACTTGATTACAGTAGTAATTCCATCTCCTAACTCTTTGGCACATATCGTTTCCGCTTTTGTCAGATGAGCAGTCGTGTCACTACGATGGCTGGTCGAGTTGCTGAGGGGGGTGCTCGAAGGATGGCTCAGCTCGAGGTCTCCCTGAGGACTGCTTAGCAGGATTTAATAGAAACTCGTGCCCAGCTAGTGGAAGCCCGACGGCTCCATATGGAGGAGGTAGCTGCAGTCAGAGCTCAGCTTGAACTCGCACAGGCGAATGCTACTGACCCTTTCGAGCTTCAGGAAGCTCTGGAGGCTGCTCAGTCAGAGCTTGACACGATGGAGGGTCGGTTCAGGGACCAGGCTTCTGTGATCAGGAGCCAACGAACAGATACCGAGGCCGCCAAGGCAGCTTACGAGGCCGAAATAGCCGTGCTGAAGTCCTCTCTTGATCAGGTAGAAGCATCGGAGAAGGCTGCGCTTGCTCGGCAGTACGAAGTCCTCAACAGAGAGTGTCAGTTGGCTCTCGAAGAACAGGCGGAGGGATGACGTAAGAAGGTTGCCAAGCTACGTAGTAAGCTTCCGACAGGGAAATGGAAAGCTCCCGCGGATAACTGATCACTTCCGCTTGCTGTCTTATGATGTAATAAAATCGTACTCCAGCTTGTATTGGAATCTTTAATGTTTGATCTATCTGAATATTCTGGTTGCAATCCTTCTCTTATCAACCCTGTATCTTAAGTACACATCGACGATGTGTCATTAAAATTTTGGCTTTCACGTTTTAACTACACGTCAATGACGTGCAATCAAAATTTGGCCTTTGTATTTTAATTACATGTCAACGACGTGCAATCAAAATCTGGCCCTCATATTTTATCTGGTCGTACCCAAGCAGGGGCTTGACAACTGATCTTCTGGTGTGTTATCCTGCCAGTCATGCCTTACGAAGGGGCCCGCCCTCCTGATAGCCAGGTGATAGCACTCGCGGGGGGTGATATATCCCGCCCTGCTTGTGTTGGTCGATCAGTCGTACCCAAGCGGGGTCTGTCGACCGATCTTCTCAAGTGTTCATCGTTCGATCACGCCCTTCGCAGGGACCTGTTGATCGATCGGCCAAGTGGTAGAACTCGCTCGGAGTGTTATGTACCACATGGTTTTGGTTGGTCGATTGGTCGTACCCAAGCGGGGTCTGTTGACCGATCTTCCCAGGTGTTCACCGGCCGGTCACGCCCTTCGTAGGGACCTGTCGGCCGGTCGGCCAAGTGGTAAAACTCGCTCGGAGTGTTATGTACCACTTGGTTTAGGTTGGTCGATTGGTCGTACCCAAGTGGGGTCTGTCGACCAATCTCCCCAGGTGTTCACCGGCCGGTCACGCCCTTCGGAGGGACCTGTCGACTGGTCAGCCAAGTGGTAGAACTCGCTCGGAGTGTTATGTACTACTTGGTTTAGGTTGGCTAACCATCACCCCCACGCATGAACAAGAATACTGAGCAAACACATCTTTATTGAATGGAACTGGAACTACAAAATAATTATAAATGTTTCTCCCGTTCAGCTACCCTGGTAGAACTTGCGCAGGTTGGTTGCATTCCACGACCTTGCTAGTGCGTCGCCATCTTGAGTCTTCAAACGGTAGGCTCCATTCTTTTCCATACCATCAACGATGTATGGCCCTTCCCAGGTAGCTCCCAGCTTGCCACTTCCCAGCTCCTTGGTATTATCGAAGACCTTCCGCATGACCAGGTCCCCTTGTTTGAAGATTCACCTTTTGACTTTACGGTCATACGCCCTCTTAATGGTCTGGTGATAGTTGGCTAAGCGCGCTCTTGCTCTTTCCCTCTTCTCTTCCAGCAGGTCTAGGCCATAAAGCGGGAGTTCGTCATTCAGCTCTGGGTCGGCAGCTACGGCTATTCGCTGTGTTGGCACCAGTGTTTCCGTTGGCAGGACTGCTTCGGAGCCATAGGTAAGGCTAAACGAGGACTCTCCCGTCGGTCACTTCGGTGTCGTCCGATAGGCCCATAGAACTCCGAGCAAAGCCTCTTCCCATAAACCCTTCTTCTGCTCCAGCTCCTTCTTCAGTATGTCCAAAATGGCATGATTCGTCGACTCTGCTTGCCCGTTGCTCTGAGGGTACCGCGGTATAGAGAAGAACAGCTTGATATTGTTACTGGCGTAGAACTTCTTAATTGACTCCGCATCGAATTGTCGCCCGTTGTCTGCAACAAAAGCTCGTGGCAGTCCGAATCGACAGATGATGCTTCTCCATAAGAACTTTCCTACTTGAACTTCTCCAATCTTCAGCAAAGGAATTGCCTCC
This sequence comes from Chamaelirium japonicum, assembly GCA_947650365.1. NCBI lineage: Eukaryota > Viridiplantae > Streptophyta > Magnoliopsida > Liliales > Melanthiaceae > Chamaelirium > Chamaelirium japonicum. The sequence continues at coordinate 65,074,044 of OX393552.1, forward strand.
ACCCACTTGGTGAAGTAGTCGGTGGCGACGAGGAGAAACTTTCTTCGATTGGGCGACGTCGGGAAGGGGCCCAAAATATCCAACCCCCACTGTTGGAAGGGCCAAGGGCTGGATATTGGGTGCAGCTCTTCTGCTGGTTGGTGTATGGAGAAAGCATGCGTTTGGCATTGCAGGCACCTCTTCACATACCCCTCCTCATCCGCTTCCATGGTGGGTCAGTAGTAGCCCTGCAGATTTATCTTCCGCGCTAGGGATCTTCCTCCGGAGTGATTCCCACATCCTCCTTCATGTACCTCTCTCATAATTTTTGCTGCATGCTCATTCGTGAGGCATTTGAGGTACGGTCCACCGAATGAATGCTTGTATAGCTCGTCGTCGATGAGGGTGTATCTTGGTGCATGCGCTTTGGTTCTCCGGGCATCGATGTCCTCCGGTAGTATCCCATCAAGTAGGTACTTCTTCATGTTGGCTACCCAATCAGCGCCGGCCGCAATAGTATAGGCTGCTTCGATGGCTTGCGTCCTCCTAGCCAGGTGACTATCTTCTGCGCGACCGGCTGTTCGGGGGTCAACTTGCACCTCGATGATGACCCTTTTTTCTTTGTCTTCTCTGAGTACCGATGCTAGATTAGCAAGGGCATCCGCTTGCTTGTTCTCCACTCTGGAGAACTGGTGGAATTTTATGTTCTCGAACTTGGCGATCAGCTCCCGGGCTAGCTTCAGGTAAGCTTGCATTCTTGCATCGCGGGCTTCGTATCTACCGGTAATCTGATTAATCACCAGCTGGGAGTCACCGTAGACCTGTAAGCTGGTCACCCCCAGTGCTGTTGCCATCTCCAGTCCTGCCAGCATCACCTCGTACTCAACTTCGTTGTTCGTCATCGGGAACAGTAGTCGTACTGATTTTTCAAGCTTCGTGTGATCAGGGGTTATTAGGACTACCCCTACACCACTCCCGATCGCGCATGACAAGCCGTCCACAAATAATCTCCAGCCTTCTTCTCCGTCCTTCCCCTGTCCTGTTGCCGCACTGACTCCCACGGGTCGACCGGCAGCTACCGATAGGTCTTCTGACGTCTCTGGCACCGGTGCAGTGTCTTCCGCCGGAAATCACTGAGGAAGTCTACAAGTGCTTGGCCCTTGATTGCTTTCCGAGGTACGTACTGAGGGCCAAACTCTTACAGTTTTGCTGTCCACTTGCTTAGCCGACCTGCCCGAGTAGAGTTGTCCAGTACTTCCTTCAGGGGGTACTCGGTGATGACCTAGATGGGGTGGGTGACGAAGTACGAGCAACGCCTCCTTGACACATACACTAATTGTAATATCCACCCCAAACACACAAGATATTGTCCGCTTTGCCCGTGCCCGCACGAGAACTTCCCAGGGGGTAACCCATCATGGTACTACTCTCGCCCGAGCACGCTTAACTACGGAGTTCTTACGAAATCCGTAGCGGCGCACGGTTTTAAAATGTGTCTTCTATGTTTGGGAGGGGAATTATATAAGTAGCTCAGTATCACCTTCTCTCCAGGCGATGTGGGGCTAACTCATAGCCTTGTACACCTCACCTCATCCATCTTGGCATCCCAGCCTCAGGAGTCTTAGCTCTTGGCCTATTGGATCTTGGTCGTCACAATCCACCCCCCTTAGGGCTACACGTCTTCGTGTAGGGTTTGACCCCCCCCCCCCCCCCCATCCCGAGGAAAACCGACTCTGATACCATTTTGTAATATCCACCCCAAATACACAAGATATTGTCCGATTTGCCCATGCCCGCACGAGAACTTCCCAGGGGGTAACCCATCCTGTTACTACTCTCGCCCGAGCATGCTTAACTACAGAGTTCTTACGAAATCCGTAGCGGTGCATGGTTTTAAAATGTGTCTTCTATATTTGGGAGGGGAATTATATAAGTAGCTCAGGATCTCCTTCTCTCCAGGGGATGTGGGGCTAACTCGTGGCCTTGTACACCTCACCTCATCCATCTTGGCATCCCAGCCTCAGGAGTCTTGGCTCTTGGCCTATTGGATCTTGGTCGTCACACTAATACCAGGTCCACTTGCTCGATCTGCACGTACCTAGTTTTAGCTGATGTCATGATGCGACTGACATAGTAGACAGGCCTCTCTACTCCTTCACGTTTGCATATCAGTACAGCACTGATTGCTGCCTCCGATACTGAAAGATATATCCCTAGCGTTGTACCAGGCTGTGGGGCTGTCAAGATAGGGGGTTGGCTAAGGTACGTCTTCAGCTCCTGAAATGCTTCTTCGTAGCGTTGGTCCCAGTCGAAAGGTACAAGCTTACTCAGCCTTTCGAACAGGGGCTGACACCGGTCTGAGGACTTGGATATAGAGCGGTTGAGGGCATTGATCCATCCGGTCAGCTTCTGAACTTCCTTTTGTGACTTGGGCAACGGCATCTCCGGCCTCCAAAGCTCAGATCTGCTCCGGGTTAGCCTCGATCCCCCGTCGGGTGACCAAGTAACCCAGAAATTTTCCCAACGTCACGTCGAAGGCGCACTTGGTTGGGTTCAACTTCATGCTATACCTCCGCAGGGTTACGAAGGTTTCCTCTAGGTCTTGCATATGCGCCTCCTCTGCCTGGCTCTTCACAAGTAAGTCGTCGACGTAGACCTCCACGTTCCTTCCAATTTGGTCGACAAACATCTTATTCACCAGCCTTTGGTATGTCGCCCCCGCATTCTTCAACCCGAATGGCATCATCTTGTAGTAGTAGAGCCCTCGACCCGTGACGAAGGTCGTGTGCTTCTGGTCCTCTAGATTCATGGGGATTTGGTGATAGCCCGAGTACCCGTCCATGAACGAGAGCCTCTCGTGTCCCACCGTTGAATCTACCAGGGTATCGATTTGTGGTAGCAGGTAGCTGTCCTTCGGGCATACCTGGTTGAGGTTTGTGAAATCGATACAGACCCGTATGGCTCCGGACTTTTTGGGGATGGCAACCACGTTAGCGATCCACTTCGGGTACCGAGCCTCTCGGATAATGCCCGCTCATAACAATTTTTCTACCTCCATGTTGACAGCTGCTGCTTTCTCCGGCATTGGCGACCGGGGCTTCTGGCGTACAGGTGCAGCTCCTTCTCGAATGTTGAGGTGGTGGCAGGCTACCTCGGGGTAGATGTCCGGCATGTCTTCAACTAACCATGCGAACACATCCTGGTTTGCCTTGAGAAATAACATTATAGCTTCGGCATGATGCTTTGGCAGCTGCGACCCAAGAAAGGCTATCTTCGGATGACCCGCTTCTCCAAGTCCACCGGCAAAATCGGCTCAACAGCAGGTGACTCCTCCCACTCCGTGTTCAGGTCTGTCATTGACTTCTTCGACTCATCCGGTTCTTTAGATTCAACCGGCCGGTCGGTCTTTCGTTGGTGTGCTGACCCATTCAGCTCTTTACCTTCAGCTGACAGGTTAGTCTCCATCGGGTCGCTCGGATCAGTTAGCTCTTTAAGTTCAGCTAACTGACCGGCCTTCTTCAAGTTCCTCAACGCAGTCAGTTCTTTACGTTCAACTGACTGGTCGGTCTTCTTTGAGTTTTCTAACACCGTCAGTTCTTTAAGTTTAACTGACAGGTTGGTCTTCAGCAGGTCCCCCGACACTGTCAGTTCTTTACGTTCAACTAACAGGTCGGTCTTCAGCAGGTCCCCCGTCACTGTCAGTTCTTTACGTTCAACTGACAGGTCGGTCTTCAGCAGTTCCCCCGACATTGTCAGTTCTTTAAGTTCAACTGACAGGTCGGTCTCCTGAAGGGCTTGACCTCCTCGTGCTCCTACGCTTGATCGGGCGAGGTGCTGGAACGTTAGGGCTTCTTGACTCCACTTCATAGTCCAGAGGTTGAGGATGCCCTACTCAGCTCCGTCTTCACCTGGTTCTCCTCCCTCGATTTGGCACATTGTCTTCAGATGGATGATTCTAAGCTCGCACTTAGCCGCCGAGGACTGGTCACCTCGAATGCTCATCACGTCTTTGTCGGTCCAAAACTTCACTACCTGGTGGGCCGACGAGGGGACCGCATCCAAGTGGTGGAGCCACAGTCTTCTAAGGATGATGTTGTACGCCGAGTGGGCTTCAATAACAATGAATCGGGTAATATTGGTGAGATGCCCTGTTGTGATCGGGAGGGTGATCTCACCAACCACCTTGCAGCCTCTCCTGTGAAGCCCATTATCGTCGACGACGATTCAGTCATCTGCCTGCGATCTAGCTGCATGGCGTCGAAGGCGCTAGGAAAGAGTACATCTACCGAACTCTCGGCGTCGACCAGAATTCTCTTCACCAGGCAATTTGCTATCTGCAGCCGTATAACCAGAGGATGGTTGTGAGGCCTCTCTATCCCGACCAGATCAGCCGCCGAAAATTATACTGCTGCTTCCACTCTTGACTCGGGGCGAATGACGGGGTCGAGCACCATATGGTGAACTTGCCTTGCTTGCTCTATGCGCCGCACCTGACGGTCGACAGAGTTTGATGATAGCACAGGGCCATGGTACCCATAGACTGCATCTACCTCTCGGAGCTGGTGTCTTTCTAGCGGAGGACCCGGTAAGCGTGGTGCTGTTGCTCCTCGCTGGACTTCCTCTACAGCCTTAGTCTTCTTACGTTAAGGGAGGTCAATAAAGCAGCCAAGGTGGCCGGCCTCAATGAGATCCTCAATATGATAATTGAGCGCTTGGCACTGCAAGGTAGTGTGACCTTGGCCTTGTGGGTGCAAATTTTGGCATAAATCCACCACGGGACCCACCGGCCCTGCCTGGTGGACCCGCGAAGACTACAGCGGGACCCACCGGCCCTGCCTGGTGGGCCCACGAGGACTACACCGGGACCCACCGGCCCTGCCTGGTGGGCCCACAAGGACTACCACGGGACCCACCGGCCCTGCCTGGTGGGCCCACGAGGACGCAACTTTACCTGAAGGATCCCCAGATACGATAGCAAAAACCGCCATTCGCCACCCAGAATGTCTATAAATAGCAGAGCCTTCGAATGTAAAAGGATCGAAATCTAAGATCCGGAATTCTGATTTCCACTCTGAGATCTGACTTTCAGAACCAGAGCTCTGGGATTTCTAACTTCCGATCTACCATCTCTCTTTGATCTTCTTTTCTCTTTCGAAGAGATCAGGGAGCTTTCAGTGACACTCGGCCTGTCGAGGTCACTTCAACTGAAGTGTTAGTGAATTCGGGTTGCTCCCTATAGCACGGAGACGTAGGCTTCGGCTGAACTCCGAGATCACATCTCGTGTCACAATTTCTCTGATTGCATTCCTCTGTTTGCATATCAAAAAGCTTCGACTTCAATCAACAGATCGATCAACGATCTTCAGCATCAACTTCGACTCCAATTGACTGGTGCTGCGAGAATCGTCGGGTCGGCACGAAGATTTTCCCCCACAGTTTGGTGCCGTCTGTGGGATTCGAGCGAGAAGCTGTGTTCTCTCTACTTCGACTACCATATCAATATAGTCAAACTTCCTCGTCCCCTCAGTTAATCAGACAACTGATCGGACGTCGACAATCTCGTTGCACCCTTCGCACTCTGAATGGCGAGAACCAAATATCAGGGTCAACCAGAAGGGAGTAACACTCAACATCAACCTCGTCCTGAGACTCGTTCAATGAGTCAAAGGCTCAATTTCGGGCAGCCCCTTGCTGTCCCCGAGATGGGGGTTCATTCAGGAAGCGGGAGATCAGTCGATCGACCGATCGCCCCTCATCCTCATCAATCAATTGGGCAGACTGTCCCTGCTCCTGCTGAAGATCCTCCATCGACTTACCAGATCTCTGCAATCGATTTCCAACTACTCCAATTGGCGAAGCAAAACGCCACCCTCACTGCTGAGAGGGATGCTCTGAAGAAGGCAGCTTCCGAAGCTGGAATTGCTATTCCGATCCCCTCCGCAAGTGAGAGGGTTGATCCTCCTCGACATTCAATTTACTCCGAACAACGGAGGTCAATGGGCACTGATGCTCTCGAGAGGATTCGACGCGACCCAACTCCCTCTGCTGCTCCTTGGAAGCAGAGTGTCTGGGATCGTCTTGAAGACGAGTCCTCCCAATCTTCATCTGGTCGTAACTGCGACAAAAGAGCACCATCGAAGCTCAACCTGCCAAGGAAGCACCAAATGAAAGGCGCTCCTTCAAAGAGTAGAGTCTCCCCTTCCATTCCACTCCAACGTGGACTTGGATCGGACCTTCGACACCGACTTCGACCGGCAAACACTTCAATGCCAGAGCAAGACCTTGCGATCTTGCCTCTTGACCCACCTCTAGGTCGAGGACATGGTCGTAGGGATGGCTACTCTTCTGCCGGGCCACTACATCGAAGCCTCTTCGAATCAGCATTTCCAAGAGGATGGAGAACTCCTACCCTCCCCAAATTCAACTGCGTCCGAGGAGATCCAAGCCTCCATATACTTGCCTTCAAGCAAGCTCTAACGCCACACGAAGAGGAAAACAACGTGCTCTGCCGCACCTTCGCGGGAAGTCTCGACGAGCCTTCACTCGACTGGTATCACAATCTCCGAGCTGGGTCCATTACCCAGTTCGGTGTTTTGGCTAACCTCTTTGTGCAGCATTACCAGCTCAACCTGAAACCCGAGAAGAAGCTCGACTCTCTATATCGACTAAGGATGGGTGCAGATGAGACTCTCCGCAGCTTCACGAGGAGGTTTCGCAACGAGCATGCTGCTCTCTCTGGAAGGCATCTGGATGATGAAGCCATCATGTTGGCTTTCCAGAACGCTCTCCGCTTCGATCTACACATCTACAACGACTTCATCCGCAATCCCCCTCCTTCTCTGGGAGCTATGTTCGATCGAATTCAGAGGGAGATTGAGGTGGAAGACGATCAAGTCGCTCGGAAAGGGCGAGAAACTAAGAGAAGGCCTGCTGAAAGAGAAGCTCCTAAGTATGCTGCAAAGGCTCACAACGCTGAAGCAGCAGCCCCTCCGGCCAACAAAAGATCAAAGAATGATGGGCGTCGATCTCCAACGAAGACCACTTTCACCGAGTGGAACATGCCAGTCGAGCAGATACTCGACCGTATTCAACACGACGAGTATCTTCGGAGGCCCAATCCTCTTCAACCAAATTCCAAATTCACAGCAGACAAAACAGTCTACTGTGAATTTCATCGAAGTCACGGCCATTCCACCGATCGGTGTTTTCGGCTGAAATTCCATCTTGAAGACTTACTACGAGAAGGCCACCTTCAAGAATTCGTCAACAATGGGCACGATCAACGTCGAACCTCTGCCAAGGGGAAAGAAGTGTGTTGGATACATCAAATCTCTTCCAACCGGCAACCAATTTCTGTGAATGCCAATGTCTTTGGCATTCATGGAACCTTGTACAATCAAGCTTTGACCGGGAAGGAAGTCGATCGGCAGGTTCGACGCATCTTCCATGTTCGATCTACTGTGAACAAAGAAGATACCTGGATCGAGAAGCCCATCGAAGGTCTGGCTTGGCCATCCATAGTCTTCAACGACACCGATCTTCAAGGAGTTCACACTCCCCATCGAGACCCCCTGGTCTTGAAACTCATCATCGACGGCAGCACTGTCAACCGGATCCTCATCGACACCGGAAGCTCTATCGACATTATGTTCTCAGACTGTTTCAAACGTCTGGGACATAAGTATCAAAGCCTCGACGTCGTCCCGACTGTGATCACCGGCTTCAATGGTGAACAAAGCATCACAGTGGGCGAATCCAGATTTACCATCGACCTCAGCCGAGAGACTCGAATCTCGGTGAGGTTTGCAATCATCGAAGGAATGTCTAGCTACAACGCCATTCTTGGGCGACCATTCCTCCATCAGATCAATGCCATCTCCTCCTCTTACCATCAACTACTCAAATTTGCAACTGGAGAAGGCATCGTCTGCATTCGAGGCGATCAGCAAGCTGGAAGGTCTTGTGAAGCTGCTGCGGCAAAGACAGATCGAAAGATTAACATTGCTCCTCCAAAGCGGCCACGAGATGAAGCTGGTCCCTCTTCCAAATAGCAATCAAAGGAGATTCCGCTGACCGAACCTCCACCAATCGAATGGGAAGCATCACCTTCAATTGAAGAAATCATCCCGATCAACATAGGCAGCGGAGATCTCTCTCAACAAACATTTATTGGTACCGGTCTTAGCGACGCAGAAGCGCAAGACATGGTATCCTTCCTCCAGTCCAATATCGACGTCTTCGCATGGTGCTTCGAAGACATGCCTGGGATCAATCCAGATGACGCTTGTCACCGACTTGCGATCAAAGAAGAGGTGAAGCCTGTCAAGCAAAAGCCTCGCACCATTCGACCAGAGCTGCAAGTTGCTGTTCAAGAAGAAATTACCAAGCTACTCGTAGCCGGATTCATCCGGGAAGTAGAGTATCCAACTTGGATCTCTAATATAGTGGCTGTTCCAAAGAAGAATGGGAAAGTCAGAGTCTGCATCGACTTTACCAATCTCAACAAGGCTTGCCCCAAAGATCCTTTTCCCATGCCAAGGATAGATAGACTCGTCGACGCCACTGCTGGCCACGAGCTATTGTCTTTCATGGATGGGTATTCCGGGTACAATCAAATTCCTCTTCACGCCGATGATCAAGAGAAAACGTGTTTTGTGACTAGCCGAGGTCTCTACTGCTACAATGTCATGCCATTTGGCCTCAAAAATGCTGGTTCCACCTATCAAAGGTTAGTCACGAAAATGTTCGAAGATCAGATCGGTCGCAACGTCGAAGTCTATGTAGATGATCTCCTTACCAAGAGCTTCACTAGAGGGAAGCATCTATCTGATCTAGCTGAAACCTTCCAAGTCCTTCGAAAGTATCGAATGAAGCTCAATCCAGCCAAGTGCGCCTTCGGAGTTCAATCTGGCAAATTCCTGGGTCATCTTGTGACCAGGAGAGGTATTGAAGCCAATCCTGATCAAATTCGAGCCATCATCGATATGCCTTCACCTACAAATCGAAAAGAAGTTCAACGTCTCACTGGAAGGTTAGCAGCACTCAATCGATTCATCTCAAAGTCCTCAGACAAGTGCAAGCCACTCTTCGACAAACTACGAAAGGCGGATACCTCCGGCTGGAGTCCAACCTGTGAAGAAGCATTTCAAAGCATCAAGAAATATCTGGTGCAAGCTCCTATCCTGACTGCTCCACTTCCAAAAGAAGACTTGTGGCTCTACCTTGCCGTGACCGATCAAGCAATCAGCGCGGTCTTAGTCAGTAGAAGAGAAGGCATCGAACATCCAGTCTACTACATCAGCCACACTCTTCTTCCGGCTGAGACTCGCTACTCGAAAACTGAGAAGGTCATATTGGCCTTGCTCACTGCATCGCGTCGTCTTCAACCGTACTTCGTCTCCCACCAGATTACTGTCATTTCAGAACACTCACTCAAAGATATCATTGACAAAGCTGGTCGAGCTGGTCGAATGACCAAATGGGTGATCGAAATGAGTGCTCTGGGGATTCAATTCGAATCTCGCACTTCTATCAAAGGTCAAGCAATTGCTGATTTTCTAGCTGACTTTCCAGTTGAAGACCCCATCACTTGGGAAGAAGATGTCGACATGCGCTTGGAAGATGAGGATAAGCCTCCGATCAATCCTGCAACGAAAATTGATCCAAGTCTTGAAGTTATTGCTGCAACTCCTCCTTGGAAGCTTTATACTGATGGAGCATCAAGTTCGATCGGTTCGGGAACTGGGATAGTCTTAATATCCCCCGAACTTGATCATCTCCAGAAGGCCACTCTCCTTGGGTTTAATGCCACCAACAACGAAGCTGAATATGAAGCACTCATTTCCGGACTCGAAATGGCAGAATCTCTGGGGGTAGATCGAATCATCATATACAGCGACTCCCAATTGATCATAAGGCAAATCAATGGAGAGTACACAGCTCGAGAAGAAAGAATGCAACTCTACTTGGCCTTAGTACGACGTCTTCAACAACGTTTTACTAGCGCTGAATTCATTCAAATCCCCAGAGCAGAGAACCGAGAAGCAGATGCCTTAGCTAATGCTGCCTCAGTTCTTGGAGACTCACTCGGAGGAAGGCAAATACAGATCGATTATCAAGAAGTGCCCAAGACCATCCCCGATCAACAGATTCTTACTACTACAAAAGGATCTGGGGGTGGAGATCAGCTTGAAGATTGGAGACGACCAATTCTTGACTTCTTCAAACATGGCAAAATGCCAGAAGATCCAAATCAAGCCCGAAGGCTTCAAAGGAAGCTCCCATGCTACACTTTACAAGGTGAAGATTTATATTTCAAATCTCACAGCGGGATGTTACTCAAGTGCCTTGGTCCTGAACAAGCACAGGCAATCCTGATTGATATCCACTCCGGAGCTTGTGGAAATCATTCGGGAGGAAGATCCCTTGAAGCCAAGACGAAGCTACAAGGGTACTACTGGCCAACAATGGCAAGGGATGCTCAACAAGTCGTTCAAAGGTGCGAGCCTTGTCAACGGCACGCTCGAGCTATTCATCTCCCTGCAGATGAACTCCATCAATTATCAAGTCCCTGGCCCTTCCATCAATGGGGGTTAGACTTCTTGGGTCCTTTCCCTCCAACTCCAAGCAAGAAGAAATATCTACTGCTGGCCACAGATTACTTCACCAAATGGGTTGAAGCTGTGCCCCTCTTCCGAGAGACTGATGACGAAGTGATCAAATTCATTCGGCACAACATCTTCTCAAGATTTGGTACACCTCAAGTTCTCGTTGCAGACAATGGAGCTCAGTTTGACTCCGACAAGTTTCGAGAGTTCTGTCTGAACCATGGTATCAAGCTATTCTATTCAACTCCAAGATATCCTCAATGCAATGGCCAAGCAGAAGCCACCAACAGAGCTATTCTTGGTATACTCAAGAAGAAACTCAATGATAAGAAAGGATTGTGGGAGCAAGTCCTACCTGAAGTTCTTTGGGGGTATCGCACAACTCCGAGAAGATCAACTGGGTTCTCGTCTTTTCGCCTAACATATGGATCAGAGGCAATACTCCCAACAGAAAACATATCAAGTACTTTGAAGACTAAGGCAGTTGAAGAAGGAATCAACGAAGAACTTCGAATCAATGATCTAGACTTCTCCGAAGAATTACGAGATCAAGCATCACTTCGTGTGGCCAAGTACCAGCAGAAGATCAAAAGAGCCTATGACGAGAAAGTCCACAAGAGACAGTTCCCAGTGGGTAGTTTAGTTCTCAGAGCAGTTTTCTACAACACCAAAGAACACAGCAGTGGGAAACTTGCTCCCAATTGGGAAGGACCATACATCATTGAGTCAGTTGGAGGCAAAGGTTCTTACAGACTGATCACACCAGAAGGAGATAAATTGCCTCGAGCTTGGAATTCTAGACACCTCAAGTTGTTCTATCCATAATGTAAATTCTGTGATGAATAAAGCTCTCTTTCAAGTGTTCAAGTGTACAAGTGTTCTGATTCTCAATCCAAGTTCTGAAGCAGTTTCAAGTTATCCATATTCAAATTACCAGGTCTTTTAACAAGTTTGGGTGTTAGGGTTGCGACCCAACCCCTTACTAGCAAATGTTAAAAACTGACCATTTTCAAGTTACCAGGTCTTAACATGTTTGGGTGTTAGAGTTGCGACTCGACCCCTTACTAGCGAATGTTAAACTGACCTTCGAAATTCAATATCCAATTTCAATCAATTCGATATCGTCTAACAGGTTTGGGAGTTTGAGTTGCGACTCGACCCCTTACATTCAAATGTTATTCGAATTCAAATTCAATTTTCAAAGTTACAAGTTTGGGTGATTGAGTAGCGACTCAACCCCTTACATTCAAGTATATGCGTATTCAACTTACGTTCAAATGTATGAATACTCAATCATGTCAAATAGCATTCCAGAACTCAACATTCAAAGACATTAAACTCAAAAGAAGTGCAAGTTTCAAATACCAAAAAGATGTCTTCTATTATCATCAAAATATGTCAGATACAAGGAGCTGTTACATTTCAAAAATTTACAAGTACAACAACAAAGAAGAAGAAAAGTCTCAGGGCTTGGCCACACTCTTCGCATGCGACTTCTCCCCTTCAGATCCAGGACGAGCTTTACTCGCCACTGATGCCTTGGAGGATCGGACGCTAGCTACATGAGTCCTAAGCGCTTCTGCTGCCTTCTCTGCTGTTTCCTTGTAAACCTTGCACTCTGACAGCGCATGCTCCAGTGCCTTCTTGGAAGTCTCCTCTCTGGCAGTGAAGGCAGCGTGCTGAGTAGCAAGTTGTTGCTTCAGCTCTTGAATCTCGATGGTGCGGCCACAGGACACGTCCTCAACCTTGGAGAGTCGAGTCTTCAAGGATTCGAGCTCGTGACTCTGTGCCTCACACCGATCCTTCAGCCCCTTGATCTCCAGCTTTCCCTTGCGAAGTTCCTCAATCTTGGATTTGAGAGAGGCTTTCTTCGAAGTCAGGAGCTCTCTCAGCTCATCTCTCTCTGCGGTCAACTGATTTATTTCAGCTACAGCTTCTTTTGCTCCCGCCCTCAAGGAGAGTTTGGTTGCAACATTCATAAGTGCTGAGTTCTGCAAAAGAACAAAAGAGTTGAATTATTCTGAAGAAAGATACGATTCAAATGATCGATCAAGCAGATGCACCTACCAACAGGTTAATTCTATCGAAAGCTTCATCCAAAGTGGCACTTGGAAGGTTGATGAGTTTTCTGATCGCAGCAGTGGGGCGATCGATATCAACGTCACCCAAGCTTCTTATTGTTGGAGACAATCCAGCAGGCGCACCTGCAATCAAAGGGAATCAAAGTGTTAGATTATTTTCGAGCTTCAGAGACAAGACATTCAAAGCAAGTTAAGTTCAATTACCTGATGTTTCGACCCTCGGCTCTTTGCCCTTCCGACGATCAGAGCCACTCTTAGGAGTCGATTTCTCCTGAATCGGGGTTGGCGCTGGTTGAGATTGAGGAGCCCCATCGCCCACTCGACTTCCCCTCTCCAAATTAGCAGGGGGGGAAGCATTCCTGGGAGGTGAGGCTCTCTCTTCTTGCGACCCGCCTGGCTGGATAAGCCCGGCCACCATGGCCTCCACCTCGTTGAGCAGAGAGTGAGAGGGGGGAGGGGGTTGCTCAACCTCTACACCCCCACTCATTGTTGCTCCCTCAATGCGAAGAGCGTCGGGGGGGATTTGATCAAGAGGCGTGGGGTTGCTTCCAACCCCAGCACTCTTCGATAGTTTAATTTTGAAGCGCATCGGCCTCTTCAATTCGTCAAATTTGTAGGTGGGAACCACCTTTTTGCCGTCGCCTTCTGTGTCGAGAATTTCCTCCATCTGACGGGCTTTAACCTCGTCAATGGGAATAGGGATCGAGTCCTCCCCCGTTGCACCACCAGTGGGGGTGGGAGGAATTTCTTCCTCACCACCCCCATTCTCACCATCCCCACTGGAGGGGGTAGAAGACGGATCGTCCTCGCCGTCCCCTTCCTCGTCTTCGTCATTGCCACTGATGTCGTGGCTGACATTCTCTGTCTCTTCTTCTTCTTCATTCTTCTTCTTTTCTTCTTCCTCTTCGTTCTTCTTCCCTTCATCTTCATCTTCCTTAGGCTTGACGAGAGTTTTTCGCTTCTTCTTCACTGGGCCTCTTTGGAGCACCAATTTCTCATCCATGGTAGGTAACCGGCGCCTCGCAGTGTAGATTTTCTTCTCGGCCCGAACCTTCCGAATGACCTTGCCCGAGTGGGGATCCTCTTCATAGTCAGAGTATAGGACTTCGTTGTCCTCGTACCTGTCCTTTGATCTGTGGAGGAGATTGGCCTTGCCATATCTCACAGGACAGTTAGAAAACTGTTTCCACGACCTGGTTCCACAGGTTAGCTCGAGGAACAAGTTATCTATGGCTCCAGCCCTCTCAGAATTCCAGGCGAAGATGCCTCCAGCGCTGTACATTTTCACCGCCTCGTACACGCTGTCTCGGGGGGTGTCGGGCACTGACATGGACGTCCAGGCGCCAGATACAGAAATAGGCCAGTCCGTGTACAACTTGTCCGAAGGAACTGTATCAGTTAACGGACGAAGCGGAGACACACCAGTCAAATTGTAGAACGGGCTGTCCTTCCTGTAATTCCATCGATAATGGAAGAAGAAGTATCCAAGCTCGATCCGGGCAGGTTCACCTTCCGGGATACTGGAGTAGCAGGCCCTCAAGTCCTCCTGGAAATCCGATTCCACCCGGCAGAATGCATAGATGATTCGCCAAGCATTCCCTGTGACTTGTCCCGGGCAAAGGCCAGAAGTATTTAGCAATCTGGCAGCGAAGGGTGGCAGAGGCAGACGTAGGCCGCAGTTCATTTGGCCGATGGTCACGATGGTTCCCATGACCTTCTCGTTGCTGGCAAAACTGGTGAAGACGGTCTTCTTGTCGATGCCGAAAGCCGTCTGGATGCTAGGGAGTGAAGGCTGCGCTCCCTTCCCTTCAGTGAAATAAGAGAGAAGTGCTTGCCACTTCTTTCTCTTCGTATCTGTGAACTCACCGCCAGTATTATACATGTACTCTGTCTCCTCTGTCAGTGGCATAAGCGGACCCAGAACGAACTTCACTTTGGGGATGAATTCTGGCCTTGATGGCGCTGAGGCAAAACCTACCCCTTGGTGCCTCTTGCCCAGTTGGCCAAGTTCAGCGAGAGCAGCCTTGCCTTTGCCACGGCCCCTCGGAGGAGATTGAACCTCGACAATTTCCTTCCCCTTTCTCTTCGAGGGTACTGTACCGGACTTCTTCGAACTGCCAGATGAAGCCATTGGACCGATCGAACGAGAACAAGAACAAGAGCAGAAATCAGGAGAACAAGGGTCTGGACTTCGAAAAATTTTGGAAGCGTGAGGCGAAATGACAGCCGGTGAAAACTTTTGTACCCAGGGTAAAACAGGTGCGCAAATCGAGAAGACACGTGTCTTCACCATATCAAATCGCATGTTTTTGTAGGTACACGTGGCATCCATCCGTAGCAAGCGCAAAACCAGGCGAACAGTCGCGACCAGGCGAAGCGTCGGACCTACCGGTCCACATGAACCAACGGTCCAAGCAAGCCACCGGTCTGGGTAAACCGGACCGCCGGTTTAAAGCAACCATCAAGCCAACCAAGGATTCAAAACAAGAAGAATCAAGCTCCATCAATGTTCAAAACTCTGCCAAAATATCGAAAAACAAAGCAGTAAATCTTCTCTGAAGGGCAGGTTCAAAACTTTACTTCGATCAGTCCAATTCCTACTGGATCTGGCAAAAAACCAATGTTTTTTGCCGATCACTCGAACCTTGACCGGATATTTTTTCACCGATCGGACAAACATGTCCGATCGGCGAAAGTTATCTGATCGGTCAAATTTCTACTGGATCTGGCAAAAAACCAAGGTTTTTTGCCGATCACTCGAACCTTGACCGGATATTTCTTCACCGATCGGACAAACATGTCCGATCGGCGAAAGTTATCTGATCGGTCAAATTTCCACTGGATCTGGCAAAAAACCAAGGTTTTTTGCCGATCACTCGAACCTTGACCGGATATTTTTTCACCGATCGGACAAACATGTCCGATCGGCGAAAGTTATCTGATCGGTCAAATTTCTACTGGATCTGGCAAAAAACCAAGGTTTTTTGCCGATCACTCGAACCTTGACCGGATATTTTTCACCGATCGGACAAACATGTCCGATCGGCGAAAGTTATCTGATCGGTCAAATTTCCACAGGATCTGGCAAAAAACCAAGGTTTTTTGCCGATCACTCGAACCTTGACCAGATATTTTTCACCGATCGGACAAACATGTCCGATCGGCGAAAGTTAACTGATCGGTCAAATTTCTACTGGATCTGGCAAAAAACCAAGGTTTTTTGCCGATCACTCGAACCTTGACCGGATATTTTTCACCGATCGGACAAACATGTCCGATCGGCGAAAGTTATCTGATCGGTCAAATTTCCACTGGATCTGGCAAAAAACCAAGGTTTTTTGCCGATCACTCGAACCTTGACCAGATATTTTTCACCGATCGGACAAACATGTCCGATCGGCGAAAGTTAACTGATCGGTCAAATTTCTACTGGATCTGGCAAAAAACCAAGGTTTTTTGCCGATCACTCGAACCTTGACCGGATATTTTTCACCGATCGGACAAACATGTCCGATCGGCGAAAGTTATCTGATCGGTCAAATTTCCACTGGATCTGGCAAAAAACCAAGGTTTTTTGCCGATCACTCGAACCTTGACCGGATATTTTTCACCGATCGGACAAACATGTCCGATCGGCGAAAGTTATCTGATCGGTCAAATTTCCACTGGATCTGGCAAAAAACCAAGGTTTTTTGCCGATCACTTGAACCTTGACCGGATATTTTTCACCGATCGGACAAACATGTCCGATCGGCGAAAGTTATTTGATCGGTCAAATTTACTACTGGATCGGTCAAAAAACCCTGTTTTTTGACCGATCACCCGATTCTTGACCGGTTGAATTTTGCCCGATCGGTCAAAATTTGACCGATCGGTCAAAAGTGACCGATCGGTCAAAATTTAACCGATCGGTCAAATTTCAGCTGATCGGTCAAAATTACTACTGGATCGGTCAAAAAACCCTGTTTTTTGACCGATCACCCGATTCTTGACCGGTTGAATTTTGACCGATCGGTCAAAATTTGACCGATCGGTCAAAATTTGACCGATCGGTCAAATTTGACCGATCGGTCCAAATTGACCGATCAGTCACTTTTTTCTCTAACATGCGACAAGTTTCTTCGTGTCCGTTTTTCAAAACAGGAAGTTGCTATTTTTTGCACCAAGTCCAAGCCAGCCAGAATACACTCTAGCTAATTTGGAGGGGGTAACTGTGGGTGCAAATTTTGGCATAAATCCACCACGGGACCCACCGGCCCTGCCTGGTGGACCCGCGAAGACTACAGCGGGACCCACCGGCCCTGCCTGGTGGGCCCACGAGGACTACAGCGGGACCCACCGGCCCTGCCTGGTGGGCCCACAAGGACTACCACGGGACCCACCGGCCCTGCCTGGTGGGCCCACGAGGACGCAACTTTACCTGAAGGATCCCCAGATACGATAGCAAAAACCGCCATTCGCCACCCAGAATGTCTATAAATAGCAGAGCCTTCGAATGTAAAAGGATCGAAATCTAAGATCCGGAATTCTGATTTCCACTCTGAGATCTGACTTTCAGAACCAGAGCTCTGGGATTTCTAACTTCCGATCTACCATCTCTCTTTGATCTTCTTTTCTCTTTCGAAGAGATCAGGGAGCTTTCAGTGACACTCGGCCTGTCGAGGTCACTTCAACTGAAGTGTTAGTGAATTCGGGTTGCTCCCTATAGCACGGAGACGTAGGCTTCGGCTGAACTCCGAGATCACATCTCGTGTCACAATTTCTCTGATTGCATTCCTCTGTTTGCATATCAAAAAGCTTCGACTTCAATCAACAGATCGATCAACGATCTTCAGCATCAACTTCGACTCCAATTGACTGGTGCTGCGAGAATCGTCGGGTCGGCACGAAGATTTTCCCCCACAGGCCTTGGTGGTACTCGCAGTACCTTGATGCATCTCTGGCTCCCCTCTCTCCGGGCTCAAGCGGTTGCGCCCACTTGAAGTACGGTTCACCCTTGATAGCTTCCAAGATCTGGTCTATGGGGGCGTTCAGTACCGTGAACAACATATTCCACTTCGGCCTCGCTAGCCTATCTTGCCTTTGTCGCTTCGCTTCGTGCCGTGTCGCCTCCCCCTGCTGCTTGTTGACGTTCTTCATGGCAGTTGGCTTGGCGTAGTTCTGGTGCGAGACCCTGGTTTCCACTGCCTTCCTCTTGCAGTCCGCGTCTTCTATCTTGATGTACTTCTCAACGCGTCGCGACAGTTCATCGATCGTCTCCGGGGTTCGTTTGATGAGTGACGCGTTGACAAGCTAGCTGGGCTGAATAGCGTTCTTGAAGGCTGCAATCACCATACAATCCTGCCCATCTGTGTTTGCCAAGCTCAGGTATTCGGACCTGAACCTATGGTAGAATTGCCTTAATGTCTCCTTCTAGGTCATACTTATCCCGAAGAGTGACTCCAGAGTCTTCAGCTCCCGGCGATTGCATCGATATTGGTCGATGAACCGCGTGCTCAGCTCCGAGAAAGAGGTGATGGACGAGGACCTGAGCTTGTGGAACCATTCGAGGGGTGTTCCCAACAAGCTGTTGGCGAAGGTCCGGCAGAGAATATGATCATCCTCGTGGGGGCCCAGAGCATCCCGAAAAGCCAGTACGTGCTCCACCGTGTCTTTCGATCCGTCAAACTTGGGAAGGTGTGGAGGATTCCATCCCCGAGGGAATGGCTCCCGGAGTAGCTTCTCAATATGCGGCGACCGTGCGGCTCCTCGGATGGCGACTTCCTCCAGCCGATCGGGAGCTCGGACCCCCGGTCGGTCTTGCTAGATTCCTTCTTGATCCCCGAGTCGCTCCGATGCATGTACCCGAATACGCTCATGTACGCTCCTCCGATCAGCAGTATGAGGCGGCTGCCGACTAGCTAGCATCATCCAAGTGTGATGACTATCACTCGGTTGACGATGATGTTCGTCGTCTCGCTTCGGGCGATAAGCTTGTGCCGAATCCGTCTTCGAGTGATGCTTGGAGGTAGGCGGCTGTCAGGGGTGTGCCCCGAGCCGGGACCAGACATCCGAGCGTGCCGACGCCGCTCGAGCGTGCTTGTTTCTTTCTGCAGGTTCCAGGCTACTCGAGTCTCGCCCGTCGGGATTCGCACTTTGGACCTCCACCGAGCGATTAACTCTGACCTCCACTTGAGGCAATGGTTACGACTGCGCTTGCCCTGGTGGGGCAGCTTGAGTAGGAAGGCTTTGTTCCGCTTGGGCCAACATGCCCTGGTTGAGTAGACCACCCGTCGGTGTGGCCCGCACGAAGTCACGCAACTCCTCATAGTTGCGCTGCATTGTCTGGAGCTGGGCAGTGAGAGCTTGCTGGGTCATCATCATGATAGCCAAAAAAGCTTCTGATAGTCCCCCTGCTAGAGAAGCCAGGGTTGCTACCGGAGCTTGACTAGACTCCCCGACCCCCAATATGGGATTCACCAGCGGGACTACGCGCTCCGTGTCCGTTGGTGGTTGAACAAGACGCCCGGCATCATTTGCATCTCCGAGTGGTGCAGCATCAGATGGGAGCTGCACATCGAGCGGGTACGATACGGTCAACCGGCCATTGCTCTTCAACCGTGCGGTCGTAGCGGTGACTTCTAAGTTTACCGATTGATCAACGCCCACGGGACGGTCAGTCAGTAAACTATGGCAGGTTGTAGGTAGACTCAGACTTGTTGACACCCACGGGTCGATAGTCAAAGTCCCTAGTAGGAAGTCTCGAAGACCTATCCCACAGACGGCACCAAGATTGTGGGGGGAGTTTAACCGAACCGAGCGGTTCGGGTGGCGAGTGTCACGCCCCGGATCCGACTACAAGGGTAAACCGGTCAAACCCGGGGGTGATGGGGTTATAAGGGTAAGTCAGGGTTATAAGGTCATGAGGTTGATTTTATTATTTAATTGTTTATTACTAATTTATCATGAACTAGTTACTAGTTGATGAGGGATGGCTTTGAGGAGAAGCCTACCAATAGCTTGGCCTTGAGAAAAGGCCTACCGGGCATGAAGCTTTGAGAAGAAGCTTACCAGGGGAAACATTACTGATTGTGACATTATTCAGAGCATCTAAAATATAGTTCCATAATTATTACATAACCAACTGGAAATAACAAAAACTAGCTAATAGCTCTAGTGTCCTCTCTCGATAGTTATTTAAGATCCTCTAGGAAGCGTCAGAGAAGGATCTACTGTACCTGAAAAGAGTGTGCAACAACGGGGTGAGTTTACTAGGTAAACTCAGTGAACAGTTAACCCTAAACTAGCTAGGGTAAACCATAGTCGTACCCAGCCCTTCTAGAAGGCTACGAGGGCGACAACCCATATATACACATATTACAAGTAAGTGAAATGAACTAGCTACACATGACAATTCTACTATATTACAATTACAACTAGTATATATAAGACAAATAATCATCCAGATCAAAAGTATGTAACTAATTACTGAAGGTTAGTTCTACCTACTCCTAAAGTGAACCGGCAGTTTTCTAACTGAGTCTGCCAACAAAAAACCTGGGTCCAAGCGTACCTGGAGAGCCAGAAATACCCATATGGCCATAAGGGGGCTAGGTCTTTCACCACGGGGCACTCCCGCCCAACTTGCTTCTTCGGGGTCATTACCCAGGGGTGGACTACTAGGCCACTAGGGACTTTACCGCCTGCCCAACCCTGTGACCCTACCTACTTGATTCGGATTATGCACAGGCGGTGGTTCACCTCCCATCCTGTGCACTCGGGTCCCCTACCCATGCCCGTGAGTAGTGAGTCTTCCCTCTGGGAAGAGAACCTCGATTGAGGAAGTACAACCATCAGTCTCTCCATTGAGACCACCGATCTCTTCACCAAGACCACCAGTCTTCGTTGCTCAATAGCAACTGGACTGCACCATGCGAACCATGGTCACCAAACACAGTCATTCAACAGAATATTAATAAATAATTAGTACAAGTATCTACTTGTTTGCATGCATCGTACTGTGAATCTAGGTTGAGTCAATCACCGTTACAGCTATCAAAATATTACATGCATGACTATTCAGAGGTAAGGGATAGTATGCCCACTTCCCACATGCAGTACCGGTTTCCCGCCTGCATGCATTGGACATACTATGCCACATATGGTTTTATTTATTATTTTATAGATACAACTACAATCTACTCTAACTAGAATAGAATTAATCATGTTCACCTGGAGAATAGCTCGGTAGTCCACGCTCCTCACGCCTATCGGTCCGGTGTACCGTCGAAGGAGAAACTGACCATCATGGTTTGAAATGTATAAGTTGTTACATCCATAAATTAGTCAAACTAGGATTCTAAAATGGTTGGTTTAGGTATGAGGGACCCATGGAATCCGGTCTCGCTCGAATCCGACTTTGGTCGGAGGTTTTAGGGTCGAACCGGTGAAAACCGGTCTATGATCGGTTCAATAGGTTAAAAGGGTCTCTAGGGTCCCAAACTAGATTCAATATATCGGCATCGATGATCTGAGCACGATGCCACTGGTTTCGTCCAATTCCGAGATCGGACGGAGAATTGGCGGTCAAACCACAGTGCACCGACTAGATCGGGTTCATGGATAAAAGGGGATATTATACAGTATTATTACTGTACCTAACTATGGCCAACAGGTAGGATTTTCCGAGCCGGTCGTAATGCCACTGGTTTCGTTCGATTCCGAGATCGGACGAAGAAATGGCGGCTAAACCAATTTCTGGTCGGTTTAAGGGTCTGGTTCAGGTGAACCAGACCGGTTCACTGCTGGATCGGGTCTGTGTTATCAGGTTGGGTCTGCGGGTCGGGTCTGGTCTGCTGTTCGGATCGGGTCTACTGTGCACTTAAGGTGGGTCGGGTTGCTGTGCAGTCGAGTCGGGTCTGGATTCAGGGTTGAGTTATTAATGGGTTAAGTTTGGGTTAATAACAATTCAAGAAATGCCACCCTTGTCCTCTTCTTCTTCAACAAAGGAAAACAGAGGAATGGGTTCACTGTGAACCCATCACTACGGCACCATTTTCTCGACCACTCCATGCCGTTCGGACATGGGATTGTGGTCTCCCAGACACCCCGACACCTTCGGATTCGTTAGAGTCCGCTTGTGACCATTATGGGATCCCCACCCAACTCGTGGAAGAGGAAGGGAAGCCATGCATGGCCGCGGGGTGCTCGGCTCCGGTGGCTTGGGGTGGCGCCGGCGGTGCCCGGCCGGTCTCCCCCGCGGGGAAGACGCGGGAGAAGGTAACATGCGTTCCATCGAAGCCCGAGAAGGCTTTGGCCGGAGGGTTCCGCGGGTTTTGGGTTTGGGTTTGGTTTTGCTCCGGCGATCTCCGGTCGAGCCTGGGGTTTTGTCCTCCCGACGAGGACCGGAGATGGGGTCGCGGTGGCGTTCACCCGAGTGGGCCGCGGTTAAGGTAGGAGAGGACCGTGGATGGGTTTGGGTCGCGGAGTGCCGATGGGTCGCCGGTGGTTACAACGAAGAAGAGAAAGGAGGAGGAGGGGAGGACTACCTGATGGGTTCGGGTTCGGTTTCGGAGTGGCTCGCCGCTGCGTGGATCGTCGGGCCGCTACAACTCCTTCCCCTTCTCTCTTATCTCTCTCTCTCTCTCTCTCTCTCTCTCTCTCTCTCTCTCTCTCTCTCTCTCTTCTCTCTCTATATAACTCTCTCTCTCTCTTGGTTCTACCGTGCTCTTTCTCTCTCTAGATTCTTCATGAAGACAGAAGTATAGAAGTAGGTTGTTAATGGTGGTAATTAAAGAAGGTTTAAAAGATCAGTTGTTAACCCCTTAATTCCTAATGAAGAGGAATGAAAAAAAGGAACGGAAGATGTTGGGCTTATTACTCCAAATCTTGTTTGATCCTCCCCATCTGAATTTTAACATTTAAAACCTTGGGGAGGGATAATTATGAGTCTTAAAGCCATCTAGGAGGTTAGAAGTCAGGTCCTTGGGTTGGTCAGGCTCGGTCCCGCGCCCTGAAGTGGGCTCGGTAGGAACCCGGGTGCGATTCGAGTACCTACTGGGCTGAAAAGGATAATTAGTCGTAACTTATAAATAGGATATTAGAATTGGGCCTAAGAGGATTCATTGGAAAGCTCTCGTCGACATGAACGCGTCGGCGCTTGATACACAATTTTCTGACTTATGGATCTCTTGAAAAGAAAGAAATACTTAAAAATTTAAAATAGCAATTACTCATCACCCAGGCATCGGATCGACCCCAGCTCAGGCTCGTTGAAAAGGTCTCTCAAATCCCCACCCAACTTATCCAGTCTTGCTGCGATCCGATTACCCGAACTTCCGTGGTAAATCAAACAATATCAAATGTTAGTTAATTTATCGATATTCTAGGGTATAACTACCGAACTGCCGAAACTAGCTGTGCATACACCCGATTACTGCACGGGATGCGCCATTGCGACCTGTTCGAAGCCATAGCAAAAGTGAACGTAAAATATTTCATGGGTTTATGACTTATTCTTCCAGAAAAAACCCAAAGAAAAAGTCTGACTAAGAATCACGAAAATACCCAAGGTGAACTTTTATTATTCCCAAATTTAACACCACAGGTGTTACAGCGAGCACAATCTAATACGCCAAAGAGAAGAAAGAAGACGGGAATTATGTGAAAAAACCCCTTCTCAACATCGAAGGGGAAAAAACCACGAGTGGGGCGAGAATGCACTAAAACAATGGTTGCGGTTACAATCTCTCACCTTAACCCCAATTACACCCTGAGGTTCGGTCTCCCAAGATACCGGCCTCTGCGGTCTCAACTTAGTTACCGACCGCTGCAGACAGAACTTAGTTACCGACCTCTGCAGACAGCACTTAGTTACCGACCTCTGCAGGCAGAACTTAGTTACCGACCTCTGCAGACAGCACTTAGTTATCGACTTCCGCAGCTCCACAAATCCCGGGATGAAACTGGCAGCACCTCCTCCCAGAATTTGGTCCTTTCTGCTGAAGGGGTAGGTCCCCTTTTATAGTGGTGGGATGACGGTTGGAGCGCTCCGCGCAGGACGGGTAGACGACGTGTCCCCGCAATGAGCTCAACCGCTTCGGTAGTGGAGACGTGGCACGCGGTCGACACCCGGTAACTTTCGGCCGAAAATCGTGGAAGCTTAGTCAGCCCTCCGTAACCTCCACGCGCCCGAGATTTTCGGGTTCAACTGTCGCCATCCTCTTCACCTTGTTGCGCGGTTGACCGAGAGGGGGGGGCTATTGCGCGGCCGGCCGACACCCCCCCCCCCCCTCTTTGTTGTCTGTTGCGCGGCCGACCGACACCCCCCCTCTTTGCTGTCTGTTGCGCGGCCGATCGAGAGAGAGGGGGAGGGGCTGTTGTGCGGCCGGCCGACACCCCCCTCTTTGCTGCCTGTTGCGCGGTCGACCGGGAGAGAGGGGGGGCTGGTCCGCGGCCGACCGACACCCCCCCCCCCCTCTTTGCTGCCTGTTGCGCGGCCGACCGAGAGGGAGAGGGGGGGGGGGGGCTGTTGCGCGGCCGACCGACACCCCCCTCCTTGCTGCCTGTTGCGCGGCCGACCGAGAGGGAGAGGGGGGGGGGGGGCTGTTGCGCGGCCGACTGACACCCCCCTTCTTGCTGCCTGTTGCGCGGCCGACCGGGAAAGAGAGGAGGGACTTGGGCTTTGAACCTCTTCCCCCCATTTTAGAGTGTGGCCGTCTCATAACGAGGCTACGGCCCCAGGTAGGTAGGTTCGCTCTTCTTTTCCACTTCGCGCGTGGCCGACCCATGACGTATCTACGGCTCCCGGCAGGTAAGTTCCTCACGGTACACACAACTGTGATACATTTACTTTATAATCTGCACCATTGTTTGTTGCATGTAATTCATGTCTGAACCTAGGTTTTGTTACTTTGGAGGTTGTCTATGGAAAACTTCATAATAACCTGCTATGACTAAACTAATATTGACTTTGGAGCTGACCTTGAAAAACCTTGAGTAGAGGTAGTATTCATGGAGGGGATAGGTCTAAAAGGTGTATTGCCCAATACCTAAAGCCAATTTGCCTAGAACTGTCGGCCGATTCATCACTACTGTTAGCTCCCTAAGTATTTCTATTCAGGCGGACGGAGTCTAGCATAGAGGATGGCAGGGTGGGGCAATTGCAACTATTATCACAAATTGCAGAACTTCAGATCTCATCGGTGCATCTCATACTACATTAACCCATCACATGCATAAATTTGTCTCTTGTTTGTGGATAATTTTTTGTAGCCTCCAGGAATCCACTATGAATTAGGAAACAAAAAGGATTACACCCGATGGCACTCCTTGTCCTCTAACAAATCCTCTCAATATCTCTCCACCACAAAAAATAATTATGCTCATCAATGAAGACCCAATTGTCTTCAACATGTGCCAACGGTCATCCTGGACACCACCAACATAGAAGAACAAAACTAAATATGTTACATGATAGATGGAGAAGAAAGCTCCACCTCTGTGTGCGTTCTCTCTCTCCCACAAATCTAACTGAATGAATTAATCACACATAGCAATCTTCAAAGAGTTAACCCTTACGGGTCCCTTGAAAACCATGATCTAGTTCCTTATCAGTCACAATCTGTCATATCACAACATCATTATAGCACCACAAATCTCTCAACGGTCTTGCGCTCCTTCTCTCGGACTCCCTCTATCATGGCATCGGTCTTCGCAATATTGCCCCGTCCTCTATGGCTCGGCCACCATGCTCGAAAGCATCCGCTCCCCAAAGGGGTCTTCTCTAGGGTTTCCCTTCTCGTGGAATTCCCTTCAAGTTGGTTACCAAGCATCCTCGATCCAATGCTCCAACACGGCGTCATCGATGTAGCTTGCTGGCCCTTCAAGTGCTCGGGGGGAGTAGCAATGCACGCTCCTCCCCCGAGTTGATCTCCTCTACGAGAAGATTCACCAAGAGCCACCTCAAAGAAACAATGTTTCCTCTCCTCACAAACCGTAATTAGCACCCTTACATATGGGGCAATCAGGTTTACAAAAATCTCCATCGAATTCCTAATGGATCTAAAATTCATCAAGTAATGAGTCCAAAACAAGTTAGGAAAGACCAAACTCGCACGCATCCTGATCATCGAGCCGTGCACACCGTCGAGACAGAGCAGACTGCTAGAGATTTGAGGCAAAAGGTACTTAGGGAGGTGTGCATCGCGGTGCGTACCCCCTAGGAAGAGAAGTTATGAGGGGGTCTAAATAGCTGCTTTCAAGCTACTCTTCAACATCTATTACTTGTATTTCGGACTCTAGGGCTTCTCATTACATGACACATGATGCTTCTGTTCTCACCGCCTATCAAACCCGCACCACATATCCAACCGATCCAGACTGTCGATGGATCTATTCTGTCTAACACACAATTCAAATCGATTACCACATGCCACCTTTCCTTACTCCTTGTGTTGCATGCTCCTCAGTTACGCATGCATCTGATTTCAATAGGTAGCTTGTGTGACTCTGGTTTTGCAGTGACCTCTTCTTTTTGTTCTATGCACGATCCAAGTATCGGCTTGGTAAAAGAAACAATTAACCGAATTGATACTCTTGTTACAGTCAAACAACTCTAGCAGTAGCTACATGCACTGTGTCAACCAACCAAATTGATACTCTTTTACCGACCAATTGTTACTCTTGTGCGGGACAAATCGTTACTCTTACTGGATGGGTAATGAAAATACAATTTTGTCATTGGAAGAGGTTGAAAAAATCAACATTTGCGGTGGGGGACTTGGTGTAATAGTGAAACATTGTATGTCCTTTAGTTAAACCAATCTCCCTAAAAGGACTTATGGTTAAGTCCACTTCTTTTTTTATTTTTAAGAAACCCCTCAACACCTAATCAATTTCCTTTTAAAAAGATCAAATCAGGTTACAAAATGTAGAAAGATCGCCATAACCTCAATGCATAAGAAGGGAGGACCACAGCCTAACAAGTCTGTGGCCTGCCTTATCAAACGGCTACTATCCATGGATTTGTCGTTAAAAATGCAGTTATCCCCCCTGGCCTCGCCGATCTCCTTTTTTTGATCCTTACAGATGTGATAATTTCAAAAAAGGACTCGGATGAACCCTCCTAAGATAGAATCAATAAGAGAGCTGGTTTCTCCTACAGCACCAATCTCATATAGGAAACACATGGGGGCTAGTGCAGAATGTGGAGCTGGTAACAAAAGAGGCCGGCATGTCGCTGATATCGGATCTGGCCGCGGTTTTCGGCATGATCGGGCTCCTCGATCTTGACACACGGGACCTGGTCGAGATCGGGCTTGGCGATCTCGACACCGCACTGCCCCTGCGGTATCGCCTCTCGCCGCTCCTCCGCGGCCCCTTCTCTGCCCACCTGAGCTCCTGCTGCTTCACGGTGCTCGGATATCTCCAGCAACACCCTGCCTGCCCTGCCCTCTGTATGTACCTGTAACAAATCAAGCCACCCCCACCACATAAAATCCATCACCTTCTGATTATCAGGACCTGAAGTTGATGTATAAACATAAACAGACTATAACCACACTGCATTACAAGGATTACAACAGCCATGCCATTTGGAACTATACGTTTTATTTCGTATTGGTCCCTCAACTTTTTTTTTTTGAACAATGTCATCCCTGAACGATGCTTCGTAAGTTCGTCTGCATTTAGCACCCTCTGTAAACTTTTCATCTCACATATATTCATTATTAATTTCCAATAAAACTGAAATAATTTTTAAAATATTTAATTTATGCTTACTAGGACATGGGTATTTCCGAAATAGAAGTTGACGGAGGGGGCTAAAGGCAAATGGAGCATATATAGTTTAGGGTTCAAATTGTTGGGACCACTATGAAATGAGGTGCATAGTTCATAGGAGTTTTTTGTACTTTTTCCTTAAAAATAGGAAAATTTTATTCATACCCCAAAAATCTGTAATTAGCCCCCATTTCCAACAAACTTGAACACATCCCGTTTTCTTTGACCATACCCCATTTTTATCCCAAAAATACCCTTCCTCTTATATCCCATCTTGAATACACCCCCGTTAAATGGTCCGGCCCATCTTGATGATACCCCATTCCTTTCCGATGTTGAAGCCCCATGAGTATAGGGTACCCCATTCCTTTCCGATGTTAAAGCCCCATGAGAGAGAGAGAGAGAGAGAGAGAGAGAGAGAGAGAGAGAGAGAGAGAGAGAGAGAGAGAGAGAGAGAGAGAGAGAGAGAGAGAGAGAGAGAGAGAGAGAGAGAGAGAGAGAGAGAGAGAGAGATGTCTCTACTTTCCCCATTGCTAGAGGGATTAGATCTCGTTTGGAGGAATTGGATCCGGGGAATCTTGACTGCAATTTCTTTCCAATTGCAGTCAATGCCCAAAAGGTTATGTTTTAGGTTTTAGTTGAATATGGGGTATAAGATAAGGGTATAAATGATATTTTAAATTTTTTGTGCAAGTTATTGTGAAACGGATGGAAGACGGGGGCTAGTTACATATTTTTGGGGTATGGATAAAATTTCCCCTAAAAATAATCACTGGAAAGCTAAAGGGAATGTTCCTTATATATAGACTACAATCATAAACGACAATTGGTGATTAAAATTAATGTTAATTAAGAAATTCAACCATAATTAGAGGGTAAACCAGGATCGATGCTCTGGGAAGCTATATCCGTTTGCCTTTGTATAAGAATTTTTTTATTAATACATGTCGTTTAATCTACTAAAATTTCTTCCTAATGGTAATAAAGCCACCATAGCACATTGATTTATTCAAATGAATTTAATGATCATTGGTTCATATGTGGGGATTTAGTCCCACATTGGCTAGGGATGGGCAAACGATCGTCCACATATACCCTCTAGTGGACCTCCTCTTATGAGCAGGATTTTGGAGCGTGAGGGTATTTAGAAATGATATCAGAGCCAAGGTTGGTCTAAGCTAGCCCATGCCGATTTGGTGGATGAGGGGATATGATTGCTTCCGCACCCCTTGTCTCTTTGTAGGCTTCACCACCAGACCTTAGTGGGAGGGAAAGATTTGTTGGGATTTAGTCCCAAATCGGCTAATGACTAGCAATGATCGTCCACGTATACCCTCTAGTGGATCTTCCCTTACAGCCCGGGTTTTGGGGGCGAGAGGGTATCTACATCATTTCCAAAATCAAACGCATCTCAATCGAAAAGTGTAAAATTCAGATACCTTTGGCTAAATCTTCTTCCCAAACACTCCACACATTTCCTCCCTTCGGTCATCTCCCCCATACCCACAGCTACACATTTCCTGCAATACACTCTCCCACACACCTGCCAACAACAGCATTGCAATAGCATGAATACTATTTTTTAAAAAAATAATAACTTAAAATTAAGACATCCCACCATTGTTAAACATATTTTAATTATCTGGGCATGGAGATACATAAATTATAGAAATTTGCTCTCGGAGATAAAAATAGACGATGAAAAAAGAATTGTAACTACAAGTTTATCAAAATTCGGTTGATTAAGAACGAAAGGACTCAATTCAGATGACGGAACAATACAAATTGTGGCCACACCCGAAGTGTTCCAAAAGGCCGAGAGAAAGGAGAGAACAACAGGTATATGAAGACAATGATCGTTGAGAGAGGCGTTAGTAGGTACAACCGGGTCACACTAAGGAGATCGACGCTCCCGGAGCAGACCCATCTCTAATACTATATATCCGAAGTGCTCCAAAAGATTGACCTCTTGAAGGGAGAAGAGCACAACGGATATATGAAGACGATGATCTCTCCGCTAGCTCCGATTATCGATGTTGGACTAACCACTCAACACAAATATTAATCTATACAACTTCAATCTCTCGAGAATACCCTATTCTTCTGTATCTCACATGGGTTCCACCATTATAGGAAAAAAGAACAAGCATTGATGGAAAAGGGTTCGAGCACTGAGAGGGCAGAGAGAAAAGAAAAGGATGGTAGATAAGTTGAGGCCTCACCAAGCACCGATGCCGGAAGAAGTAGATGTAGTCACTGCAGAGAGCACATATGTTCGTGTGAGGGATCCCCGGCCGCTGCCTCCCCCGCTGCTCCTCCGACGGATCGGCCGTGGTGAAGGCGCTGACATCGTCGTACACTTTGCTGTTGTCGACCATGGCCCTCAAGACCTTGTTGCTATCCATCCTGAAGCTACTTCGGGCCAGCTTCTCTTCGACGCGGCGATGGTGGTCTCTGGCATCCTGCAGGGCTATGGAGAAATCAAGGCTCGGCAACTTTTCTAGCCCTGTGCTTCCCTTCAAACCCTCTCTGGGCTCCATGCTGCGCTTCTTCCCTTCTGTTGCATCGTTTTGTTGAAAGCTTGCCATGTCCTTGAATGTAAGGTCGACCGAGCCGTCTGGGACTCCGAGATACAGATTTTCTAGCTGCTGCCTCGCCTTTGCAATGGTCTCCATGTCCCCCATATGTGTGTGGGTGGATGTGGGAGAGAGAGAGAGAGAGAGAGAGAGAGAGAGAGAGAGAGAGAGAGAGAGAGATTAGAGCTTCAATGAAGTGTGAAGGGAGCTATGGGGGTTGCTAATAAGGAGTGAAAGGGGGGGCATCAATAAGAAACCATACAAGATTAAAAAAGGGGAAGTTTGGCATAAGTCCTTATTGAGAGATGACTTTTAGTTGCAGGACACATTAATTTTAAAATATAGCTTAAGTCCCTCCCGACAAATATATACTCTTCATAAAAAAAATTTACTCTTTCTGAAACGAATATATACTGTTTCTGAAGATGAAAATGTACTCTCCCTGAAGACGAATGTATACTTATAGGGACCTTAGGTAATATAGCAAATTATGGTGTCCTGTGGCTAATATTGCAAAATAGTTAAGGACCTAAACCTAATTTGCTGATTAAAAAAGGAAAATTTTATTCATACCCCATAAATCTGTAATTAGCCCCCATTTTCAACAAACTTGAACACACCCCATTTTTCTTTTTCATACCCCATTCATATCCCAAAAATATCTTTCCCCCTTACACCCCACCTTCAATACACCCCAGTTAAATAGCCCGCCCCAACTTGATTATACCCCAATCAAACAAATACCCCCTTAAATATACCCCAATTATATATACTCTTGAATACACCCCACTCTTAAATAAACCCCATGCAGTTGGCTGGTACTTGTAGGCACAAGTAGAGCTGCAACTTGGGCGGGCCAACCAGAGTCCAACCCGAACCTAACCCGAATTTGGGCGGGTTAATCCGAGCCCAACCCGAATTATTTCTCCTCGACCCGACAGGACCCGACACGAAGTTAGCGGGTCTGGGTCAGGGCTAAACGGGTTCAGGTCGACATGATAGACCCGTTTAATAAACGGGTAGGGTCCGGGTTTAGGGTCTGGACACGGTAGACCCGGGAAGACCCGTTTAGTATTCAACGGGTCGGGTCGGGTCGGGTCTACCAGCAATCTGATACTATAATATATAATACCAGTGGGTCTTTCGGGTCAGGTCGGGTCGAGTCGGATTGGGTCGGATCGGGTCAATTGAATTGATCCGGGTGGTAAACGGGTCTTACCGGGTCTTATCATGTCTACCCATTTATTAGCGAGTCGGGTACAGGTTTAGGATCTAGACACGATTAGTTAAACGGGTTGGGTCCGGGTCTAGGGGTTTTGGACACGACTCGAAACTAGACACGACACGAACCCGACACGACACGACCCATTCCCACCCATAGCTGCAACTTGGGCGGGCCAACCCGAACCCAACCCGACTTTGGGCGGGTTAACCCGAACCCACCCCGCACAACCCGGACAACCCGACGGGTTGGGCGTGGGCTAAGTTTAAACAAACCTTGGGTTGGGTTGGGGGGTACAAAGGACGCTCGGTAGGGGCTTTGGGGTAAAAAAAAAAAAAAAGGGTATTGTTGGTATTAAAGGATTGTTGAGTAAGTTATTGAGAAACGATAGGGATACGGGGGCTAATTACAGATTTTTGGGGTATGAATAAAATTTCCCTTAAAAAAAGGGTTACTTTGACCTTGCCCCCTATCTTTTCATTAATTAGACTTTACCGCCCAAAACTAATTGTTCCGTCAGCTCACCCCTCAAAACTTTATTTCTTTTCCTTAAGCTCACCCTTTCTCTTAGATGGTGAGCTAACGGAACAGTTAGTTTTGGGGGGTAAAGTCTAATTAATGAAATAATGGGGGGTAAAGTCTAATTCAAGACAAAATTTGGGGGCAAAGTCAAAATAACCTTTAAAAGAAAAAAAAGGGGTATTTGCTAATCCCATCCCAACTAATAGGCTAACTACGAAAACTTCCCTCGCTTTCAGTGATTGCAAAAAACCTCCATCATATGCATAAGCGCAGTGCAATATGTGTACAACTGTGTCCTTCCAGAACCGCACTTGTGTACATGAGCGAGGTTTACAAAGGTTTCGATAATTAGCATATTAGCTGGGGAGGAATTAGCAAAAAAAACATGTTAAGAAAAATTAGTGTGTATCCAATAAACTTTGGGGATATAGAGACCATGGTTCAAATTTCGGTCGAAATTATAAAATTTTGGCAAAAATATCAGTTTTAGTTAGGACCAAAACAAAATGAGTGTCGAAATTAGGGGTGGCAATCCTTGACCCGACCGCCAACCCAACTTCGCCCGCCAACCCAACCCGAAGTTAGCGGGTTTGGGTTTGGCCTAAACGGGTTCGAGTCATAAACGGATCGACCCGATGGACCCGTTTATTTAATGGGTTGGGTTCGGGTTTGTACTTATAACCCGATTGACCCGTTTACCAAATGGGTCGTGTCAACCCGACCCGACCCAAGCTAACCCGATCAAACCCAGCCCAATCCGACTTGTCTTAACCCAACCCGGCAGGCTTACATGGTTCTGTTGACCTAACCCAAGCCAACCCGACCCGACATGACCCAACCAGTCTAGTAAACAGGTTAAACGGGTCGAGTCGGGTCAACCCGTTTATTATGCGGGTCGGGTTTGGGTTTAAGTTTTTGACCCGTTTATTAAATGGGTCGGGTTCAGATTAGGTGTTTTGCCCTTGTACCTGTGTCTCAACCCGACCCGAACCCGACCCGACCCGACCCATTGCCACCCCTAGTCGAAATGAGAGGGCTTGGTCATTTCGGTCAATGTCCACGAAATTTTGGTTAATTCGATTTCGCTCTATTTTGGATGACGTGGACTTTTGGGCCCAGCTCAGAAGTGGTTGGAGGTCGACCATCTAACCGGCCTAGCTGGAAGACAAATTGATGGCCGGTACAGTTGGTGAAGTCTTCTGCGTTGGTTGCCTTGCTGCCAAATGGTGGCCACAGAATCAGCAGGCATCCCTCTACATACAAATAAATAGTGCCTTTCTATAATCAGTTGGGTTTAGTGCTGAGATTAGTGGTTTTGACTAATAAAGTATCAGACTTTTCAATGTTTTTCAATAATTTGGTTGAAAGCTACTTTGTCGAATGTGCTATTTTATGATTTATCGTAATTTATCGAAGTAGTTTTCCAACTAGGTCCTCGGCCGGTGTGGTACCGTGCCGCTCGGCGCTCATCGTCCCCATTTTGGGGCCGAAGGCATCACGGCCGCCTCGATTGGAGAGCAGGGAGGAAGAGCCATTCTTTTTCTTTCTTTCCTTTACAAGAAGGGCTCCATGTGGAGCCACACGGCTCAAAGTACTTCATTTTAATTTAGGATAATTAGATGATTTAATTTGTTAATGATCTTCGTTGAATGATGAGGAGTCCAACTAAGGTTCTTTAATTGAGTAGTTTTTTCATAAGTAGTCCATGGGTAACTTGATAATAACTATGTTGAGAGGTTAATTAGTCCCACATTGGTAATGGGAGCTTAGATCATTATCTTCATGCACCCGTTGTGCTTTCCTCCCTCCATAAGGTCGGCCTTTTGGAACGCTCCTGGTGTTTTACACGATCATAGCGGAGTAAAGTGTAATTTATCTTATTAAATTTTATCATTTCGGTAATTTCAATACAATCAAAACTAAATTGAAGGGGGCAAACTGTAGGTTATTAATTATAGGGGGGGTTCAGTGATTTTGGGCTAAACTTCTTGCGGGTAAAGTGTAATTTATCCTATTATTATATCAACAAGAATAGCATTAAACAATCAATCTCAAGCTACTTTGAACATGTCTTACTAAACTTGATTCAAACACAAGATGAGCTCAAACAACCCAGATGACTTTCAATCTGAACTTAAGCAGGGTTCAAATCGTGGGGGTCATAGTAACAGATCATTTTAATATAACTATTAATAAATTTTCAAGAATGTTTGTTAGAAATTTATTTTGAATTTGTTTCCAGCTTCTATATATATCCATTTCTTGAAACACCCCCATGATTACTCGTGGCATCGTGTATAAAGAAAGGTTAGTAGAACTCGTTGGGTAACATAAAACCTAATTGAACCTAAACTAGCAATAGGATCTTATCTTACATATATACTTAACCATAAGATGGTGCATTAGAAGATTAATCGATGGTACCAAGAATAATTTTTTATATTAAAATATTATTCATATATTCTACATAAACTTAGAGACAACAATAACTAAACATACGACCGCAAGCTTTAACATTCTCATCGTCCCCAATAAAGATCCGGCTAGATTAAGCAATACAAATAAAATACATAAAAATTTATTGATCCAAAAGTAAATGTTTCATTAACTTCATATAATAAATTTATGGACCCACAAGTAAAAAACGACAGCTAGCTCCTCTCATTTCCAGTTATAAGTGTCAATATTTTTGTTAAATACTATAACAAATAGCTACCTTAATGAGGGGGTTCAAGTGAATTTTGGTGAAACTACAAGTGCTAGTTTTGCACAAAAAAAACTTAGTGGGTTAAGTTATTTCAAGTGAAACTACCAAGGGTATAAGTACAATTTTGCCTATTTATTTATAACACTAACGCAAACGTGTGATCTTAATTTATTATTAATATATAGTTATGGTCTTCCCCAGAAAAAGATAGATCAATTGTATCGCGTAATATAACACACCAAGCTTAACGCATTGTTCTTTGTCGTCCCCGTCCGGTGAAGAGCCAACAAGATTAGGTAATGTAATCAAAACAGTAGTCCTACAAGCACTCACAAATGAATATGAGAATCCACATGT
This sequence comes from Chamaelirium japonicum, assembly GCA_947650365.1. Taxonomy (NCBI): domain Eukaryota; kingdom Viridiplantae; phylum Streptophyta; class Magnoliopsida; order Liliales; family Melanthiaceae; genus Chamaelirium; species Chamaelirium japonicum. The sequence continues at coordinate 65,108,855 of OX393552.1, forward strand.
AAGCAATGCAGCACAACTCATGAGTGGTCTCTTAACAAAGGCATCAAAAGGGACCTCAATGTTAATCAAAGAGAAACAAGATGTGTCAGACAAGACCATGATCGTTAACTACAATGGCACGCTAATAGGCTAAAAAACATGTCTTATGTTAGCGTGGTTCTTTGTGTGACATGTGGTGGCTCTTGATTGCAAAAAACTCAAAACTCCCCTCCCTTCTTATTGAGTTCAAGAGAGGTTCTTGCAGTTCTTTTTCTCATTTATGCTTTTCATTAGGGCAATGCTTGTTCTATCAGCTTCTCGGGCTATGTTCTAAAAATAAGGGTAATCAGGTGTAGGTCCATTGTATATTGGTTTACATTAAGTTCACTAAATATTGTCCGTTTTCATGAAGTCTACGAAATGGGTTCAAATTAAGAGCCAATCATACACACTTGATTACCCGCATAAGAGGTCCCCTTTCAACCATTTTTTATGATTTAATTTTTTAAAATTCCAAAACTATCCATGAGATACCCTCCCAGCTAATAATCACAAGACATACTATAGCAACATTATTGCTACAGTGATTTGGGTTAGGTTTATGGTTCAGGTTCACTTTTATAAAATTAGGGTTATAGTCCACTATTTTGGGTATAGAATTATGGTTAGGATTAGGGTTCACTGTTTAGGGTATAGAAGTAGGGTTAGGATTTCACAATTTTTGAAAAAAAAATATCTTGTTGTGAAATCGGTTTAACTATATGGTTAATGGAAGGGGCATATGAGTCATTTTACTAGTTACATAACATTTTACAAGTAAACTTTAAACTGTGGACCACTTTTAATAGGAAAGTTGTGTATGTCCTTAATGTAAATAAAGTTTATAAAAAGGATGAATTGCAGAGTCTCACTAAAAAAAATTCAGTGCCATGAAGGTTTGGGAAATAACGCATCTACTTCTCCAGCTTAACACTTCAAATAAGATACCATGCATTTTATAGTTTGGGCTCTAAATTTTTTCCCAACATGCTATCAATCTAACATCAACCCTGCAACTATGAATGTTTCACCCCTGGGTATTTTTTTCCCCTTTATTTCTCTCATGCAAGATCTTTTTTCAGTATGTCAGCACTCAGCTCAGGCTGCACACTGCCCCTATCGGGGGGTGTTGGGATGACGCAGTGGAATATGTACTTTGGATGGATGGGTTGTTCCCAATCCATGAAGAGGACTGACAGTGGTGCGTGGGTGTTGGCGATCAAGCCAGGAGAGCACAGTGCGAGCCACCATCGCGGCGAGATGCCGGGTGGAGTCCTCTTTGCAAGCAGAGTTGTGGGCTTTCACCGACGCTTTCAAAAGTATATATGGTCAGGCAGGGATCAAGTAACGTGATGGTGCCAACAGATGTGTTGAATGCCCATAATACTTTGGTTTTGGGACGGAAGGACCACGGGGGGGTATATGCCCATTTGCGTTGTCTTGTTTGCAGGATTAGAGACTGTTAACTGATGTCACAGTTCGGTAGATTCCTCGAACCTCCAACAGTGTCACAAACTGGCTGCCTAATGCAACTCGGGTGCAAGGTGTGACAGGCTACTGGGAGGATGGAGGAGGATTTCCTAGGATTTATTGGTGACAAGATCGTTAGACCTTAATTATTTATATAACAAACAAACCTCAAATTGTGTGTCAAAGTTTGCTTACAAGCCAAGCTCGAGCTATACGTGACTTAGTTTAAGTTCGATCACGGTTGGTTATTTATAGAATGTTGTGTACTATCGATTTGGATGACCCGCCATTGGTTTTGTTAGGCGCAATGTTATATGCACCTTAAGTATGTTAAAGTCGCTACCCACACATAATCAACTAATCGTAGATACAGCCACATATTATGTGCTAAACTTTGGACTTCTTTATTTAATTGTGTTTTAAGTTTCAAGTTGCTTTCACTATTAACAACATATTAAATAGCTATATAGGTCGTTATTGCTAAGCATGGTAGCTAATTAACAAATAATCTTAGTAGTTTATTAAATATAAGCACAACCCCCTCATTTGTCTACTATTAAATTTCTTATTTTCAGCAATTTCAATCGAATCAAAACTGAATTAAAGGTGGGCAAAATATAGTTATTAACTATAGGGGGGTTAAGTGATTTGGGCTAAACTTCTAGGGGGTAAACTATAATTTATCCTATTATTATATCAATAAGAATAGCATTAAACAATCAATCTCAAGCTACTTTGAACAAGTCTTACTAAACTTGATTCAAACACAGGATGACTCGAGCTACCCAAATGACTTTCAATTTAAACTTAAACAGGGTTTAAATCGTGGGGGTCATAGTAACAGATTATTTTTTATCACAAAGAAATACTATAATTATAAACAAATTTTCAAGGTTGATTCTTAGAAATTTATTTTGAATTTCTTGTAGTTTCTATATTCCCATTGCATAGAACACCCCCTTAATGTATAAAGATAGGTTATTAGACATCGTTGGATAACGTAAAGTCTAATTGAATTCGGAGGATTGTGCTTATTTTCAGAAAATTACATTTCAAGAAAGAACATATTAGGAATAGGATCTTATCTCGCAGATATACTTAACCATTGGGTAGTGCATTGAAAGGTCGACCAACGGTACCAAGAATAATTTTCCATATTAAAATGTTGTTTATATATTCAACATAAACTTAGAGACAACAATAACTAAACATACGACCGCAAGCTGGCCTTCTTATCATCCCCAATAAAGATCCAGCTAGATTAAGCAATATAAATAAAATACATAGAAATTTATTGATCCACAAGTAAATGTTTAATTAGCTTCATATAATAAATTCATGACGCACAAGTAAAAAATGATAGTTTGCTCCTCTCAGTTTCATAAATGCTAATGTTTTTGTTAAATACTATAACAAATAGCTAATGGAAGGGAGGGGGGGTTAAGTGATTTTTGGTGAAACTATAGGTGCTAGTTTGGCACAAAAAAAACTTAGTGGGTTAAGTTATTTCAGGTGAAACTACAAGGGGGATAAGTGCAATTTTGCCTATTTATTTATAACACAAACGCAAACGTGTGATCTTAATTTATTACTAATATGTAGTTATGGTCTTCCCCAGAAAATGATAGATCGAATAGTTGTATCGCATAATATAACACGCCAATTTAACGTGTTGTTCTTTGTCATACTCGCACAATGAAGAGCCAACAAGATTAGGTGATGGTAATCAAAATAGTAATTCTAAAAGTACTCAAAAATGAATATGGGAATACACACACAACTCATGAGCGGTCCCTTAACAAAAAGATCGAAAGAGACCTAGATGGTAATCAAAGAGAAACAAGATGTGTTAGACAAGACCGTGATCATTAACTACAATGGCACGCTAATAGGCTAAAGAAACATGTCTTACCCTGGCGAGGTTCTTTGTGTGACATTTGGTGGCTCTTGATTGAAAAAAACTTAAAACTCTCATTCTTTCTTATTGAGTTCAAGAGAGGTTCTTGCAGGGTTTTTTTTCCTCATTTATGCTTTTGAATAGAGCAATGCTTGTTCTATCAGCTTCTCGGGCTAAGTTCTAAAAATAAGGAATAATTAGGTGTAGGTCCACTATAATATTATTGGTTTACATTAAGTCCACTAAATACTATCCGTTTATATGAAGTCCACGAAATGGGTTTAGATTAAGAGCCAATCATGCATACTTGATTACCTGCATAAGAGGTCCCCTTTCAACTGTTTTTTATGATTTAATTTTTTAAAATACTAAAATTATCCATGAGATACTCTCTAGCTAATAATCACAAGACTTACTATAGCGACATTATTACCATGAAGGTTTGGGAAAGAACTCATCCACTTCTCTAGCGCAACACTTCAAACAAGACACCATGCATTTCATAGTTTGGGCTCTTTTTTCCCAACATACTATCAATTTAACATCATCTCTTAATCTTTCTCATCTAGGTATGTAGATCTGCTACTATGAATGATTCGTGTCTTGGTTTTTTTTTTTCTTTCTCCCATACAAGATCTTTTTCAGTATGTACTTTGGATGGATGGGTCATTCCCAATCCATGGAAAGGATTGGCAGTGATGCGTGGGTGTTGGCAACCAGTGAGGGCACAGTGGGAGCCACCGCCGCGGCGAGATGCCGGGTGAAGTCCTCTTTGCAAGCGGAGTTGTGGGCTTTCACCGACGCTTTCAAAAGTATGGTCTAGCTGGGATTGAGTAACATACGTGATGGTACTAACGGATGCATTGAAGGCCCGTGATGCTTTGGTATTGGGACGAAGGACCATAGGGGGATGTATGACCGCTTGTGTTGTCTTACTTCCAGGATTGGAGACTGCTGACTAGTATCATGGTTCAGTGGATTCCTCAGACCTCCAACAGTGCCACAAACTGCCTGGCTAATGCAGCTCGGGTGCATGGTATTTGTATTGTAGCTCGTATGGCTTAAGCATGGATTTTCTGTATTAACATTAATAAAGATGACTTTGGTTATTGCTTTAATTAGAATACTACTTTAGTATATGTTAATACACATATAATAAAAGGACCCTAGGGAACATAGTAGGCCACTGAGGCGCATGGTGGATCCATGCTTGGGAGATCCAGTGGACCAGTTCTGTGTAGCCCTAGAACTAGTTCACAACTTTGGTGAAACCGGTCGCTTCACCGAGAATAAGTTGTTGGCAGGTAGAGGATGTGGTGAAGTCTCCACTACGGAAACGTGGGATTCTCATTCACCTGACCAAGCATGATAATAATATTGAACAGAAACCAAGACGGTGCATAATTCAGTGATTCAGACACTGGTGCATAAACCGTCTTACTACTATAGATAATATGTCCTTAACCCTAAGGGGCCATGTACACTGGGCCAACCAGTTGTGCGGTGCTTTGATGTGCCAACGTGTACGGATCTTCCATAGTCCAATATCACAGTATGTTAGGTTACCCGGCTGGCGCTTGAGTGGCATGCCATCCCTACAGGTTATCCGATGTCCAGTGTTGGATGGGTGCATTTTGATGAGTCAATCTATCCACACAGTTAACCCAGGCCTGGTGGTTGTCAGTATGACTGACGATGTTCCAGATACTAGGCATAGCATCGAAAGGTGTGTGGTGTTATAGATGACAAGTCATCAAATCCTAGTCAAATGATTGATCAGGATCTGACGATGCTCCCCACCTCTCGAGTCGTATCATGGCACCAATAATAGGAGGGACTAAGGATTATCAGAGTATAGTAGAGAACAGTGTTACGAGGGAGTAACGTAAGTTTAGGATCGCTAGAGTTCAACTCGCGTCGCACTCTGGGTGGCTATGCGGGTTAATTGGATTAGGGCTGATTAACAAAACTTTCGGTGTGTCACTGGAACAGTTAATTAGGGATCCGGTTGGAGCTAGAGATCCTGAACCCTGAAGGTTCCACCCTGTTGTTGCGTATAGGAATTGTTCTTCGACCTAGTTGGATACGTTGGATGCAAAGTAGCATGATGGAGCGTAAGCCCAGAGCCTAAGAACCTAATTCATATGTGTTAAGGGCCGTAGGGGTATTTTGGTAAATACTGAAATATGGCTCAGAACATATTGAATATGAATCTTAAAATGAGCAGAATAATTTCAGAAGCTCATATACGCTGACGGAACTCAATTCCGAGTATCGCACCTCACTCTATCTCTCTTACAGTGTTTCATTTTTCGTGAAGGGCGTTTTCGTCCAGGCTTCACGATAGACATATGAAAACCCTAAAACCGACCCCCCCTCATCCTAATCCCTATGGGTCTGGCCCTATCTTGCGTAGAGTAGTAGGGGGCCGACCCTATATGAGGAATAGAGTAGGAGGGGCCGGCCCCATGCTCTCCCCTCTCCTAAAACTGAACCCCTCTCCCTCACTCCCTCTTTGTGGTTTCGGCCAAGGAAGAAGAAGGAGGAATGAAGGAAAAGAAGAAGAGAGAAAGAAAAGGAGGAAATCTACCGGCTCACCATCATCTTTGCAACGAATTCCTCTGTTGGCTCGTAGTCCTTGCACTCAGATATAGGACTTCGAGGATTCCTCCATTCGCAAAGGACAAGGTGCTATCCGACAGCTTCTCTTGCGATTCACGTGTGGTTCATTATCGTTCCATTCTCTTCGGATCATAGATCCACAAGATATGATGATTATAAACACCTAACTAGATGCATGCATGTTTTCGTAGATCGTAGTATGACTTTAGGGTGTCCGCACATATGCTAAGATCATAGATTTGCATGTAGATTGTTTTGTAGAATTAATTATATTGAAACATACACCGTAAGATCTTCGGATCTACCTTTTGCTTTCGTTGTGACTCTGATAATGGGATTTAATTCAAATAATTGATATCAGAGCAAGCTTCGATGTGTGTTTCATGCATGAATTCGTGAAAATATCATGTGAATATATGATGGCATATATTTTCGTCGGGGTTCGGCATAGATCATGCATATGGATCGTACTATGTATCATTTCTTTGCAGGTGCCGCACTAAATAATAATCTGTGATTGCATGTCTCCGGGGGTCGGACCCCGGATTTAATTTTTGTATTGATTATTATTGTGCTTGTGGATTTTAAGGCTTTAGATGGGCGAGGGTGGAGGTTGACCACTCTCGGTTCCCTGGCCATGTTTTCTATGATTGTTTTCTTTTCTTTCTAGCGAAATTGTACACAAACGAGCACTTACTTGGGGCGTGTTAGTTTTTTGGTCACAAGAAGAAGGAGATGATGCTACATCCACAGTTCGGGCAAGCGGTACCATGGAGTGCAAAGACACGGTGAAAGCGTGCACGTTGACGATAATCGGGATCATCGTCGGAGATCGTGCAGAATGAAAGAACATGATATCTTGGCTGTGCTATTCAGGTTCAGGTGTCGTATCCTGGACTTGATTCAGTTTGGATGCTTTTTCTGTTATTCTCTTTACTTAGTGTTTAGAAAACCCGATGATAATTTAATTATCTATCTGGCTTGTGAGTTAGTCTCTAGATCAGGCTTAGGGTTAGTACTTAGCTTATGGATTCATCAGTGTCTCTATATGATTCTAACACGTGCGAATCCGGTGGCTAACTAAAAGAAAAGGTGGTAACAGCCCTCGTGGTAGTTCAGGTAGCCAAGTATTGTGCACTGAGATAGATGCAGTGTTAAGATTTGTTTAGAGATAAATAATGTCCCCATAAGAAGTATGATAACCCTAGTGGGATGCCTTTTTCCCATATGATCGTAGCGACCAAGTTAGGTTAGGATTCCACTAAGTGATACCCGTTTCTAGTTGATGTTTGATGGTAGTGTGAACTCATCACGATTTGGTTATGCCACCATTAGGTTGAGGTCCGACGGAGATTATCGGATGTTCCTATTTGGCCAGCATCGAAGCCTATAATAAGATGAGGTCTACTATGACATCATGCATCAAATTATGAATGAGGTATCATTCTAGTGAGAGTCCTTTCCTTGTTGACCTTAAGCTAGGCTCCAGATCTTAGGATTATGGGCAAACTAGTGAAGTATCGGGATCCTTGGAATCTATGTAATATGATCCTTGCAAAAAAGACAAAAGCTGAGTATTCAAGATAGGGACTATGATATTTTCTAAGAATACTAATGCTTTGTGGGAAGGTTTGTAATCCTAATGGGAGCGCGGTAGACCAGGGTCTAGGTCTAGGAGGTCGTGACCTTTCTGTTGGAAATAAATCCATGGTAGAGGCCCGCAGCGGAAGCAAAGTGAAGGTCCGAGGACCGTGAGCGGTGTGCGTTACATATCAAAATTTTCATCGAAACGATCTACATATGCGTGTATGAATCTAGCATGGCAACTACGCGAACCCCTAACGATGATCTAACGCGAAAGAACAAACTAGCATGAATGCATGTTCTAATTATGTTAGATCTACTTGTTAGAGGTCATACCTGCGTGCGGAATCTTTCACCGCGACAAATTTCTTCTTTGTCGATGGAGACGGGCTACGGATCTGCTCGATATAGCTTCGGTGCGACGGCCATAACTTTCTTCTCCGAACTCCGATTGGGCTTAAATTTGGACTGCAAGTAGCCAACTTCGAGACGCAACTTTTCCAATAAGTTTCACGTCGTTTGGACTTCTGTAGCTCCCGGAATCGCAGAAACAACGTTGATTTTCTGTGCAGATTCTGGACAGCAAAAGGTTACGGGAGACGCCTTCTAGTTCACCCGATCTCACACGATGCATGGCACCTCGTCGATGGATCTCTGAGTGCCTTCATACGACGAGCCTTCTCCTTCTACAAAACACCACGTGAGGAAGACGAGTCGCCATCCAATGGCGCAAGCGAGGGAGACAGAGACGAGAGAGGAGATGCGAAGAGAGGAGAGGGGGCGGCTAGGGTTTTCCCATGCCATGGCCGGCCCAAGGGCTTGCATGGCTCTATTAATTTCGTGCACCCTCTCTCTCCTTCTCATATATAGGGCCGGCCTATTCATATGGATAAGGACAGTATGGATAAGGATGATAGATTCAAACCTTATCCCTATATATCTCTTCTTTATCTCTATCCTTTCCTTGTTTTCGAAAACGGTCAAAACCAGCCCGTTTTCTGCGCCTCATAACCGGCCCCTTCATCGGAGGCAACAACCTCCCGAAACTAATGGGGCCGGCCTTGACCAGTCTCTCAACACTTTGGGCCGGCCCCCTTAGTGCATAGTGGCGCATGGTATGACCAAAACGCCCTTATGCCACTAGTTGGCCGTTCCTCGTGTACGAGACTTTGCAAGGCACACATAAGTGAAGTGCACCAGTGATTTCACTATTCTCTGAGGTTCCCGTAGGGTGCCCCTAGTGAAGTCAACTAGTCAACTCGCAACATGTCCCGGTGCATCGCACCCATGTGGCAAAGTCCACTTATGGCAAGGAATTGCTACATGCGTCTCTGCACTAACCTAGGGTTTCCCCTTAGTGCACATACGTAGCTACGCATCTACCGTGCACTAGTGCGAAGCACTCACGGAGCGTATGCTTGGACTTCTCGCTTCCTCTAACTACGTTCTGTGTTTCGAGGAGATGGTATAAGAACCGTACATAATGTCGATAAGGTGGAACCTTCAGGGACCAGGGTTCATGGCTTCCAACTCAGACTCGATCGACACACTACCCGAGTGTACCATCGATCCTCTGAGTCCGAGTTAACCTGCGTAGCCACCCAGAGTGCGACGTAGGCTGCACTCCAATTCCCCCGGACTTACTATGTTCTCTCTCATACCCCTGCTCTCCGCTTAGTATGGTAAACTCGCTGTCCCTCCACTTGGTGCCATGATGCAACTCGAGCAGTGGAGAATACCGTCAGACTCGAGTGCTCATATGACTCGGTTCCTTCCCGGTTGACCACATACATCGTACCTCCGATTACTCTTCCGAGCAACCGGATCCGTCACCAGTCCAACTGATGATCACCTGGCCAGGGTTTAATACGACGTAGGTCAGACCAAGGAACGCACCTCCCGTTAGGGGTGTGGATAGCCTGCAGGAGTGACACGCTGATGCAACGTCAGCCGGGTAACCCAGTACACCGTGGTTTTGGATCACTGCATCCGGATCCTCACACATTGGTGCGCCAAAGCACCACACAACTGGTTAGTCCACCAGACATGGTTCCTCAGGGTTTAGGACCGTTTTACCCTAAGCAGAAACACGGTTTAGTGCACCGATGTCTGCTCATCGATCTGTGCACCGTGTTGGTTCCGTTCGGCCACAGACACTGTGCCTGGTAATGACCGTGGTGGAGACACCTACGCTCTGTCATCCCAACAGCTTATCCTGATAGGGCGACCAACCCTTATCAGAGCTACGAACGTATTTAGGTTACATGGGACCAGTCCCTTGAGTCTCCCACTCAAGTGGATTACCATGTAGCCATGGCTCTCTGTTCTGTAATCAGAACACGTACTAAGGTACGTACCAATATGCAATCCTATACTATCAACCATACAAAGCTAAACACTAGGTTTTCACGAGCTATAGACCTCACCAATTCTAACAATCTCCCACTAGGTCTAACGAGGAATAACGGTGTTGAGCTCTGTAGCTTCAACATGCTGCCCAAAAGCCTTTGCAGGAATTCCCTAAAGGAATTGACAACATTGTCTGTAGATTCCACCTCAGTACCGCTACTTGCATTTCCTCATATAACTGTCAGATCAAGTGGAGTTTGTACTTGATGGGTTTCCCCTCACGGCGGTGCCTAGTCTCCTTGGACCTTGCTTACCGCTCTTCTGTTGTAACAACAGATAACTGAGCCTCTGGTACGCGTCCCAAGTTCTCTAAGAACTTCCTAAGCCTTACCACCTGATATACTACTTCGCACGCAACAACGTGCTAAGCATCTGTGGTAGAGTCTGTGATGCACTTGCTTCACACTCTACCAATTACCGCTTCTAATCCCAAAATAAAAATAATCCCTGAAATCGATTCTATGAAACACACATCTGACACCAAAGTCAGATCCTGTGTGTCCAATCGATATCAGGACCTGTGAAGTGCAAGCTAACTCACAATCCTTACTTAACGAGGATTTCTGAGTATACCCTTCACATCGGTCCAAAGATCTGGACCCGGGTTCGACTAAAACCGACCCATCTTCCTGCTGCGCAATAGATATCTAGCCTCTTAAAACGAATCTGGCTAGAATCTTATCTTCATGCGTAGCCTGTGACAGCAAGAGAATCTTGCTCTGGTTGTCTCGAGTTACCTTGATTCCCAGAGCATAACTCGCCTCATTAGGGTCTTTCACATCGAATTGTGATGACTACAAACCTTTACCGTAAACAATATTCTTACATCATTTTCAATCAGTAAAATATCGTTAACGTAAAGTACTAAATACACCCTTGTAGCTATTTCACCTTTCTTGTACCAACTTGGTTTATCCTCATTCTGATCAAATCCGTGTGAGCGGATTCCCTTGATCAAAATAGACATTCCAACCTGGATGCTTGCATCAGTCCATAAATGGACCATTGCAACTTGCATTCCATATCTTCCTAACCTACTGACACAAAGCCTGAGGCTACATCATCCATATGTCCCTTTTCAAATTCCCGTTAGGGAATAACTGTCTTGACATCCATCAACCAGATCTCCCAACTATAATGGGCTGTGATGGATTAAGAGGATACGTTATAGACTTAGGCATAGCTACCAGTGAGATGGTTTTGACATAGTCAATCCCTTCTCCTTTGGTAACTAATCTAGCTACTTAAGTCTTAACCGGGTGCTCTTCTTATACACCTCCTACACCCTGAAGGGTGATAGTGCTATAAGTGTCAAGACTGTTCCAAGGGACATTGATGTAAGCTTGCCTCCATGGTCTTTTGTCAGTTAGAGCTGTTGAAAGCTCCCACTACTTCTTCGTAGATCTAGGGATCATCCTCCTGAAACTCTGGATTAACTATCGAAGTTTCTCCATAGTATCTTTCAGGAGCTCTGATGGTCCCACAACGATGAGGTGGTGGTGGTACAAAGTGAATCGTTTCTACAATACCTGGTATACTAGTTTCTTGTATCATCTACTCCCACTACGTTTTTCAAATGCGCACTCTCTACCAGTACCCAGTAGTTCACCCAGAACTACCTTACTGATAAACTTATGGTCTTATAATATAATCTTGATCTAGGTAGATGGTGTTCGTAGAAACGATTACCTTCCTAATCTCAAGATCATAAAACAGTCCATCTTATGCCTCCTAAGGGTAACCTACAAACAGATATACCTGGAACTACATCTCCATCTCATCCCTCTTGTCGTTTTGCACAAGTGCAGGACAACTCTATATCTAGAGACACTATAGTGTCAGCTTTCGCTTAGACCATAGCTCTCTATAGGTCTGAGGTACTGATCTAGATGAGAGATAGTTTCAGATATAAGCTACTGTTTTAAGGTACAACCCCACCAAAGGTGGGTAGTATACTTGGCAATATTCATCATACTACGGACCATGTCAAACAGAGTCCGATTCCTTCTCTCGGAGACTTCATTCTGACGTGTCATCCTTAGAGCATTTAACTGGGAGATAATCCCATACTCTCTCAGGATCCTATGGAACTCGTCCGATAGTGACTTATTTCTTCGATTAAATCGAAGAGTCTTCTATCGTCTAGACCCTCTTGGAACCATAGACGTCAAAATTAACTAACTCCAATACCTTAGTGGCCCTTTTAGTTATTCTGCCTTTCAGATAACATTCATAGGTTAGAAGGATCTCCGATGAATCTGTGAACAGAAACTCGGCCTTCTTTTACCTTAGAATTTATCTAAGGCAGAATATCTAAATCAGAGGGGTCACAAATGGGATAGCTTCTCCGAAGGATTTAGATGAATTTAAATTAGACGCTGCAGCTGTCATGATATCTATTTCCGAATTAGGATTAAATATAAAGAGATTATTCTGATCTATTTCTCTAGTAATGAAGCTATCTATTTAGTTTAAGATACACACCTACGGTGCTGTATAAAACTAAAAACTTCATTTACCAAAGAGGAAACAGAACTACATCTCTAAAAAAAACAAAATCCGTATTTCGGAAAAACTAAGACAATCATATCTAACAGCTTCCGCAGCGGCTTATGGCATCAGTACCTATGTTAGGATTCCTTCACTATAAAGTAGCCTTCTGCTTTCCTTGAATATCTGTAGACCAGAAGTCTACATTCCAAGAAGCATAAGAACTGCTACTAGATAGCGACTCAACTCCTAACATCCTGAGGTCATACTCAATCTTCAAATACCCCCTATGCTCGCCACAGCGAAAATACTTCCGTCCTTGGCGTTACCAGACTTAGGATTCCATACCAGTTTCTGCACTAGAATAGTTTTCGATCTCTTATAAGTTATTCCCTTAGGTTCTTCTAAAGAAGACCTAGGTTAAGCACTAAAGGCATTGCCTTTAATCTTGATCTCATCCTTTGTCTCTTGGAAATCTCCTTAGAAGTTCTGCGTTTATCATCTCTAACTTGTTAAAGCTAAAGTCTCTGATAACGCCTTCGAAGGTTCCAGACAAGGATGCAAGACAGACGTCTTCCACCACCTCGTCATCTGGTACCATGTCTTGGGAATCTAGTTCGTTCTGGAACTCAAAGATGTGTTCCCGAACAAGCATACCCACTGACATCTCGGTACCGACAAGTATCTTAGTGGAAAAGCGATGAGTCGACTGACTTCGCCTTCCAGACATCTAATGCAAGTAAAACTTAATTAGAGAAGACCCAGCATATCTCTGACTCGCTTCTAAAGAATTGTCCGCAAGTCTGCTATAACATAGCACTTGCACATCTCCTTAGACTCTCGCCAGTCTTCATATGCCCTAGTTAGTGCCCTAGTGATATCTGGACCCATTAGGTCTAGTACAGGGATATTTAGATTGCATGCCAATGTACATTTACTACCCTAAGCATAAGCTAAAGATTGCGCTTCCACTCTACGTAGTTAGAGACCCGATAACTGGTTCTCTTATGGGATAGCGGATAGGGGAACTATATGGTTGAATGAAAATGAATGCAAATTAACTTATTTTATAGATTTTGAAAATAAGCTAATTATATCCAAATGTCAGCGCTACCCTCACAGCGAAGACACCTCTATGGATTAATTAACCATGTATGTAAGATCTCGGAATCGACTACACCTGCCCTAGGGGGCATCATGCAGCGTCAATCCGCTTACACGGGCCTTTCCTTGACCCAGTCCAAATCTGCCAACTAAGGGCTTTGATGGACCATGGTTATCTTTTGGCCAGTGCCACGTGATCACCGTTGTCTTCGCAACGAATACCTCACGTGCACTTAGGATGCTTACCCACGAGCCTAAGCAATTATGACACGGGAGTTCATGCGGCCCCCACTAGGGTGAGATGAAAAGCCCTTCTCTCCTGGCCTCGTAATCGCCATATCCTTAGGGAGGTCATTAAGTAATTTGGCATGGAAACACACAGCTCCCACCCTAGGGGGTGTGAAGTTATGCATCCCCACCCAAACACAAAATGACTGGCCGTGGAGGCCAGAGGATCTCTAAAAGTCCTCTCTTACATCCCTTATTAAAGTTGAGGGTTATTTAATGCAAGTATGAGTGTACACTAAGGTCACGACAACCTATACACTAGACCCTGGTCATACCGTGCTCCCACTAGCATTCAAGCCTTTCACGAAGCATTAATCGATCTTGGAATATCATAGTCCCTGCCTCGAGTGGATTTCTCCACTCAAGGGTCACATTACATATCCCAAGAACATTGATGCTTTGCAAACTTGGCTATCACGCTAATGCCCTGGAGCCTAGCCTAAGGTCAGACTGACAGGAAAGGTCTTCCACTACCATGGCGCCTTGCTTATAAATTTGACGAATGATATCATAGTAGAATTCCAACTCATTCTAGGTTTCGATGCTTGCCAAATAGGCACACCCGACTAATCGGGTGTTGACCTAATAGGGGCATAACCAAATGTGAGGAATTCATACTATCATCAAGGGTCAATTAAATAATAGGCGTCACTAGTGGAATCCAATCCTAATAAGGTCGCTAGGACCCGAGGGGAAAGGGCATCCCTCTGACACAGATAATCAAATTATCGCATCGGGGTTCTCTACAGAAATATAAAGAACTACTGAAAGAAATAAGCACGCAACTGAATCAAGTTCAGGGTCCGACCCCTGAACCTGACTGGCACAGCGCAGGCTCTCTATCTCCTTCACAAGGCTCCTCGATCCGGTGCAAGCCTCTGTATACGATCTTCTGACGCTTTATGCCCTTTGCCGTCATCGTGTACGCTTCGCCGGATCGCCATCGTCCTCCAAGGTTCCGCTCATCTTCCCAGTGGTGGATCTCCACGGTAAGTCCTCCTCTTCAATCTGTAACCGAAAAAGATCTAGTACGCTTCGAGCAAGTGCTCGCTCGTACACAATTTCCTAGAAAGAAAAGGAAAACAAACCTAGCAAAAGCCTGGGAATCAAGGGTGGTAAATCTTCACCTCTTGCCCGACTATGGCTCTAAAATCTATCCACACACAGAAGAAAAAACATCCAGACAAAATCGCTAATACGGGGTCCGACCCCCGGTAGCAAGCAATCACATATCCAGAATAATTTTAGAAGCGGCGCCCTGCAAGAACGATTCATAGAACATACAAAATCTACTATGCATGATCTACTCGTAGAACCCCGATGGCGGCACATACTATTCATGCGCGCACATGACGGTTTCATGAAAAAAACATGAAACGCACACCACTAGCGTGCTCTGATACCAATTGTTGGAAATAAATCCATGGTAGAGGCCCGCAGCGGAAGCAAAGTGAAGGTCCGAGGACCGTGAGCGGTGTGCGTTACATATCAAAATTTTTATCGAAACGATCTACATATGCGTGTATGAATCTAGCATGGCAACTACGCGAACCCCTAACGATGATCTAACGCGAAAGAACAAACTAGCATGAATGCATGTTCTAATTATGTTAGATCTACTTGTTAGAGATCATACCTGCGTGCGGAATCTTTCACCGCGACAAATTTCTTCTTTGTCGATGGAGACGGGCTACGGATCTGCTCGACATAGCTTCGGTGCAATGGCCATAACTTTCTTCTCCAAACTCCGATTGGGCTGAAATTTGGACTGAAGGTAGCCAACTTCGAGACGCAACTTTTCCAACAAGTTTCACGTCGTTTGGACTTCTGTAGCTCCCGGAATCTCAGAAACAACGTTGATTTTCTGTGCAGATTCTGGACAGCAAAAGGTTGCGGGAGACGCCTTCTAGTTCACCCGATCTCACACGATGCACGGCACCTCGTCGATGGATCTCTGAGTGCCTCCATACGACGAGCCTTCTCCTTCTACAAAACACCACGTGAGGAAGACGAGTCGCCATCCAATGGCGCAAGCGAGGGAGAGAGAGACGAGAGAGGAGATGCGAAGAGAGGAGAGGGGGCGGCTAGGGTTTTCCCATGCCATGGCCGGCCCTAGGGATTGCATGGCTCTATTAATTTCGTGCACCCTCTCTCTCCTTCTCATATATAGGGCCGGCCTATTCATATGGATAAGGACAGTATGGATAAGAATGATAGATTCAAACCTTATCCCTATATATCTCTTCTTTATCTCTATCCTTTCCTTGTTTTCGAAAACGGTCAAAACCAGCCCGTTTTCTGCGCCTCATAACCGGCCCCTTCATCGGAGGCAACAACCTCCCGAAACTAATGGGGCCGGCCTTGACCAGTCTCTCAACACTTTGGGCCGGCCCCCTTAGTGCATAGTGGCGCATGGTATGACCAAAACGCCCTTATGCCACTAGTTGGCCGTTCCTCGTGTACGAGACTTTGCAAGGCACACATAAGTGAAGTGCACCAGTGATTTCACTATTCTCTGAGGTTCCCGTAGGGTGCCCCTAGTGAAGTCAACTAGTCAACTCGCAACATGTCCCGGTGCATCGCACCCATGTGGCAAAGTCCACTTATGGCAAGGAATTGCTACATGCGTCTCTGCACTAACCTAGGGTTTCCCCTTAGTGCACATACGTAGCTACGCATCTACCGTGCACTAGTGCGAAGCACTCACGGAGCGTATGCTTGGACTTCTCGCTTCCTCTAACTACGTTCTGTGTTTCGAGAAGATGGTATAAGAACCGTACATAATGTCGATAAGGTGGAACCTTCAGGGACCAGGGTTCATGGCTTCCAACTCAGACTCGATCGACACACTACCCGAGTGTACCATCGATCCTCTGAGTCCGAGTTAACCTGCGTAGCCACCCAGAGTGCGACGCAGGCTGCACTCCAATTCCCCCGGACTTACTATGTTCTCTCTCATACCCCTGCTCTCCGCTTAGTATGGTAAACTCGCTGTCCCTCCACTTGGTGCCATGATGCAACTCGAGCAGTGGAGAATACCGTCAGACTCGAGTGCTCATATGACTCGGTTCCTTCCCGGTTGACCACATACATCGTACCTCCGATTACTCTTCCGAGCAACCGGATCCGTCACCAGTCCAACTGATGACCACCTGGCCAGGGTTTAATACGACGTAGGTCAGACCAAGGAACGCACCTCCCGTTAGGGGTGTGGATAGCCTGCAGGAGTGACACGCTGATGCAACGCCAACCGGGTAACCCAGTACACCATGGTTTTGGATCACTGCATCCGGATCCTCACACATTGGTGCGCCAAAGCACCACACAACTGGTTAGTCCACCAGACATGGTTCCTCAGGGTTTAGGACCGTTTTACCCTAAGCAGAAACACGGTTTAGTGCACCGATGTCTGCTCATCGATCTGTGCACCGTGTTGGTTCCGTTCGGCCACAGACACTGTGCCTGGTAATGACCGTGGTGGAGACACCTACGCTCTGTCATCCCAACAGCTTATCCTGATAGGGCGACCAACCCTTATCAGAGCTGCGAACGTATTTAGGTTACATGGGACCAGTCCCTTGAGTCTCCCACTCAAGTGGATTACCATGTAGCCATGGCTCTCTGTTCTGTAATCAGAACACGTACTAAGGTACGTACCAATATGCAATCCTATACTATCAACCATACAAAGCTAAACACTAGGTTTTCACGAGCTATAGACCTCACCAATTCTAACACTTTCTATATATGCATTAAACCTCACAAAGAAGGGATGTGTAAGAGGTTCCCTCCAAAGGGGAGCCCCTGGCCCCCACAATCAACCGGGTAAAGGTCTGGGTGGGAGATACACGGTTCGATATTCCCACCGGGTGAGAGCAGTGTTTTTTTCCATACTGGTTTGCCTAGTTGTTTCCTTTGGGACATGGAGGATGTCGATGGCGGTGGGTGACGGTTTTTTTCTGCACCGCGGGAGCCTATGAACCCCCCTACCGATACCACCTAGATTTGTGGGAATCATCCAAAAGCTTGTGTGAAGCCGCCATTGCTACGCATGGCGAGTCACACAAAGCTGTCCAAAAGGAGACTGGGAGGTCTTTCAGTTTGCCATGGGTAATTCTGATAAAGATTAGGTCGTAAACACCCCATTGGTAGAAGCAATTGCATGCTATCACCAAGATACTATCTCCAATTTAAGGCCGATAGTCTCAGTGCTCAAGCCTAAAGAATTTAGATTCCTGGATGTCTCCACTTGAGGTAGTGAAGATATAGCGGTTAGAGTAAACATTATCTATTTTTAAATTTTATAAACTAGATTATAGTAGATCCTAATTTTTGCCTTAAACCATTGTTTACAGAAATTATATCTCGACCCCCTTGCCTCCATCTTTAATAATAACAAACTTACGGGACCAAACTACGAGGACTGGAAGCGTAACCTTATGCTCGTCCTATGGCAAACACTCAATTGCCCTAAGTACCCCTCAACCAGCTATGCCGGGACCAAGTGCTATTGAGGCCCAGTTGAAGGAATAGAAAGACTGGCTGGATGCTGATGAGATGTGCAAGTGCTACATAGTGACATCCTTGCAGACCGTCCTTCAGAATCAAGTCAAAGACATGGCCTTCACTTCAGACATGATGCTCTATTTAAAGGAAATGTTCGAGGATCGTAGTCGGGTAACTCGTTACCTAGCCATCAAGAAATTAGTGTCCATGAAGATAGTAGAGGGGACTTTAGTTCAGGATAATATGCTGAAATTATTTGGCTATGTGAATGAACTTGGTTCCTTTGATGTTATCTTGGATGCAGAGATCCAGACCGACATTTTTCTTGCGTCTCTGTTAGGAACGTTTGAGGGCTTCGTTACCAACTTTAACCTTAACCGGTTAGAGATAACCAACGCAGAGCTCCTAGCGGCGCTTCAAGCGGTAGAGGACAGGATGAAGGCAGGAGCCCAATTTTTAAATGTAGAGCGGAAGTCTTTTCTGAAAGCCAAAGGCAAGTTTCAGAAGAAAAAAAAAGTCTAAGAAGCCCGTGAAGATGGGTCAGGTGTAGTTGCAAGTTCCTAAGCATGATAGTCCGATAAAGCCCAAAGGAAAATATTTCCGTTGCGACAAGAAGGGGCACTGGAAGGGTGACTGTCGCCCGGCTCCCAAGAAGGCTGCTATAGGTATATCTCAAATCTATATAGTAGAATCCCTTGTAGCATCTAGCTGTTCTTCAGTCTTATGGATTATAGATTCTGGTTCCACTAATCATGCTTGTAATAATTTGCAGGGGTTCAAGGAGACAAGAAAACTGGATGATGGGGAGATCATTCTAAGCATGGGAACTGAGGCCATGGCAGAGGCTGAAGCAGTTGGAGATGTCATCTTGCAGTTTCTTGATGGAAGAAGTTTATTACTTAGAGACATACTTTATGTACCGTCCTTGAGACGAAACTTAATTTATGTTTTCTTATTGAATAATGAAGGTTTTTTAGTTTTATTTGATGCTTCTGGTGTGTCAATTAAATTGAATGGTTCATTTGTTTGTAAGGGAAAGACACTGAATGGTCTCTATGTAATTAACTCCAATCATAAGCAGGATAATATAACTGAAGTCTGTGTGGTTAATTCATCTAAAAGAAAAAATCCCTCAGATAATCCAACACTCCTTTGGCATCTAAGGCTTGGGCACATAGTCTCAGATAGGATTAACAGGTTGGTTAAGGTAGGACTTTTAAGTCCAGATGACTCAGAGAGTCTACCAATGTATGAGTCTTGCTTGGAAGGCAAGATGACTAAAAGAACTTTCCGAGCCAAAGGTAGCAGATCTAAAGAGGTATTGGAGTTGGTACACACTGATGTATGTGGGCCCATAAGTGTCCGTACCATATAAGACTTTGAGTATTTTATCACCTTCATGGATGATCACTCGAGGTTTGGATACATATACCTAATGCGGTAGAAGTCTGAATCCTTTGATAAGTTCAAGGAGTTCAGAGCTGAAGCAAAAAGACAGACGGGTAAGAGTATCAAGTCTCTTCAATCGGATCGAGAAGGCGAATACCTATCGGATGAATTTATTGAGTACCTGCTTGAGCATGGGATTGTATCCCAGTTGACTGCACCAGGGCCACCGTAACAAAATGGTGTATCTGAGAGGAGAAATCGAACTTTGTTAGACATAATTCGGACTATGATGAGTTATGCAACATTACCACCTAGTTTTTAGGGATATGCCCTAGAGACGGCAGTATATACCTTGAACTTTGTTCCATCAAAGTCAGTACCTCTAACTCATTGGGAACTGTAGTTAAAACGAAAGCCAAGCCTGCAGCACTTTAGGATTTAGGGTTGTCCAGCACATATACGGAAGGACAAGCGAGATAAGATGGAGTCAAAGACTATGGTATGTCTATTCGTTGGGTATCCAAAAGGGACAAATGGTGGTTTATTTTATGATCCTGAGGATTGAAAGGTTGTCGTCTCGATGAACGTCGTATTCCTAGAGCATGATTATTTAATAGACCATAAGCCCACCAATAAAGTAGTTCTTGAAGAATTGTTTGATACTAATGGGAGTATGCAGACAGAAAACATAGTGGGAGCCGATACCATTAAGATAAACGATACTATAGAATCAACTCTTACAGAACCACCGCAGGCTTGTCGCAATGGGAGGACCACAAGAGCTCCTGATAGATACATTGGAGAAGCCTTCTTGGTAGATCCAGAGTTTCAGGAGGATGATCCTCTGAACTTTGACGAAACGATGGTATCCTCTAACCATGCAGCATGGCAGAAAGCCATAGAGGCAGAACTGACATCGATGTCTCAAAACTCGGTCTGGACACTTGTAACACCGCCTCACAATATTAAACTTGTTGGATGTAAGTGGGTGTACAAAAGAAAAAGAGGTCTGAATGGTGCCGTTGAGACTTACAAAGCTAGACTAGTCGCTAAGGGTTATACCCAGCGATGAGGGATCAACTATGATGAAACCTTTTCGCCAGTGGCTATACTTAAGTCTATCCGGATCCTCTTGTCTATTGCAGCCCATTATGATTGGGAGATCTGGCAAATGGACGTTAAGACCGCATTCCTCAACGGGGATTTGGAAGAAGACATCTACATGTCTCAGCCTCCAAGCTTTGTCACAAAAGGTCAGGAAAGTCTGGTGTGCAAGTTGCAAAGGTCCATTTATGGACTGAAGCAATCATCCAGAAGTTGGAACATAAGTTTTGATCAGGCTATTTAGTCTTATGGATTTGAACAGAACGTGAATGAACCATGTGTTTATAAGAGGTGCGATAAGACTGCAGTAGTTTTTCTAGTACTTAACGTAGACGATATCCTACTCATTGGAAACGATGTTGGAACGTTGTCTGCAGTAAAGGTGTGGTTATCCTCTCAATTTGATATGAAAGACCTGGGTAAAGCGAGTTATGTTCTGGGGATCAAGGTAACTCGAGATCACCAGAATAAGATTCTCTCACTATCACAGTCAGCCTATATAGATACTATCTTGGTCAGATTCAGTATGCACAACTCCAAGAAGGGAATCGTTCCATTCAGACATGAAATGAAATTATCCAAGAATCATGGTCCTAAGACTCTTGAGGAGAGAGCAGAGATGCAAAAGATACCTTATGCTTCGGTTGTAGAGAGTCTGATGTATGCTATGCAGTGCACGAGACCAGATATATGCTATGTAGTAGGCATGATGGGCAGATATCAGTCAAATCCGGGTCCAGGGCATTGGACTGCTGTGAAAAGTATACTCAAGTATCTCCGTAGGATGAGAGATTATGAGTTAGTTTACTCTTCACAGGACCTGATGCCGATTGGATATACGGATTCTGACTTTGCAGCAGATCCGGAATCCAGAAGATCGACGTCAGTGTTTGTGTTTTTATTAGGAGGAGGAGCTGTCAGTTGGAGGAGCGTGAAGCAGGGATACATCGTGGATTCGATGACAGAGGCTGAGTACGTTACCGCGTGTGAAGCAGCCAAGGAGGCGCTGTGGTTCAAGAAGTTCCTCACGGACTTAGGATATATACCGGGAGCTCAAGATCCTATTATCCTTTACTGCAATAATAGTGAAGCAGTAGCACAATCCAAGGAGCCAAGATATCACCAGAAGAGTAAGCACATCGAGCGAAAATACTACATTATCCGGGACTTGTAGAAGCGAGGGGAGGTTGCAGTGACTCAGGTGGCGTCTGCAGATAACATGGCAGACCCTTTCACAAAGGCGTTACCGACCAAGGTTTTTGAGAAGCACGTGGATGCCATGGGAGTTAAGACTGTTATTCCCGCTAGGCCAAGTGGGAGATTATTGTAGCTCGTGTGTCCTGAGCGTGGATTTTCTGTATTAACATTAATAAAGATGACTTTGGTTATTGCTTTAATTAGAATACTACTTTGGTATATATTAATACACATATAATAAAAGAACCCTAGGGAACACAGTAGGTCACTGAGGCGCATGGTGGATCCATGCTTGGGAGACCCAGTGGACCAGTTTTGTGTAGACCTAGAACTAGTTCACAGCTTTGGTGATGCCGGTCGCTTCACCGAGAATAAGCTGTTGGTAGGTAGAGGATGTAGTGAAGTCTCCACCATGGGAACATGGGATTCCCATTCACTTGACCAAGCGTGATGATCTTGTTGAACAGGAACCAAGATGGTGCACAGTTCAGTGATTCAGACACTGGTGCATAAACGGTCTTACTACTATAGATAATCTGTCATTAACCCTGAGGGACCATGTACACTGGGTCAACCAGTTGTATGGTGCTTTGATGTGCCAACGTGTGCGGACCTTTCATAGTCCAATACCACGGTACGTTGGGTTACCCGGCTGGTGCTTGAGTGGCATGCAATCTCTACAGGTTATCCGATATCCAATATTGGATGGGTGCGTTTTGATGAGTCAATCTGTACACACAGTTAACCCAGGCCTGGTGGTTGTCAATATGACTGATGACGTTCTGGATGCTAGGCATAGCACCGGAAGGTGTGTGGTGTTATAGATGACAAGTCATCAAATCCTAATCAGATGATCGATTAAGATCTGACGGTGCTCCCCACCGACCGAGTCGTATCATGGCACCAGTAATATGAGGGACTAAGGATTATCAGAGTATAGTAGAGAACAGAGTTACGAGGGAGTAACATAAGTTTAGGATCTCTAGAGTTCAACTCGCGTCGCACTCTGGGTGGCTACGCGGGTTAATCGGATTAGGACTGATTAACGGAACTTTCGGTGTGTCACCGAAATAGTTAATCAAGGATCCGGTTGGAGCTAGAGATCCTGAACCCTGAAGGTTTCACCCTATCGTTGCGTATAGGAATTGTTCCCCTACCTGGTTGGATATGTTTAATGCGAAGTAGCGCGATGGAGCGCAAGTCCAGAGCCTAAGAACCTAATTCACATGTGTTAAGGGTCGTAGGGGTATTTTAGTAAATATTAAAATATGGCTTAGAACATATTGAATATGAATCCTAAAATGAGCAAAATAATTCCAAGAGCTCATAGGCACTGACGGAACTCGATTTCGAGTAGCGCACCTTACTCTATCTCTGTTGATGTGTTTCACTTTTCATGAAGGGCGTTTTCGTCCAGGCTTCATGATAGACATGTGAAAACCCTAAAACCGACCCCCCCTCATCCTAATCCCTATGGGGCCGGCCCTAGCTTGCGTAGAGCAGTAGGGGGCCGGCCCTATATTAGGAATAGAGAGGGAGGGGCCGGCCCCATGCTCTCCCCTCTCTTGAAAAATCTGAACCCCTCTCCATCTCTCCCTCTTTGTGGTTTCGGCCAAGGAAGAAGAAGGATGAAGGAAGGAGAATGAAGAAGAGAGAAAGAGAAGGAGGAGATCTAGCGGCTCGCTGTTGTCTTCGCAACGAATTCCTCCGTCTGCTCGTAGTCCTTGCACTCAGATATAGGACTTCGAGGATTCCTCCATTCGCAAAGGACAAGGTGCCATCCGACAGCTTCCCTTGCGATTCACGTGCGGTTCATCATCGTTCTGTTCTCTTCGGATCATAGATCCATAAGGTATGATGATTCTAAACACCTAACTAGATGCATGCATGTTTCCGTAGATCATAGTATGCCTCTAGAGTGTCCGCACATATGCTAAGATCATATATTTGCATGTAGATTATTTTATAGAATTAATTGTAATGAAACATACACCGTAAGATCTTCGGATCTACCTTTTGCTTCCGCTGCGACTCTGATAATGGAATTTAATTCCAACAGTTTGTACATTGGAATATGAAGGACCTACATGTCATAATGTAATGGCCCCCTTTCTCTGTACCCAAAAAAAAAAATCTTTTTTTGTTGTTTGTACATTGGAAGTCTAGAGCAAGTGATTGTAATTATATAGGTTTCACTAGGTTCTTGGATGTTAATCTTGCATGGGGTTTCTCTATTTCCCTGTATGTTTGTGTATAAGAATGATCAGTGGAGATTGGTGGTTGATGGTAAACATATACCAATAATTGCAAGGGGATGGCTTTAATTTGTTTGAACTTACCACTACCCAAAGCTATACCCATTCAGGTGTGGCAGGGTCCATACCCGACCCATACCCATTCCGATAGAAGATAATCCCTACCCATTCGGATTTCGGGTTTTGGGTCGGGTTTTGGGTATGAATTGGGTATAGTTTTGTCTCTTTTTCTCCATCATATATGCAACTAGTAAGAAACTCGAGCAATGCCCGGATGAACTTGATACATGCATCTTAACACCAACAATATCACAGTCGTTCGAAGAAATGTGTAATCTTGAATCAGTTTGACTCACTCACTCCATATTAGCATCAAATGGTTTCCCTCATGCTTATCCTATTAAAATATGGCCGTTAAATGCCATTGAATGAGTATTTATCATCTTTATAGTAGGTTTTTAATAGGATTTAAGTGAGACAGCCGCATTCACCCACAGAAGAAGGATTCTTGGTATTAATATAAGGTCCACGTTTCATAACACGGGAGAGAGGGCTCCATTTTAGTATTATAACACATAGAGAGTAAGAAACCCGGGCAATGACCGAATGTGCTTGATGCAAGCCATTTGGCAAAGACGACATCGCAACTGTTCAAATAAGTGTGAAATATGAAGTGAGTGTGATTCACTTGTTAGAGAGAGAGAGAGAGAGAGAGATTAACATCAAATGACCATTAAATGCCATTGAATGAAAATTTATCATCTTTATGGTAGATTTTTAAATGGATTTAAAAGAGAGCCGCGTTCACACACGAAAGAAGAATTCTACCTCTTTAAAAGAGGTCTACGTGTCACGATACGGGTGAGAGGTTTCCATTTTAGTGTATATATAGATATACTACTAGTGTGCCCCCGGGCATGACTCAGGCTTTGCTCAGTCCTCCAATGAGAAACACATAGCTCCCAATAGCCACATGTGGGTCGCTCCCTAGAGAAAAACCAAATATAAATCAAATGAATGCAATGTTTAAGGCACGGGCTTCGCTCAACCATCCGATGAGAAACATGTACATGGGCCCTAACAACTGCATGCGAGTCGCTCCCTAAAGAAAACTTAATAAAAAATAAATGAATGCTCCTAATTAATGCATTATTAAATAGGATCGTAATTTCTACGCGTTCACACTAAAGGGCAGAGATTCTAAATATTCGAGTTTTTTAGGTGGCTGCCACATATCACAACCTCCTTGTGAGGCTTCCATTTTAGTATATACTAGTAAGAAACCCGAGCAATGCCCGAATGTGCTTGATGCACGCCATTTGGCAAAGACGATATTGCAACTGTTCGAAGAAGTGTGAAATCTGAAATGAATGTGATTCACTTGTTAGAGAGAGAGAGAGAGAGAGAGAGAGATTAACATCAAATGACTATTAAATATCATTGAATGAAAATTTATCATCTTTATGGTAGGTTTTAAAATGAATTTAAAAGAGAGCTGTGTTCACACACGGAAGAAGAATTCTAACTCTTTAAAAGATGTCCACGTGTCACAACACAGGAGAGAGGCTTCCATTTTAGTATAGATACTAGTAAGAAACCCGGGCAATGCCCAGATGAGCTTGATGCACAGCCATTTGGCAGAGATGACATCACAACTATTCGAAGAAGTATGAAATCTAAAATGAGTGTAATTCACTTGTTAGAGAGAGAGAGAGAGAGAGAGAGAGAGAGAGATTAACATCAAATTATAATTAAATGTCATTGAATGAGTGTTTTATTATCTTTATGGTAGGTTTTTAATAGGATTTAAAACTGAGCTGTGTTCACACGTGGAAGAATGATTATGGTTCTTTAAAAGACGTCCACGTGTCACAACACGGGAGATAGGCTTCCGTTTTAGTATATAGTATAGATATAGACTAGTAAGAAACCCGGGCAATGCCCGAATGTACTTGATGCACGCCATTTGGCAAAAACGACATCGCAACTGTTCAAAGAAGTGTGAAATCTGAAATGAGTGTAATTCACTTGTTAGAAAGAGAGATTAACATCAAATGACCATTAAATGTCATTGAATGAAAATTTATCATCTTTATGGTAGGTTTTTAAATGGTTTAAAAGAGAGCCGCGTTCACACACGGAAGAAAATTTCTAGCTCTTTAAAAAACGTCCACGTGTCACAACACGAGAGAGAGGCTTCCATTTTAGTATATACTAGTAAGAAACCCGGGCATGTGCTTGATACACACCATTTGGCAAAGACATCGCAATTGTTCAAAAAAGTATGAAATCTGAAGTGAATGTGATTCACTTGTTAGAGAGAGTGAGAGAGAGAGAGATTAACTTCAAAATGACCTTTAAATGCCATTGAATAAAAATTTATCATCTTTATGGTAGGTATTAAAATGGATTTAAAAGAGAGTCATGTTCACACACAAAAGATGAATTATAGCTCTTCAAAAGCCGTCCATGTGTCACAACATGGGAGAGAGGCTTCCATTTTAGTATAGATACTAGTAAGAAATCCGGGCAATGCCCGAATGTGCTTGATGCACACCATTTGGCAAAGACGACATCGCAAATGCTCCAAGAAGTGTGAAATCTTAAGTGAGTGTGATTCACTTGTTAGAGAGAGAGAGAGAAAGAGAGAGATTAACATCAAATGACCATTAAATGCCATTGAATGAAAATTTATCATCTTTATGGTAGATTTTTAAATGGATTTAAAAGAGAGCTGCGTTCACACACGAAAGAAGAATTCTACCTCTTTAAAAGACGTCCACGTGTCACGATACGGGAGAGAGGCTTCCATTTTAGTATAGATACTAGTAAGAAACCCGGGCAATGCCCGAATGTATTTGATGCATGCCATTTGGCAAAGACGACATCACAACTGTTCGAAGAAGTGTAAAATTTGAATTGAGTGTGATTCACTTGTTAGAGAGAGATTAACATCAAATGACCATTAAGTATCATTGAATGAAATTTTATCATCTTTATGGTAGATTTTTAAATGGATTTAAAAAATAGCCGTGTTCACAAACGGAAGAAGAATTCTAACTCTTTAAAAGACGTCCACGTGTCACAGCACGGAAGAGAGGCTTCCATTTTAGTATATAGTTTAGATATAGATATATATAGACTAGTAAGAAACCCGAATAATGCCCAAATGTGCTTGATGCATGCCATTTGGCAAATGAGTGTGATTCACTTGATAGAGAGAGACATTAACATCAAATTACCATTAAATACCATTGAATGAAAATTTATCATCTCATGGTAGGTTTTTAAATGGATTTAAAAGAGACCCACGTTCACACGCGGAAGAAGAATTCTAGCTCTTTAAAAGACGTCCACGTGTCACAACACGAGAGAGAGGCTTCCATTTTAGTATATATATATATAGACTAGTAAGAAATCCGGGCAATGACCGAATGTGCTTGATGCACGTCATTTGGCAAAGACGACATCGCAACTGTTCGAAGAAGTATGAAATCGGAAGTGAATGCCATTGATTGAAAATTTATCATCTTTATGGTAGGTTTTTAAATGGATTTAAAAGAGAGCCGCGTTCACACATGGAAGAAGAATTCTAGCTCTTTAAAGACGTCCATGTGTCACAACACAGGAGAGAGGCTTCCATTTTAGTATATACTAGTAAGAAACCCGGGTAGTGCCCGAATGTGCTTGATGCACGCCATTTGGCAAAGACGACATCGTAACTGTTTGAAGAAATGTGAAATCTGAAGTGAGTGTGATTCACATGTTAGAGAGAGAGAGAGATTAACATCAAATGACCATTAAATGCCATTGAATGAAAATTTATCATCGTTATGGTAGGTTTTTAAATGGATTTAAGAGAGAGTCGCGTTCACACACGGAAAAAGAATTTTAGCTCTTTAAAAGATGTCCACATGTCATAACACGGGATAGAGGCTTCCATTTTAGTATAGATATATAGACTATTAGATTAGATTAGATTGCTTGAGGGAAAAAAATCATGCCATCACAATGCAATGTTAAGAAGCACTTTTGGTTTCTTATTACATTGGTTTTAGTTAAGTATAAGTTTGGGCAGGGATATGATCGCGTTCAGTTAGAATTTGGGTATATGACAATGAGTTCTGAGTCAAATTATATTATAACTAGTATACACAAGCTAGAGGGGCATTTGGGTTTTGGGTTTTGGGTTTTGGTACTGAGGTACCCATATCAATACTCGAAAGTTAATCGGGTAAAGTTCCGATTCCCATACCCTATCCAAACCTTGTTTCAGGTACAAAATTTGTACCGATACCCGATGTTTCTGGTTGGGTTTTCGAAGTCCATGGCCACCCCTACATAACAAGGCTTGTATGTTCACTGGGTAATGAAAGCCCACATTTTGTGGGGTTTTAATTCTCAACCAAACACCTAAGAATTGTAAATCCAGTTGCATCCCAATACCTCTGAGCAGTTTAATTAAAAAGTAAGTTTCTAATCTCAGTCCATTTGCAGGTTAGCATAAAAATCTATAAGCTTTGTTATTTTCCTGTGAATTGGAATTCCAGGGAAACATGCCCATGTCCATATTCTTCCCATAAAACCACCAGGTGCCCAGGGATTTACAAACATTCCCACATTTGATTTTCCATTACCGGGGGTACAAATGGATTTACAAATCTTAGGCATTTGGTTGAGAATTGAAACCCCACAAGAAGTGGGCTTTCTTTACCCAGGGAACAAACAATACACGCCCAGTTTCGTAAAGAAGATGAGAATTGTCCCATGTCCTGGGATATCCAATTCCCAGGCAAAGAACACAGCCTAAAGGTGAATACAATAAAAAAGTTTAAGCCATCAATTTGCAATTGTTGGTAAAGGTTTTGAAGCTGAAGGCTCACCATTGATCATTCTTATACACAATATACTGAGAAACAGAGAAACTCCTCCCTTGAGTCCAAAGAGGAACCACAAAAGTATGCAAGATTAACATAACATGCCTTTGAAGCTAAACATCCAAGAACAGAACCCAGGGAAACCTATAACATTACAATCATTTGTTCCAGATTTCCAATGTACAAACAACAAAAAAAGATCTTGTATGAGAGAGAACAAAAAAAGCCCGAGAGGCGAAACATTCACAACGGCGGATCTACATACCAAGAGGAAGGGTGTAAGAAACTAATGTATTCATTCTTCACGCTTGATCAAAATTTGTTACCGCTAAAGAAAAAGGGAAGGCGTCTTCAAGCAGCGTCATTTCCGGCTTTGTCGCAACACACTTCATCGGCACCGCCCTCCTGCCCTTGAGCAGCAGGTGTGAAGCAGCCCTCATCGGGTGTTCTTCCCTCGCTCTCTCCAGGGGCTAGTTGAACCGTGGCCGAGCTCGAACTGACCTGCTGCTCGCCGCATACCAAGCTCGTAAGTCCATTCTGCTTGAGATACGTCTCGAGGGGAAGGCTCGCCACCTGAAGAAGGCTCATCATGCTCACTCGGGCCGACGGGCCGGCTTGCTGGTCCGCATCTCTTTCGGGGTGGCAGTTCAAGTCGATCTGCCCCTTCCCCGGTTCGAGGTTTTCAGTCACGGTTCTGCTATAATCCAGAGGCTGCACATCTTTGAGGGAGCTACTCGCTTCCATCTCTTCGGTGCTACCCCATGCAAGCTTCTTATGGGCGGTCTCAGCTTCCTCGCGCTCGGACTGGCGTTTCTTTTTCCGCATCATCAGTGTCTTGAAGCGACGTTTCACTGTCAGACAGACGTTGCACGTGCACATGGGGTCGTGCTTGGGGCCTTTGCCACTGGGGGGCTGAATGCACACGATGCACGTGCATCCAGGGCGGTGACGGGGGTGCTTGGTGGTGGTCGCAATCGATGGCATGGTTTGGTTCTCAGGGTCTCCAAGGGCTGCGGCAGTAGCCAAGGCATCAAGACCGGATGCCTCCACCTCCTGAGGGTATTGGCTAGTACTTGCAGCAGTCTTCAGCCTTTTGAGATCTGCATAAGATTATAAAGGTGAAATATGAGGGGATGTTGATTAAAGACAACTAGTACAAGCAGTAATAATCATAATGCATTATACAAATGTGTATAAATAGTGTTCGTGTTTTTCACTCGGAAAATTGTGGCATTTTACTATGATTGATAACCAACGGAAAGACCAGTGATGCAACTAGAGGGGAAAAACCGACAAGCAGAATGTAAAATGTGAGGTATCAAAGTCCAAGGCCAACCACAAAACAAATATAACAATCAATTTACTTATTGTAGCATAATTTATAGTTAACCTCATACCCCAAAACCCGGGTCTCGTAAGGGGAGGTCCACAGTGGATAATTAAGCAGCCAATGGGTGCCCCCCTTACCGATGTAGAACTAAACTGGTGGAGTATCTCAACACCCCGCCTCACGCAAAGCATGCGTAGCAAGGCACAATTGGTAAGGGCACACCCGAAGCAGGAGATGGGCCCAGATCTGATACCATGTTAGACATCCTAAAACCCGGGTCATAAGGGGAGGTCCACAGCGGGTATATCATGCGGCCAATGGGTGGCCCCTTACCGATGTGGGACTACACCGGTGGACTATCACAACAAGAATTATAACCCATAGTTATGGAATGAGCTGCATCTGTAGGAATCAATGTTTTTTAAACTAAAATTAATACCAAATTATTATAAGAACACTTTCACCTCATTAAAATAAAATTGGATATTGCTAACCAAATATCCACGTATGAAATTCATGTAAACTATATCAACTTGGGGGGGGGGGGGGGGGGGGGGGGTTTACCTTTTTCCCTTTGGTAGTTTGGTTAGCATTATTAAGAATTTAATGATGTTGTTTAAGCTAAAGGGTCTTTTCTAATAGTGTGAATTTGCAAAAGCTAATGATGGTGCCATGATGCAAGGACAGCTGCTCAACATTACTTGGGCGGTTCTCCATGGTGGGGAGTGCTCCGAAATCCCCACAAGAACCCTAGCATAAGCGATGCTCACTGAAAATTTGGGATTTTCTTGTATGAACCACCATAAAATGTTGGTGCAGTGAGCAACCAGAGTCCAGTTATACATTAAAAGAGAGAGGGTGCGTGCCTGCATTCTGCCGAAGAAGATTTTGAAGATCTTTTGAGCTCAATTCATCTGGCGCAGAGCAAGAATATCTGCAAGAAGATCACAGAATATGAAAAGATACTCAATATGACTTAGGCTTCCAAGCCAGCGCACATATGAAAGGGAACATAATAGGAAAATTATTATCCGGAAAGTAAACTAGAAGGATTAGTCATACAACATTAGGAGCCACATCACAATCATCGTCAAAGATCTAGAGCATGAAATCGGTCAAGACAATGCCCCTCAAATCAGTGTTGCACGGACAGGATAGGAGCCGGACTTTGCCACATGTCAAAGTTAGACTCTGTCAAGAGCAGATATGCATAGGACATAATACATGTTGATTTATATAATAGTTATTATTAGGGAAAGAGGTGTTCAAGGTCTAACGGGTGCTCGAAGATCAAATCTAGGTATAAGAAGTGGAGACCGAGCCTCGTCTCAGGAGTGCAATTACAGCTTTCCTGTCATTTACACCTTGTTTCCAGACCGTATGCTACGGCAAGTTTGTGTGATCCCTTGTTTTACTGATTTACAATACGGTATTAATTATAAAATTTTGAAATTTACATGCCCTCATTCTTCCACGCATGTTTGCCACTGTTCGCACCCCAGGCCTCCTTGCAGGCGCGCTCGTGTCTCCCGAGCACCATGTTAGTCCCTTAAACCCACGTGAGGAGAGGGAATTGGCTTCACCCCCAGGCCTTAGTGGGAGGGGAGATTTGTTGGGATTTAGTCCCACATCGGTTGGGGATGGGCAAATTGTATGTTCATATACCCTATAGTAGACCTCTCCTTACGACCAGGGTTTTGGGGCATGAGGGTCTACACATACTACTCTTAGATACCGCTGCTTCTGACTACATAATCCTTGTAGGTACCACCACCGCGCTACCATTCAGGTCTGAGCATCTGGTGGTTAAGACTTACGACCCACCGGAGGATGGTGGATTGTTGAAGTCATCTCCTAGGCCCCACACATAAGTTGAAGAAGAACCATGTCGAATCTTCTGTTTGCTAATGAAGTGCATGCATACTTCAGACCTGGTAGAAGAACGCAGTCTCGCTCCATAATGGCTTCTAAATAAGCTTGGGTGTGGAAAATACAAAAGAGTCCCGAGAGAATGGAATGCATGTTAGCAGATGCCCACAGTTTGTTTATGTATCCTTAGTCAAATGGAATTGCAGTAGTGAACAATATGATTCATGAATCATGATCATGACTTCAATTACAGGAAGTGCTATAACAGTCATAACCATCAAGCCATGTCCTATCTACTTGGGTCGGCATTATGAATCATTCTTCACCATTCATTTCTATTTAGGATTATATCTGTTGTCAATGAAAATTTTCCATATTTTTTCTAACAACTTCCATCAATATTCTTCTAGGTCTTCCACTTCTTGGACCTTCCACACTAATTTGGGACCCTCTACTTATCAAGGCCGTCACACAGTTACTGGAAGTGCTATAAAACAAATATCAAAATATAAACAAATTTTTTTGGCATTCAACCAAAAGCAATATTTCACCAAGAAAACTAGGGAAGCACCTAAGTAAAGGAAAAACAAGAGAGCCGAGTTTTTAGGTGATTCTACCATGATAAAAACTTGAGAAAAAAATTGGAGAATGAATATTTGAATTTCCTTAGTGGCCAAATAGCTTATATGCACAGCTAAAGGAAATCATTTTCATATATATATATATATATATATATATATATATATATATATATATATATATATATATATATATATATATATATATATATAGATAGAGAGAGAGAGAGAGAGAGAGAGAGAAAGAGAGAGAGAGAGAGAGAGAGAGAGAGAAATGTTACAGTGAGCTGTGAGCTGCCAGAGGAGAAAGTGAGCTGCGGGGATTTTGACCCCTTAGAAGTTTTAGAATTTGATGAAATTTGGTGAGGGTGTTGTCTAGGGTAAGATGATCCTCCTCACCAATTTTTATCAAATTCCAAAACTTGTAGGGTCATCAAATGGTCGAAGCAAAATCTGACCACAGATTTTGCTTCGACCATTTGATGACCCTAGAAGTAGTGACTGCGGACCACAGATTTTGCTTCGACCATTTGATGACCCTAGAAGTTTTGGAATTTGATGAAAATTGGTGAGAATGATCATCTTACCATAGACACCACCCTCACCAAATTTCATCAAATTCTAAAATTTCTAAGGGGGTCAAAATCCCCGCAGCTCACTTTCTAAACTGGCAGTTCACAGAGTCACAGCTCAACCTAACAGCCTCTCTCTCTCTCTCTCTCTCTCTCTCTCTCTCTCTCTCTCTATATATATATATATATATATATATATATATATATATATATATATAGGGGCATGCTATAATACGGCATGAGGTAGTGTGACACTGCACGTCAGCCGTCTGATGCATCCGCCGCGTGCATACGATGCACGCAGCGGTGCATCAGACGGTTGACGTGCTGTGTCGCACGTACCGTATGCCGCATTATAGCATTTCTCTCTCTCTCTCTCTCTCTCTCTCTCTATATATATATATATATATATATATATATAGAGAGAGAGAGAGAGAGAGAGGGATGTTACAGTGCAACATGTGGTGCCGCACCGCAGCCGTCTGATTCACCGCTGCATACATGCAACGAATGCATCAGACGGCTGTGGTGCAACACCGCACACCACATTTTATCATTCGTCTATATATATATATATATATATATATATATATATATATATATATATATATATATATATATATATATATATATGGGAAATGAGTTCCTATGACATGTCATAGGGAGTACCCTATGACATATAGTGAGTTAGTAACCCTAGAATATTTAGAATGTTCTGAATTTTTATGAGGATGATCACCCTATCTTAGATAGGACCCCCGCAAAAAATCGGCTTATTCTAAAACTTCTAGACGCATCAAATATGATTTTCAATTTAACGGTTAAAATGGATGGCCGATAAAGCTTCTAGCATTTGATGCTCCAACAAGTTTTAGAATGCTTTGATTTTTTGTGGACATTCTATCTATGGTAAGGTGGTCACCCTCAAAAAAATTCAGCACATTCTAATCATTCTAGCATTACTAATTCACCATATGTCATAGGGTACTCCCTATGACATGTCATAGGAACCCAGCCCTCTATATATATATATATATATATATATATATATATATATATATATATATAGAGAGAGAGAGAGAGAGAGAGGAATGCTACAGTGAGTTGTGAGCATCCGGTTTAGAAAGTGAGCTGCGGGTATTTTGACCCCCCTAGGAGTTTTGGAATTTGATGAAATTTGGTAAGGGTGTTGTCTAGGGTAAGATGATCATCCTCACCAATTTTCATCATATTCCAAAACTTTTAGGGAGGTGAAATGGTCGAAGCAAAATCTGCTGCCCACAGTCACCGTTAAAATCTACAGATTTTGCTTCGACCATTTGACCCCCCTAGAAGTTTTGGAATTTGATGAAAATTGGTAAGGATGATCATCTTACCCTAGACAACACCCTCACCAAATTTCATCAAATTCCAAAACTTCCAGGGGGGTCAAAATACCCGCAGCTCATTTTCTCCTACCGCAGCTCACAACTCAACGTAACAGCCTCTCTCTCTCTCTCTCTCTCTCTCTCTCTCTCTCTCTCTCTCTCTCTCTTTATATATATATATATATATATATATATATATATATATATATATATATATATATATATATATATATATATATATATATGATCAGGATCGGGTGACACTGTTTTAATAAACTCTGTGTGTGTGTGTGTGTGTGTGTGTGTGTGTGTGTGTGTGTGTGATGCACTTTTCTTCATCAAGACTCAAATTATCATTCACAATGAGCCAGGAAGACCATTTTGGAGAATAAACAATATTGTTTACCTTTGTGGGTCCCATATGTTGTCATTGCATGTCCACTTGGAAGGTAGAAGAACATCCACGGGTAACCGACGCCATTTGAAGCAATCATCGCATTGAGTCCATTGATCGTGTGCCCTAAAAGTATAATTTAATATTCTCCAACATTAGATGAATACAAGAGGATTTTCTTTTTTTCCCAAAAAACGTTACTTCAACCAGGAAAATTCATATAGATTGCTAATTTGCTACAAAGATTTCCTAGAAACAAGAGTGAATTTAGTAATTTTTATTTTGATATATGCTTGTTTATGACAAGAAATGAAAACTTCCATAAATAGACCAGGCTACAAAGGCAGATTCAAATTTCTGAACTAAAACTGAATGTCTTGGGCATTTCTTTCAAAAACTATTGCCAATCTCTAAGAAATTTTGGAATGAGATGGGCTCTGTTCTAAACTAAATTTCAACTTGAGGTCAACTTTGCCCTTTCTATACACAAATTTGTCTTTTATTACATTAAGGAACATATACGTACCCCTCATCAGAGAATAAAGTGCATCAATACTCAATGAGCTTTCATTTCAATTGATCAACCTTTGAGAAAAATCCAACATGCTGCCAGATCTATTGAAAAGGAAGCAACAAGATACAGCTTGCAAAGTTTATTAAGCAAAATTTAAAAAAATACCCAACTCGAGCTTAGAATGTGGAAAAGCATATGATAGTTACACATGAGTGTTAGATTGAAACTCATAATTTGTTGGATTGCCTAAAGTTTGGATTTTTAGCATTCTCTTGCTCGGAGTCATACTTGAGTAATGGCATTCATCTAAGAGGGGGAATTGGTTTGGGCCTAAAGCTTATCCTGTTACCATACAACAAAACTATGTCTATGAATTAAAAAAATGAATCATGTTGCTTAAGAGGAGGTATATTAAAAGAAATAGCTCATTTTGAGACAAATCATTCACCATTCTTCTAGCATATGGAAATCCAAGCTCTTAACCAAGGTTCGAAATTTCCATTTCGGTCAATATTTCGACACTGGATATGAAAATATTTAGTGGAAATATTTCAACAGTGTGAAAATATTGGGATTTTATAGAATTGGTGAAAATATTGATTTTTTAATGAAATTTTTCAATGAATCTCTGGATAGTCATAAACTAAGTATATATACACAATTTGGAACACTCACATAATATTTGTATCCTATCTAGGGGTGTGGAGCTTCACAAAGCATATATCATGTATTTGAGTCTGTAAGTCTTGTGCAGTCTAGTTTGGTCCTGTTTTGATCTATGGTTTTTAACCTTTTATGTGGATAAAAATATTTTCAAAATAAAAATTAGTTGATTGTTAAAATAATGTTTCAATTCCTTCAAATGATTTTGAAAACGGACTTAAAACAAGAAAGTTGTGCAAGTTTGAAATCGTGCAAAAATTATATTAAAGTGTGAAACACTTTTTTTACTAAGTCTGGAAAAAAGAGTTTTTATAAAGAAATGTTTTTATTCATTCAAAATTTTCTTTGATGGACCATGGTTTTCTAGATGTTTTTGTAGTTCTACATCTTGTGGAATTTTTTAAGCTAAAAATGATTTGATTTAACCACTTTTCTCAACATAAAAATTTTATGAAAAATCGAAAAAAAAATGTTTTCTCCTACTAAAACTGAAAGTATACTTTTTGATTCGCTTGGTTTTTTATTTTTTAATATTTTTATTAAAATCAAATGGGGGGGGTATTTTCTTATTTACATATAATAACTTAAAGTAAATGTTTTATTTTCTCCATTTACTTAAATGTTTCTATATGTAAATAAGCTGCTGAGAACCAGGCCCTCCCCCCAAATCCCCTTTCATAATCAGTCAGTCCCAACATTTCGGTGCCAAAATCCCAAAATTTTCCGAAATTTCCACGAAATTTATGTGTCTCAGTGTATTTTGGCACGAAATATCGCGATATTTCGCACCGACAAATATATCATGCGAAATATCGCGATATTCTCGTGAATCTCATTCCGTTCGATACAACATATGAGATTTTGTGTCGAGGTTTCATAAAACCAAGATATTTCACGATTTATTTCGAGATTTTGATCCTTGTTCTTAACTAGTGACATTTGAAGTATAGCAATGAATTGTTTCTAACAATATGCCGCATATTTGGTTAATGCAATGTCAACTTTTGCTTCCGGACACAAGAAGCACAACGATAAGACTACATTCAATATTTGGGGCACTTGGAGTTCGTTTGAACAACTCGGGTTCAAATTCAATTTATATTCATATGGTTTGTTATGCCATCCTACATGAGTGGTTCTTATGCATAATTAAATATACCTAGTCTACTTCAACATTAAAAATAGGATTTTTTTAACCTTAGCCCCCACTTAATTGAGGTAACTAAAAAATACCCCCCTCTGACCTTAATTTTCGAGTCTTACCCTTTAAAAACCACTTTTCCATTGCAAAAGACCATGCAGATTTTCAATCAAGGAGTAAGACTAAAAACATAAGACCAGAGGGGGTATTATTTAATTACCCCAATTAGTTGAGGGGGTAAGGTCAAAAAACTCCTTAAAAATATGGCTAATCTAGCTAACAGAATATACTCTCAGGAGTAATCACATCAAAAGTATTACGTTATTATGGGCTTATTTTATTATTCAAGCACATAATTTCTCTTGGGGATGCCCTTTAAGCATGCTTCTAAGTTCATACATCAAGCAATGTATTATCAAGCTCGGAATTTGGAAAGGACACAAAAACAAACCTTCATGAGGGTTTTGATGCCCTTCTACCAATCAAACAAGTGACAAATTTTATACTGCCTTAAGTTGTGTGACAGTAGAACCTAAGAACATTTCTCTGATAACCCTTGATCAAAAAACTGATAGATCATGTGTTTAACCTAGCAGCCACAATGTTGACAACTTTAAACGTAGTTTTTGTTTGTTTGGACAATGAAAAACTACTAGAGGAGTTTTGATGGAACATGAGTAATTCGTGATTGAAAAGAAAAAAAAGACTCAGTGTTCTATGACCACTATCAATAAACATCATATCAGCTGGAAAGTTACTTAGCCTATTGAAGTGACTACTATGCAAACGAAAATGGACAATTACTTTACAATTCATATCATTTGTACCAGACAAAAGACAACCTATACTATAGTGGTTGATCAATTAATGGATCGGATTCAAGACGCATGCTATATAGATCTGCCAGACTCCTTCTATAACCAAACTTGTGTTGTGTAGTGTTAGTATCCCATAAGAAAGGTGAAATTCAAACTCATTTCTGTTGAGCTTGAGGATCCAGCCCATAAATTTGTCCCAAACCTGGCGTGGCCCACGCACAAGCCAAGTAACCGGTTACTTGGAATGCAAGCCAAGCAACCTGGTTGGCATCTATTTAAAGAGGACGCTCTCAGATCTATAGACAAAGTGAGAGGTAGAGGTTGCCTCAAGAAGGATCCGAAGAAAACCATAGCTACCGCAAAAATCTCGAGAATCCGGGGGGAGGTACGAGCCCGCCTCCTCCCCTAGGAGTGCTATGGAGCTGACGGATAGACGAGGCTCTGGGGAGGTGCAGGGAAGCACATCCCCTCAAGGAGCAACGAAGGCTGGAGGGGAACCAGACCCCACTGGCGATCAGATGACCAACGACGACAGAGGCCCCCAAGGAGAAGGGGCTGGACGGCCAGTGCCCGAGTGAATCCCTCACAGCAAGGGAGACCCGTGCTAGAAGCACGGGAGCCCAGGTATCTATCAGACGGCGTCCAAGTGAAATCTAGCAAACGACCCGGGGAAAGGTTGTAGTGCAGCGCCTCTCCCCCCGAACGGTTCGGGTCTTCGAAGGAGGGCTCGAGGGAGGCTGTTGTACAGTGCCTTCTTCATCAAGGCAAGTTCAAAACCGACGTATCGTGGCGAAGTATCGCAAAGACATAGACACGTGCGGGTGCTAGATCGAGGGGGGGCATCTCAATAACACGGAGGCACAGCGGATCACGCAGTGCGGAGTCACCGACGGGCAATCCATTACAACC
Source organism: Chamaelirium japonicum (assembly GCA_947650365.1). Classification (NCBI taxonomy): domain Eukaryota; kingdom Viridiplantae; phylum Streptophyta; class Magnoliopsida; order Liliales; family Melanthiaceae; genus Chamaelirium; species Chamaelirium japonicum. The sequence continues at coordinate 65,148,220 of OX393552.1, forward strand.
ACCGATGAACTGGCTGACGGGGTTGGCGACGGGTAGCTGGTGGAGGTGTTGACGGGCACTAGTACGAGTCGTCAACGAACAACTGAGGCGACGATTATCACGATGGTGACGAGCATAGCCATAGCCGTAGGCACGCCTGCAGAGCAGCAGGATGTTGGGCTATCGACGGACAACGAAGGCGACACCGACGAGTGTCGATTGGTCATCGACGGGCGATGGAGGAACCAACAGGTGTCAAGTGCATGAACGTGGAGTGCAGGGCGATACGACCACGCGACCGACGGATCGTGACAAAGTGCCACGAAGACATGGACACATGCGGGTGCTAGATCGAGAGGGAGCACCTCAATAACATGGAGGCACAATGGATCACGCTGTGCGAAGTCATCGACGGGCAATCCATTTCAGCCGCCGATGAATGAGCTGACGAGTGGCTGGTTAAGGTGTCGACAAGCACAAGTACAAGTCGTCAACGAATAACTGAGGCAATGATTATCGTGATGGCGGCGAGCAACAGAATGCTGGGCTGTCGATGAACAGCGAAGGCGGCACCGACAAGTGTTGATTGGTCGTAGACGGGCAATGGAGACACCAACAGGCGACGAGTGCCTGAGTGTGGAGTACAGGACGATACGACCACGCAAAGCACTGGCTATACAGGGGTTGCAACACGCACAGCTACGGTCAGAAGTGTGTTAGGCTATCAACGGACAGCGAAGGTGATACCGACTAGTGTCATTGGGTCTTCAACAGACGGCGGATGCTTCGTGATCGAGAGCAGTAGTCCAGGAGAAGCCACAAGCATGGTTGCCCGCAACAGCTTGTAGAATCACCGACAAGTGACTTCCAGGCACAAATGGGTGGACTAAAGGATGCTCCGTGATCGAGAGCATGGCACAGTTGCTAGCTGCAGCGCACAAAGTCACCGACATGCAGCTTGACCAGGCACCAACGAGTAACCTGATGGAGCAGCTGACGAGTGACTGGAGGGGGCACCGACATTGAGTACCTAGTGCTGAGCACCATTGACGTACGGTGGTTCCGGGACGATGGACACAGAACACAGGCTGCGAGGGTGCAGTGGATCGTCGACGAACGATGGGCCGGAGCGTTAGAGCATGGTAGATGATCAGACGGACCAGAGGGCTGGGCGTGGTGTACAGTCACCAAGAAGAAAGTTGTAATTCGTGAATGTAGCCCAGTTGTGGGTGAACAATGTTAAAAGAAATGAAATTAGTTAATTTTGTCTCTCCCCGACTGTGTTAATCCACAGGACCACTACAGCTTCCTTTCCAATACTAATCGGATTCAGATGCTAATGCATTACCGGAAGCATTAAACCAGTTATGAGCTTAAGTTGAGTTGGGTGACTTGGGTCCATTCCAAGCTGTGATGAACCTTAGTCTAATTTTTTCTTCTCAAGTCTATTGAGCCTGTGTATGAAGTCATTGCAACATGAAAATGGAAAGAATAACTAAAAATGTTCATTGCACGAATTGCAACTCTATGGCAATGATAAATGATAAGCAGAATTGAACATACTTAAAAAAACAGACAAAAGGGGTTTTCAAACAAAAAACACTTCGAACACTCTGGACACTACAACTGTCATCCTAATTTTGAAAGTTATAACTAGAAATGGAGTGATTAAGAATGAGAGTGCACAAAACTGGAAAGAAATATGCTTAATTTCCAAGAAAAGTAAGAAGTGCAACAGTAAATTTCAGTATATCAGAAAGAGCATGCAATTTAAAGCCAAAGTGTGAAAAGAAAGTACAAGTGAATCATTACACAGGCGTCCAGACAATAATCAAGCAGGTTAGGAATACCTAAAAACAGATCCAATTGTGATTTTACTTCTTTTCTGGGATCCATATTAAATATCCTATCTAATCTAGTCTCTTGGACTCAAGCCCGAAAATCCAGAGATTAGGTTATCAAGTTACTGACCATCATCACGTCCCCTAATAATCTTGAACACTGGCAGATTGTCTCGGTCACAGATATGAATGTGCTTGGATTCTGGTTGTTCACTCTTCAACTTGAGAGGCTAGTTGGAGTCCATAACGACCTTAGCAAGATGCTATGGATGATCAAGTTTTTTTAACTTTCTATCAACTAGAAGTCTATTTTGAAGACAAAGTTCGCTACATTAAAATAGCTATCAAATAAATATTTAGTCGTTTCACGCTTTTTTTGTTAAGGGTATCATTTTATGCTTTTGATCTTGTGCAGATCGGAGTTTTAGTCAAACTCATGGAAACTTAATGAATAAACCGGTAGATTTCAGTCAGACTCCAAGCTGGAAAAACTAAAAAGAAATATAACTATATAATCTGTAGTAAGGAGATGAAAATTTATGCTTATTAGAAATATATATATATATATATATATATATATATATATGGTTAAGGGGACCCTGGACCTGAGGTGCAGCGTCATTGCTGCCCCTCAGGCATTGTTTTACCATCCTAGAAGTTTTGGAATTTGATAAAATTTGGTGAGGGTTTTGTCTAGGGTAAGATGATCATCCTCACCAAATTTCATCAAGTTCCAAAACTTCTAGGGGGTCAAATGGTCGAAGCAAAATCAGCCGTCCGCAGTCACGGTTAAAATCTGCAGATTTTGCTTTGACCATTTGATCCCCTAGAAGTTTTGGAATTTGATGAAATTGGTGAGGATGATCATCTTACCCTAGACAACACCCTCACCAAATTTCATCAAATTCCAAAACTTCTAGGGAGGTAAACAAGCGAGAGGTGCAGCGTCGTTGCTGCACCTTGGGTGCAGGCTCCCCATTCCCTATATATATATATATATATATATATATATATATATATATATATATATATATATATATATATATATATAGGGAAGTGCTAGAATGCGGCATGCGGTGCGTGCGGCATCGCACCGCAGCCGTCTGATGCACTGCTGCGTGCATCGCATGCACACAGCGCGTGCATCAGACGGCTGCGGTGCGATGCCGCACGCACCGCATGCCGCATTTTAGCATACCCCTATATATATATATATATATATATATATATATATATATATATATATATATATATATATATATATATATATATATATGGCGCCCACACATGCATATATCCATGTTTAACTGTGCAAACTGGTGTACTTGCGTAAATCTGCCTGCAATTTCTGTATCCTACAATGAAATCTAACAAAAACAAGCAGAACAATTTACACAAAATAACATCCTTACCCAGATGTTCTGACAGTGAAGATTGTCCTTTTCCCAAACACTGGGGGTTCCTGTGTAAAAGAAGTGGAATGGTCAGTTGCATGGACACCGGTTCACTATCAAGTTGGTCGTAACTTCAATTTTATCAACAAAGAAAGGAAGAACTTTCAAATGATCAAAGAAGGAGGTCTCAAGATCTACATACTATCCTTATTAGCATAAGGATTATTCTTTTACATCAGGAGTTTTATAAAACCTAGAAATTTCATAGCAGTAAAAAAGCCATAATCAAGTAACCCACAATATTGCAAAGTGTCTGACGAACCTTTTTATACCGACATGGCACCAAAACATGGGCATCTTAGCCTTCCATGACTTAAATTTGAATAAAATAGAATCAAATATATGTGTTACTCCAATGGTTGCATTTCGATTTTGACATATGTGTTAATTCTTGCAAATGAATTGGCCCTGGTAGGTTAACAGCCAAAGAAAATGTACCTGAAACAGTCACGTCTAATTCTAATCTCATATAATAATACTTAAAGCATTGTACAGTAGTATTTCTATTTTCTTATTCCACTGGGTTACTTGAGGCCAGACCTTTGCACATCATATACGAATTAAAAGCAACAAGTGAAACAGGGGAGAATAGCAAACACAAGTGTTATTGGGCAAATATGTCTAGAAATGCATACATGTGCATGTCCTTGTAGATGTGAGCAAGGTTTTAAAACTTGGTATCGGACCAGGTATCGATTGGGCAAAAACCGAGTCAACTCGACTTAGCTGATTCAATATCAGCCAAGGATAGAGAATTCGGTATTTGGATTGGGTTCGAGCTAGGCAAAAGACAAGTCCGTTGGGATTGTGGTCCGGGTTTTAGTTGTTTCGCCTATTTCTGCCAATAATAATATATAAAAAAAAAAAGAAAAAAACAGAATTTAGGGTTTGATTCCGCTCGATTTGCGCCTCAGTATGCCGTTCCGAGATCATGTGATATATGACTCGTGGAAAAACTACTAACATACATATCATTCAAACTATTAGAATAACAATATGAACCAAACCCGAATCAGACCCAATTCGAGGGAATAATGTAATTTCGGGGGTTCGGATCGGCCACAATCCTAAGCGTAGGTTGGGTTCGGACAAACCCTCAAACCATGTACCGGACGGTTCAGACTATACAAGTTAAGGCAATTTTTTAATAAAATACCTAAAATAATCTGGAACAAGGAGTCAACTATGTCGTATTGGCCAATACGGGGCTCCAGGTTGGTACGGAGCATTACAACTCAAGATTGGCCGACGCGATCTTCAATTCAGTATCGGGGCAGGCTCCGGTCTCGGTCGGATAAGAGTTGAGTCAATTTGGCTGAGTGACTCAGTATCAATCAAGATTTAGAACCATTAGTGTGAGTTTATAGTATATACACCAATCTAATATATATATATATATATATATATATATATATATATATATATATATATATATATATATATATATAGTTTTGATCACCTGCGGGACATCCCGCACGGAAGAAATGCGGGACAGATTGTGGGCCGTCCGATTCACTTCGATCGGACGGCTGGAATTCATTCCGACCAAAAAACCGGGCTGTTACTGTGGCGGCCACAGTAACAGCGAATTTTTGGTCCGGGTAATCCCATCCGTTCGATCGATCGATTGAACGGCCCAAACCAATTTTCGATGTTACTGTAGCGGCTACAGTAACAGCGAAAATTGGTCATAATGAATCTCATCCGTCCAATCGATGGATCGAACGGTTCAGACCAATTTTTGCTGTTACTGTAGCCGCTACAGTAGCAGCGAAAATTGGTTTGGTCCGTTCGATCAATCGATCGAACGGATGGGATTCACCCGGACCAAAAATTCGCTGTTACTGTGGCCGCCACAGTAACAGCCCGGTTTTTTGGTCGGAATGAATTCCAGTCGTCCGATCGAAGTGAATCGGACGGCCCACAATCTGTCCCATATTTCTTCCGTGCGAGACGTCCCGCAGGTGATCAAAACTCTATATATATATATATATATATATATATATATATATATATATATATATATATATATATATATATATATATATATATATATATATATATATATGCATGACCAAGTGCACTTAACACCCCCACCCCCAAACTCAAGGTGGGCCTTATACCGAGAGTTTGCCAAGTAGGAAGGAGAACCATTGAATGATATGAGACTTCATAAAAAAATCAACAAAGATGAGTATGGAAAAAAAAGCATTTGAGCAAATAATGGTGACGACGACGACGTAGATGGCACACGATCTCAATGTCTGATTGAAAACACTTGGTTGATATCAACTAGTATGACATTTATCACAATTTAAAAAAGTTAAAGTAGAATTGAAGACACTCATATCATGAGGTAAACATCATGATTCATGAGCACAATTAGGGCATTTTAAGAGACTTAAAAGTCAGTAAAGGAGGTTAATTGGAGACCTGTTAGCCGTTGTTCTGAGCCGTTTTTTTCATTTTCACGAGGATTTCTTATTATTTCTAAAGGATTTCTTCTAGAATTTTTTCCAGCAAATGGGAGTTTCTTAGTAATTATGACTTGAGGGAGAGGGTGTCTATTTTGGTTATGCTTGGAAATAAGTTATTTGTGGGGATATCTTCCAGCTAGCCCACATAAGGAAAGAAACATATTTTAAAATATATTTATTGAGAATCTAATGGAGACTAAACTCTCTCTCTCTCTCACGATAAAAGGGCTAAGGACTCCCTCTCCACGTGGGGTCTACACGTGAGAGAAAGACGTCTTTCCCACACACCCTTAACCAAACAATTTCAATCTGAGAGCATGTGTTTTGAAAACACAACCCAAAAACACAGCAGCCAAACAAGCCCTAAGGGAAAGAAATCAACTGAAATAAGAATAAGTTCCTTTAAATTTTATGTGATAGCAAAACAACATACCTAGCAAGGTTAAAACTTAAAACAAAAGAACTTAGCATGTTAAAGGAAATACCATTCGAAAGATGAAATGACATGCAGCAAATGTATACACAGATCAACAAAATATATGACTTACTTCATATTCTTCGAATTCTTGATCTTCAATTACAACAATGCTCGGTTTGACACTTGGGGGTGGCCGCAACAAATCTTGTGCCTCCTCCCATGTAAGCTTCAGCTCCAAAGCATCTTCATTGTCCATATGCAGCCTCTTGCTTTTGGAACCAATGTTGCGGCTTCTTTTCTTCTCCATAACTAGTAAAGACTGCAACCCGAATCCGTCACTTGGTCTCCCTCCGTGCTTATCTGTCTTTTGCCAGCTAATACCCCCATCAGCTGAATTCAAATGTTCGGACAAACAGCTCAAGCTTGGATCTGCAGTTCCCTTCAGTGACTGATGAAGTCCAGAGTAACAACTTACTATAGGTAGGTTCTCGTTAACTGCCGGAAAAAACGTTTCGGTTCCAAGGGCACCATTAGCAATGGCAGAAATTTGTGAGTCCTGTTGCATGAGTTGATTTAAGCATTATTCTTTATGATGACAATATATATTTTGCCCACCCAAAGATAGGGAAAAACAAGTCATATCATCTACACACAGGATTTCAAAATTAAAGGTAGAAAATAACATCAATTTGTATAACGGGGAAAAGACTGTGTTCCCTGTGGAGGTGTATGACCAAAGACCAACGAAAATAAAATGTAATCTTCGAAGGTCTTCACCTGCAAAGTCACAGAGTTTGTTGCCTTTCGAAATCCCATAACAAGTTTCCCTTCAGGATCTATCCGGCTGAAAGTCACTGCAAAACAGAAGGACCAACAGAAAAATGACATATATGCCTCAAGGCCACTGTGAAGTGATTCTTTGAAGCCAAACTTCTCAGAATGGGAAACAAGTGGGAGAAGAAAGTATGAAACTAAATAGAAGAATGAAGGACTGTAAAACATGAGGTGTTCAGAGGAAACATAATGGAACATATAAAAGCTTGTAAAACATGAAGTATAGACATAAAGATAAAAAAAAACTGAGACCGGAAAAACCACATAATTGGACTAAGTGTAAAAGATAATACAGAAACATATTAGTGCTATTCTTATTCCCTCATCTCAGCACATAGAAGAACAAATTTTACAATTGTTTATTTCCAAAGTGATGCATACAGCTGTACATGTTAACATGCAATTCATTACTGTAACAACCAAATCTTTCCAAAGTGATGCATACAACTGTACATGTTAACATGCAATTCATTACTATAACAACCAAATCTTGTCCCACTAAAACGATGTCGGCTATAGAGCACACCTCGTATAAGAACACTCCACGAAAGGAAACCTAGCATCAACCCTCCCATTGGTTGTGCCAATAAATATGGAGCACGCCGGCTAGCATGCTGAGTTCTTATGTGAACCGATACATCTTTTCGTCCCTATGTTACCTTCTCTATGATATGTTAATAAATTGCTTTTTGTTACTAGTGATATTTACCTTCACATGCCTTTACATTACATGTATTTCCCTTTTACATGTGTGTGGTATTCTCACACCCATGGACGACCACACCCTTTGTAGCTTGCATATAATGTTAATCTTGATGCCCTAATATATTGAGCATTCCCTTAAGAGTTTCCATCGTGGTGTGCCATTTGGGCTTCTTCCCATCTAACATGGTATCAAAGCTTCGGCTCGTCCATCCATTGCCAACTCCAACCATCGTATGCCGCCTCTGCCACCGGCTCCAACTATCGTCGGCTTTTTCCGCCACCGGCTCTAACCAACGCCATTTTACCTCCGACAACGTGTTCCACTGCCTCCTCTCACCGTCAGAGATGGTTTTCCTTCTCCATTTAGTCGATCCAAATTGTCACTAGGATCTGCAACGCGGACTCGTGTTCAACAGTGATCCCCGATTAATCTTGGTTTGGGGTGCACGTTGTTTATACAATTCAACGTTGTTATCCAACATCATCACTATCTCTGATCATTTCAACCAGATTCATAATCTCTGATCTCTCGAAATTCCGCCAGCTCATTCTAAGCGATCATGTCTCGAGATCTCTGATCACTGAGCTCTTGATATCTCTATCTCTTCATCTGGATATCTAAAGAAGAGTTCTTACAACACCGGGATCCCCAAGCCATGGCATCATCGACCTCGGCCTCCACCATCAAGATCCCCAAGCCATGGCATCATCGACCTCGGCCTCCACCATCAAGATCCCCAAGCCATGGCATCATCGACCTCGGCCTCCACCATCAAGATCCCCAAGCCATGGCATCATCGACCTCGGCCTCCACCATCAAGATCCCCAAGCCATGGCATCATCGACCTCGGCCTCCACCATCAAGATCCCCAAGCCACGGCATTCCCAATCCATGGTGGCGGCAGATCTGACTTTGGGGAGGAAGAAAATCTAGAGGAGACGGAGGGTTCAATTCTACCATTGTGGGGATCAGACGACACAACTGAGTCTTTGTTATGTTATTATTGTAACCCATATGGTGCAGTCAAACCACTTGGACTCGGATATGTTCTGTGGATTTAGGTTTTGACTTACTGTGAGTCTGTGACAAGGATCCAACACGAAAGAACAATATTCTTGTTCATCATCTTCACCTCTTCTCAGCTCGGGTATCGTTGCCGCAATTGTTCACCATTCGCGAGAGCCGATCTGGTGGTGTGAGATATTGCCGACACACGATCCACAGTCGCGATCCAGTGTGATCTCCGGTCATTATCATCACCTATGTCATATGTACGCCAATCGCTTCATATTCTCAAATCAGTCGATGGCATCGCCCTCTGATCCGCTCTTTTCCAAAACGGACTAGAAAATATAGAAACTATCAGAGATACCGATGGAGATCGTGTTGGCGGCGTTCGTCGTCGTGGCTTTCAAGATCGAGTGTTATCATGTTAAGGTTGCATAGCAGGTCTTCGATAAGATGTAGAGCATATGTTTAGTGATATGGACTTGGATGCATTAATCAAGATGGGCATATACACAACAGCAGCGCACTACCAATGCACATCTCAGCTCTGTCTGAGCACCGACTATGCTCATTGCATGAGTGAGGGATCCAACACGAGTCTCTTGATCTTGTGCGCGCCTCATGCTCCTCGTGCTAATCTTTTCCATCCCATGTCTATCAACAGTAGCCGACAATTAAGTCGTGGGTGCCTCCTCTTCGATGTCCGCTCATGGTTGGGCTAAGACATTTATTGTTCGCTCGTCTGCTCTTCATTGATGCTTCCTCGCCAGTTTTCATCGTTGTCAGTTTTTCTTCGCCATCAGCTATGCATTTGGAAGGCCTGAAAACATTGCTCTGGGGGGCAATTCTGATAGGCGTTGATGACCGAGTCCCTTATAACCTCGTCTTCAAGAACTGTCTTCTTCATTGTCATGTGGATTTCAGATCTCTATATTGTTAGCTCTTTATACATAAAAGGTTTAATAAATTATTTAGTATATTGCATCTATGCTTTTGTCGCTATTATTGGTCTGTTATTAATGCAGTTCCCCATGCGATCAAGGTCCTTTTGGATGTCTGTTGTAATTGTTATTGGTCCACCATCGCTAGGTTGTTGGCCCTCCCGATAAGCATCGCACCACCTCTTGCACCCTTGTTGTCAGCTTGCGCGCCTGCACCTACTAGTGTGTCGCATGTTTGTTCATGCTTGCGCTTGCGTTGTCATTCACGCCACGTGTTGATCAACCTCAAAAGCTCCATAATTCTGTTATTGTACGTTAGTGCCCTCCACGTCATGCTCTTTATTGAACTATGCATTGCTCTCACCTTCAATCACGTTGGTGCTCCGCACTTCGCTCGTCGAGTCGTGCTTACGCTTCATTTAGGTGTCTCAAACATCGCTCTTCTTTAAGTCGTGCCCTGTGCTTTGTACCTCACTCTTCGAGTTCCGATCTGCTCTTCACCAAACCACGCTTGCATATTGCGCTTTGCTCTCTGAGCCGTGCTACACGACATGCTACAGTTCTTTGAGTTAGCTGCCTACGGCATCACTCTGTTGTTTTACACCATTTGTTATATCGCAATCTCTTCAGCTTACAGTTCTCAATCGGAGGTCGTTGTTCCAGCAATATTGTCGCTCGAGGATTGTTGCCTTAGTCAAAGTTATCACCAACATTGCACCTTCGTCGCCTTGACTCAGTAGTAGTTGTGGTGCTGAGACTCGTGATTTTTTGCAATCGTGCTCCCTGCACAGCTTGTCTTGATTAGCACTTCGGCCACCACTTTAGTTATCTTCCTAGGTTGCTATATTGTCTATGTTCGTCATTTTTTTCGATGGTCTGCCGTTCCATTTTTCTCCAAACTAGGGGGGTTCAAGATGTCTGTATGGTGAACCGCTTTCAGGTCACCTGCTTACAGGTTGGCATGTCCCCAATCAGCCAGCTTGCATGTTGGCTAGGTTTCCCGGTTGGCCTGCTTACAGGTCAATCGGTTTTTAGGTTTGTCTCCTTGCGAGTCATCCTTGCACCTTTGCTAGTACTCCTTTTGCAAACTCTATGTGGGTCCCCACCTAGAGTTTGAGGGAGGTGTTAAGAGTTAAGAGTAGTTCAACTATGTTCACTTTGTCATGTCTTTATATTGCATGTATTCACCTTGTCATGTCTTTATATTGCATGTATTCCCCTTTTACATTTATGAGGTATTCTCACTCGTGGGTGACCACACCCTTTGCAGCTTGCATATAATGTTGGCTTGCATTTCCCTTGAGGGTTTCTCCCATGGTGTGACCCCCCTTTGGGCTTGTTCCCATGCTAGCACTTTTTACATGAGCTATATATATAGGGTCAGGATCCAGAAACACATTACTTTCACACAAAATTTGACATACAACATCCTAATCATCGGATAGAGTTTTCAGATTTTGTTGATTCTTTGTCAGGATGATCATCTTGCCTTAGATAGCACATCCACAAAAGTCAAAACATTCTAAAACCTCTAGGTGCATCAAATCTAATAAGCTTTATCAACCATACATCTTAATCGTTAAATTGACATTTGATGCACCTAGAGGTTTTAGAATATGTTGATTTTTTGTGGATGTGCTATCTAATGTGAGGTGATCATCCTCACAAAGAATCAACAAATTTTGAAACATCTATCCAAACGATTAGGATGTTGTCAAACTTTGTGGCATAGCGTTTTTTTTTAATTTTTTCAGCAAAATATGAACAATAAAATCAATCTGGAATCTTCAAAAGCTTTTTCTATTAGCCCATATGAAGAAATGTAATGCAGGCTCTTCTACCTTGTTGCTGCTTAAAGATCATCTACTGTTGAGTAAAACCTTTGACTTTATGTAGTGGTCAAGCCACGCACGTGCGTGGCTTGACCACTACATAATCTTTAAGCAGCGACAAGGTAGAAGAGCCTGCATTACATTTCTTCATATGGGCTAATAGAAAAAGCTTTTGAAGATTCCAGATTGATTTTATTGTTCATATTATGAAGAAAAAAAAACGATCTATGGTGCGTACATCATTATTGTGAACAACGCTTCGCAAATTACCTGTATCACCGGCTTGTAATTGCAGGGACTGTATGCATGGTGTAACACCCTCTAAGACATACATTCTGCTGTTGTTATTTGGCCAAAACCTGAATTGGAAAAGCCATTCTTTCCCCCTTGCATCTTGAATCCTCAACGGAAGTCCTTCAGGTTGAGAAATCGGAGGGAAATATGCCTACAGTAATATATTCACATATGATGAATTAACCTTGCATTAAAAAAAAACATTTTACAGAAGTCATGAGATTCTAGACACGGATGTCATGAGTAACATGTGTTGTAAAAAAATCAAAATGAAATAAGCATTAAGCATGCTAAACCAAACAACTAAAAAGTAAGCTTTTCATTTTGTCCTATAAGGGGGAAAAGGAAGTAGCCATCTTCTCTGAATCAGCAGCAAACCAGACACCATCTCCGCTCAGAAATCTTGATGATAACATGACAAAGTCCATTTAACAAAATGGTCTATTCAATACAGTCACAACTGACAAAGCCATTAATATATGTTAAGATGGTGTAGAGAAGATGTCCTCAATGCATTACTAGTAAGCAAGGTTTTAAATCTCGGCCGATACCGGTACGTACCGGTTTTGGCCGGTTCGAGACCAGTACTGCATCCGATCCCGATACCTGGCCCGTATCGGCCGGTTCAGGCCGGTACCGACCGGTACGGACCGGTACTGACAGGTTAAATTTTTGTTTTTGGGGTTTTTTGGGTTTTTTTTAGGTTTTTTTTCTCAACCGGTATCGGTCCGTATCGGCCGGTACCGGTACCAATACCGTGATTTTAAACCTTGCTAGTAAGGCAATGTGCCTAGTAGTGCACTTGATGGCAGGTCCTAAAGCAGATAAATCCATCACATTTGAAATTCTATTATCTTTATTTTTTGCTGGGCCGACCAGGCGGTCAGAAGACAGGGCGCTAGAGCAAGTGATAAAAGAGGTCCGGAGATCGACGGGGAGAGGGCAGCATAGTTGCTATTTTATTAAATTCCATAATCTCGTGGGCATGATGACATCAACAGCCAGGATTCGCTCACGCAAACAAGGCACATCGGCCTTGAGGGAAGGTTTGCTCCACAGTGTCTATATAGGGAGTCGAACAGGAAACCTCGCCAACATGGAAGAGAGGAAGTACCACCAGGACAAGAGCCTGTTGGTGAAAATTCTATTGTCAAGTTTCTGCATCAATTATGCATATCTTATCCGATACATTCATTTTCTTACATGTATTGATATATGCCCAAAAAAAAGGTAAAGGCACATCATGGGTAGAGCAAACCAAAAAGAAATATGAACAAACTTAAGAGATTACCTCTGCACATGCTTTTGGAAGAACTAAACGACCAATCCGACCAGCATCACTGGCGCTGAGAACCTTCTCAAATAGTGGCACAATGGTAGAATTTGAACTTCGAAGATAATAAAATTAAAGACGACAAAGAAGTGTACGGACTATAGAAAAAACAATGGCGGATAGCAATGGAAGCCCATCTAAAATTAAAAACCTAAAGTCTAGTTTAATCAAAAAATATTGTGGATACTCTCCAGATATTTGTTGTAGTTCTTGGTCCGTAATCCTTGGCCAATAACGTGGAAGCAACTGACTCCGGCCTCTTCCTTCACCAGGTGGCCTAGCGACACGCATATGTGAACCCACCTCCTTCGATGGCTCTGAAGCAGCACGATGCCCTGATTTTGGAGGCTTCGGTAGAAGATGGCAGGCCCTTTGCACTTGCTGAAAGGCAGATTGTGTTCTGTTCTGGTCCCTTCCTTCTTCAACTCCACAAGGCAGGGGAAGTCCCATATGTGAAAAGGCTGCATTAGGAATAGCTTCCAACACCGTGTCCGGGTTTGAATTCCCTGAGCGTATATTTAGGCATGCATGGGCCAGCGACTCACATATCATAATATCTTTTGAAGCATCTTTGCTTTCACCTCGTTGTGGAATCTGGGAAGAAATCATGGGACATTGATCTTGATTTAAGAAATTTGAACTTCCTATGAGAGTAAGTTGCTCCCCTTTGATATGTCCAAATAATCCACTTAAGCTACTACCCAGCTGAACAACCTTGCCCTTAGCAGCAGCATCACCGTCCATTTTATAATCAGCGGAAGTGGATCCTAGTTCGCAAGTACCACCTGCTAGTGATGTGCCAAACTCGTTGCTCATCTTTTCATCTTTTGGACTTCTAACCGAGAGAGCAAGAACCGTTTGAGGACGTTGAGGCAAAGATTCAATGGCTTCGTTTGGCATCTGCATAGAGTTATTTTAGATGACTAGGAAAATTGTGTAAACTATTCATAACAAGATTAATTAGTAGATTAATACTTATTTAGTGCCAAAAAATTGCATAAATGACAGGTATCAGTAATGCACAGATGATGGAACGGTAATACAAAATGTTAGAGCTTTTTCAAAATATGGTTTCCTTTCTGTGTAGGTAGGCGATATTGGGCTAGAGGCACTGTAGTGGTAAATCAGGTATGGCTTTATCACTTATAGGTTCTACTTGATAAGTTAGATGCTGATTCAGGATGGAGGAGGAAACTGCATAGGATCTGCTTTTCAAATGCACATCCTTGTAAACTATTCATAACAAGATTAATAATAGATTAATACTCATTTAGTGCCAAAAAATTACATAAATGACAAGTACCAATAATGTATAGATGAGGGAATGGTAATAGAAAATGTGAAAGAGAACTTATCGAGAAGCCAAAAATTTCTAGAAACCTTATCCTAGACATCCTAGTTCCCTAGGTTTGAAATCTCGGACGATACCGGTATGTACAGGTTTTGCCCAGTTTGAGACCGGTACTGCGCCCGATCCCGATACCTGACCCGTACCGGTCGGTACCGGTATGTACCAGACTACCAGTCCGTATCAGCCGGTTCAGGCCAGTACGGACCAGTACCGACATGTTATTTTTTTTTTTTTCCTCAACCGGTATTGGTCTGTATCGACTGGTACGATACGTACCAGCCGGTACATACCGATTCGGGGCCAACCGATACGGCGATTTTGAACCTTGCTAGTGCCTAGATTTCAAGAACATAAATAATTTCCAGCCAGCATATCCTTTTGAGATTTCCAAAACAAATCCCCAATTCTCCTACAACCAATATAGACTAATAATCCACTTATAGTAGACACCCTCTAGACTTCTTTTTATGACCCTATAACCATTTTCTCAATGCTTATTGAAAACATACTTAGATTTGGTGGCACTTTGAAATTCTTGAATTTCTTTTCCAAGTAACATTCAAACTTGGATCAAGGTCTAGCCTAGGTATCTCTCTCCTGTATCAATATGCATGCAAAAATTTGGAGATGCGTATGCAACGACAACTGATCTTACAAGAGAAGGTTCTGAATTCTTCATGCAGCCAATACACTGTACTCCACCACCATCGAGTAGCTCAACTGAAGATTTTGAAGCAATGCATCCACAATGTAGACGCTGCAAGTATATCGGGCTCATTTAGAATTGTACAGGAATAACTGGCGGCAAGAATGACAAAATATAAAACGAGAGAAGGTCAGAGATGCTACCTTACCTTGCCACAAAAGATACATTCCCTCCATCCAGATTCTTTTTGGTGAAACAAGTCACAGAAAACTAATTGCTCATATGCCATCCTAGATTCAGGGTGAGTGGCGTGTCAATACCAGATTGAAGTTGAACATGTACAATGCTAAAATAGATGTTACAAAGCATGAGCTACTATCTGATAAAATATTAACTTACCTGTCTTACTAGGAAGTACATTTATATCATGACGAGTTAACCGATTTGCCTAATTTATTATAAAATAATGAAAGTAACAGAATGAATGATTCGTAAATTGAAATGTAGTAAACTTATGTGTGATAGAGATACAGTTGATAAAGTTAAAGATATAAAGATAAAATCTCCAAGGAGACATTATTTCTCAGTTGTTTCTTTTATTTCAATAATCTTTCATTTTCAATTATGAGGAATGTCTTTAGTCCCATATTGCCAAAAGGATTACTTGTAGTGGCACATTGGTTTTATATAGGGACACAGGCCTTTGTTATTGACATGATTGAATTATTAAGAAAAAAAATTTCCATACTGAGACTAGATGCCCATCGACATGTGAATCTCTCTCTCTCTCTCTCTCTCTCTCTCTCTCTCTCTCTCTCTCTCTCTCTCTCTCTCTCTCTCTCTTAGTGTGAACGTGTGTGTTGGAGACACCTTTGGTCACCCTCTTGATCGACCTGAAGCCGTTGATAGCCCCCTCATCTTTCGTCCCTCAATTGCCGTCGTGCACCCCAGCACCCCGGCCTGCCCACTCGTGCCACCTAGTGCTCGGCCTGGCCCTACCCTCGCTGATGTCGTACTCGGTCCTCGCCCGCCCTGTCCGTGTCACCTGGCCTCTGTCCAGCCATTTGCTGCCCCACCTGACCACCCTACGGCCTTGATTGTCCTATCGGCTCCCTTCACACGGCACATGTTGTTGCAGGTCGCCTCAACATCCCCTGATCGTGCTCGTTTGTGCTCGGCGACTCAAGGGGTGCGTGGATCATTGCCTAAAATCCAAATATGTCCGTGTATCTCCATTTGCAAGAGACGTGCCATCCTTTCATACCCCTCCTTCAACTTGTCCTTTTTCCACGTATCTTACATTAACAAATTCGATTACTTACTAAACTGTTGGTTTGACAGTAGGATACATCAATACATGAACTTGTGCACTTGATAATCAATTTTTTTTCCTGATTAAAATATTTCAAATCCTTTAAATCAATTGGAGTGTTCTTTTATTAGGCCCGTATAGGTCGATATGGATCAGTACCACTACCGTCTGACACGACCAATTCCATCTCCATCTCAGACCTAGTAGCCTCGGGCATGGTTTGTCCTAAGAGCATCTCCAACCAAATCCGAGCAGCTCTCCTAAGGCTTATGTGGCACTCCGAACCGAACAACGCACCCATCTCCAACCGAGTCCGAGCAACTCTCCTAAAGGGAACGTGGCACTCAAGGCTTTGGAAGATGTTGACATGTGAGCAGCGATATCCGAAGCCCACCATAACTATCGAATTGACTTCGGAGGGCTCCGAAGGAATGGACCCCATCGAAAATTTGTCATGCAGCCCCCTTGTTTCAAGTGGTGAAAATTAAAGCCCCACCCATACTCCAATGATCAAATTTTGGTGCAAATTTGGGGAGGTTTGGGTAAATTGACAACTTGTATGGATTAAAATTAAAGTTGCTAGGAACTCCTTGTTGGAACTCAATTGGAGATTGTTAATGTATAGAGATGGGTCGGGTTATATATACAGTCGGGTCGGGTTGTGTGTGTATACATGTACATATATATTGGGATTCAGTCCTTCAATGAGATGCATTCTATTCTCTCCAAACCCTAGCTGTCACCTCCTAACATGGTATCAGAGCTCTAGAGTTTCTCGCGCGACGACGGCGACGACGGCAGACACCTCCGGTCTCCCCCTCCACCCGGCAGCCACCTCCGGCCTCTCCTCCACCCGGCAGCCCCCCCCCCCCCCCCCCCCCCCCCCCGCCCGGCAGCCCCCCCCTCCGACCTCTCCTCCACCCAGCAGCCCCCCTCTGGCCTCCCCTCCGCCCGGCAGCCCCCCTCCGGCCTCTCCTCCACCCGGCAGCCCCCCCCCTCCGGCCTCTCCTCTGCCCGGCAGCCACCCCCCCCCCCCTCCACCCGGCAGCCACCTCCGGCCTCTCCTCCACCCGGCAGCCCCCCCTCCGGCCCATCTCTATACATTAACAGAGATGAACCTCTCCCAACTAGGAGACTTAGATGAGGTGGCTACACACATGGGCCCCACGATCCTTAGGATGAGCTCCTAGCTCGGACTCGGTTGGATGCTCTAAAGTGAGTTGGAGTCATTTTTAGACCATTCAAGCCCATTTTTGAAGCCATTCACAGCTGGTTTTGATGCCTTGTCCCCCATCTACCCAATCATGAAAATCAATGGCATGTTGCTTGGATGTAGCACGTGTACTAGATTCCTTCAATTCCCTCTTGGCCCTATAAATACCAAACTTTTTCATTCACAAATCTCACATAACTCACACTTGCAAGTTCACAATACTTCTCCTCTCTTCTTTTCAAGTTCCTCCATTTATGTTTTTTTTGTTTAGTTTTCTCATTTTTTTATTTTTTCAACTAAAAAAAAAAACCTTTAACCTGTTTCGGTCCGAACCGACCAACGGGGCCAGCCAATACCACAATTTTTTCAACTTAAGACTTCACACGAATCATCACCGCCATTTCGGGTTTAAAAGTTGTAGATTTTGTCAAATTAATCCATTATTTAATTATTTAAAAAAACACTTTTATAGAAATCTTGCATAGAAACAAAACAAAGCATTTGGAATTGTCAAACAGATGAGAATTAGAAAGGGAAAAAGAAAAAAAAAGCAGTACACTATGCTTGAATCAAGAAAGTTGGGAACTGGATCATAGGCACAAATATGGAAACCGAAGCTCCCAACCCATGGGAACACAAAATTCCAAGCCCAACATAGACACGTCATAGACACGTGGGAAAAAACCCCAAATATTAGCAATAATAATTTAAGAAAAAATATAAAAAGGGCTTTGCAACACTAGCATCACCAGCAAAAGGACAAGCACATGCAAACAAAAAAAAACCCCACATCCAAGAAATCCAAGAACCCAAAACCCCATCTCCAAAAAGGTGTAGTAAGCTAAGATAGTATTTGAAAAGGAAAAAAAAAAGGTTCCCAAATCTCCAATACCCATAAAAACAACAGAATGTCACAAAATTTCAAGCCGAAAGGAGAGGAAATCACCCGCAATTGGCGCAGAGGGTGGCGAATCCGCCAGATCGCAGCCCCCACCCCCTCCTCCACTCGCCTCCCGGCGCCGCCGCCCCGCACCCCGCGTTCATGCAACGCATCACCGTCGCCATCCAGACCTACCCGCCAATCAAATCCACAATACATCAAAACTACCGATAAACCCACTAATCACCCCCAAAGAAGTAGGAGAAAAATGTTTTCTTTTGTGATTGGAAAGACACCGAAACCTCCTCCACGAGCCTTGAAACCCCTCTGATCCTCGGTCCGCTCTCAATTCCTGACCCTGCGGAGAAAACCCATTCATCCGGCCGGCGGCCTCGCCGGGATCGGACGGAGATCTTGGAGATCCGGTGAGGAGGGGGCTAGAGAGAGAAGAAGAGGAGAGAAGCCCACTGCATGCAGAGGAGAAGAGTTGAAGGGGACGCCCACAAAAAGTAAAGTGTAGAGAGAGAAATATGACCAAATTTAAATGGCATGCACGATACTTCAATACAAAGCAGAGCTCTCGCTCTCTCTCCTCTCTCTACCTGCTCTCAATGGGAATCAAATGATTCGGACTCCATTCGATCAGCTCAACGGCATGATCGGTGGCCCGCTTGCTTTGAGTACGAGTAGCAGAGGCGTCTAGATGAGCTGGCACGGTGACCGATGGAGGTATCCTCACCGTGAAGGTAACGATACACCCAACGGGAGGAAACGAGCATGGGGGCTTGTCGGGTGAGGTGGGCGTTTTAGTAATTCCGGGCCCACCGAGGGCCGGGGGGTGGACTTGGTTGGTTGTATGGTTTGCCAGCGCAGCGTACGGCGGGATGGAATGCTGGGATGGGGACAACTCACCAGTTTGTAAGCGATTTCTTAATGTTTGATGCACGCAACCGAAGCAGCACCCAGATGGTAACCCACTCATTAAACTAGTGGGTCCGACGCAGCTTTTAGGCAAAAAACGTGGGTGTTAGCGTGCTGGATTGGGTGCACTACGAAATTTTCATTCTTTATGGGCGTGGATAGTTGCGTTGGGTCCCACATCATGTCATGTTGGTTGACGAAGATTATCTCGGTTTTTTTTTTTTTTAAATTCGCATGGAGAGGAGGTTTTGTTAGTTGGGGGCAGCAATGGGTCCCGCAAGCCAACCAGAGCTGCATCCGACGTAACGGGGGCGTCAATTTACACCCACGGAATGTGTGATGACATCAAATTTTTGTTTTTTTTGGGGACTTGGTGAATGGTCCGGACATATGATCAATTTTAGGTAATCCCTTCTAACCTAAGTCAAATCATTAATCCTAACTTATAGGTCATGCGATGCGATGAATCCTAGACCTAATCCGAACCGGACCCCTACATTTGTCGCTCGCCTCTCATCTTCGTTGCTCGCTATCTCCACTGGTCGCGTCGCTACTTACGCCCTATGCTCGAGAGAAAGGAGAAATGGCAGCCCTTTTTACCTATCCGATTTGCTATCATGGACCTTACACATTAAT
The DNA here is from genome assembly GCA_947650365.1 of Chamaelirium japonicum. Taxonomy (NCBI): domain Eukaryota; kingdom Viridiplantae; phylum Streptophyta; class Magnoliopsida; order Liliales; family Melanthiaceae; genus Chamaelirium; species Chamaelirium japonicum. Next base: position 65,168,296 of record OX393552.1, read on the forward strand.
CCCTTTTTTTTAGAAAGGTTTAGCGTTAGATTCCTAACAAAAGTATCGACTTGCAATAAGTCCCCCAAGTTCTATATTACACTAGTAAGAAACCCGGGCAATGTCCGAATGAACTTGATGCACGTCATTTGGTAAAGACGACATCACAACTGTTCGAAGAAGTGTAAAATCTGAAGTGAGTGAGATTCACTTGTTAGAGAGAGATATTAACATCAAATGACTATTAAATGCCATTGAATGAAAATCTATCATATTTATGGTAGATTTTTAAATGGATTTAAAAGAGAGCTCCGTTCACACAGAAAAAAAAATTCTATCTATTTAAAAGACGTCCACGTGTCACAACACATGAGAGAGGCTTCCATTTTAGTATATACTAGTAAGAAACCCGGGCAATGCCCAGATGAGCTTGATGCACATCACAAATGTTCGAAGAAGTATGAAATTTAAAGTAAGTGTGATTCACTTGCTAGAGAGAGAGAGAGAGGAAGCGATTATCATCAAATGATAATTAAATATCATTGAATGAGTGTTTTATTATCTTTATGGTAGGTTTTTAATAGGATTTAAAACTGATCCGTGTTCACACATGGAAGAATGATTATGGTTCTTTAAAAGACGTCCACGTGTCACCACATGGGAAAGAGGCTTCCGTTTTAGTATATAGTGTGTGTACCATTCCCTTCTGGAGCCGGCAACGCAATAATCGGAGGGAAGGAGGGGTCGATCGGCCATGCATCAAACACCCCCCCCTTGGGTCGGCATGTATACAGAGAGGGGGGGGTCGGTCGGTTGGTCCACAAGGAGACACCCCCCCCTTGGGTCGGCATGTATACAGAGAGGGGGGGGGGGGGGGGGGGGTCGGTCGGTTGGTCCACAAGGAGGCACCCCCCCCTTGGGTCGGCATGTATACAGAGAGGGGGGGGGGTCGGTCGGTTGGTCCACAAGGAGACACCCCCCCCCCTTGGGTCGGCATGTATACAGAGAGGGGGGGGTCGGTCGGTTGGTCCACAAGGAGGCACCCCCCCCCCCCTGGGTCGGCATATATACAGAGAGGGGGGGTCGGTCGGTTGGTCCACAAGGAGGCACACCCCTCCCCCCCCCTTGGGTCCTCGACATGTACCTAGAAAGGGGGGGTCGGTCGGTTGGTCCACAAGGAGGCACACCCATCCCCCCCCCCTGGGTCGGCATGTACCTAGAAAGGGGGGGGTCGATCGGTTGGTCCACAAGGAGGCACACCCCCCCCTCTCTCGATGGGACGTGCAACAAGCCGAGAAGTGAAGCAGCAGTCGAACACGGAGGTCTCGCAATGCTGACAACGCTCCGCGTTTCCGGGCCAAAGTGACCAGGTGTCAACCGCGCGCCACGTCACCGCAGCGGTTGAGCTCATTGCGGGGACACGTCAACCGCCCAATTTTCGCAGAGTGCCGTAACCGTCACCCCGCCACTATAAAAGGGGACCTACCCCTTCAACAGAGGAGGAGGAATTCTGGAGGAGACGCTGCCTGTTTCGTCCCGGAATTTGCGGAGCTGCGGAGATCGGTCGGTCTGCACCCAGAGGCTGTCAGCGGAGATCGATCGGTCTGCACCCAGAAGCTGTCTACGGAGGTCGGTCGGTCTGCACCCAGAAGCTGTCTGCGGAGGTCGGTCGGTCAGCAGTCAGACACTGTTTGCAAGCGACCTGCAGACAGACGCTGTCCGCAGCGGTCGGTAGACTGAGTGAAATTACAGAGGTCGGTAGTTTGGGAGACCGGTCCTCAGGGTATGTAATTAGGGTTAAGGTGAGAGATTGTAACTGAAAGATTAGTCTTAGTGCATTCTCGCCTCACCCGTGGTTTTTTCCCCTTCGACGTTGCGAAGGGGTTTTTCCACGTAACCACTGTCTCTTCTTTGTATTTGGCTTGTTGGATTGTGCTCGCCGCCCGAACCGCCCGGTTTGATTCAAAACCCCCCACAATCTTGGCGCCGTCTGTGGGATAGTCTTCGAGACTTCCTACTAGAGCTTTCGACTGTTGACCCGTGGGTGTCGACCAGTCCGAGGCTACCTGCAACCAGCAGTCCATGACCACGCGGTTGAAAAACGATGGCCGGCGGACCTGTACCGTACCCGCTCGACGTCGCAGCTCCCGTCCGAAACTGCGCCACTCGGAGATGCCAATGATGTCGGACGTCTTGCTCAACAGCCAACGGACACGGAGCGAGTAGTCCCGTTGGCGAACCCTGTACTGGGGGTCGGGCAATCCAGTCAAGCTCCGGTAGCAACCCTGGCTCCTCTAACAGGGGGTCTATCGGAAGCTTTTCTGGCCACGATGATGATGACCCAACAAGCTCTCACCACCCAGCTCCAAACGATGCAGCGCAACTACGAGGAGTTGCGTGACTTCGTGCGGGCCGCACCGACGGGTGGTCTACTCAATCAGGGCATGTTGGCCCAAGCGGGACAGAGTCTCCCCACTCAAGCTGCTCCACCAGTGCAAATGCAGCCGCAACCGGTGCCTCAGGTAGAGGTCAGGGTTAATCGCTCAGTGGAGGTCCAGAGTGCAAATCCCGACGGGCGAGACTCGAGTAGCCCGGAGCCTGCGGAGAGAAACCAGCATGCACGAGCGGTGTCGACGCACTCGGATGTCTGGTCCCGGCTCGGGGCACACCCCCGACTGCCGCATGCCTCCAAGCATCACTCGAAGACGGACTCGGTGCAAGTGCATCGCCTGAAGCGAGACGAAGAACATCATCGTCAACCGAGTGATAGTCATCACACTCGGATGACGCTAGCCAATCGGCAGCCGGCTCATACAACTGACCGGAGGAGCGTACACGAACGCATTCGGGTACATGCGTCAGAGCGACTCGGGGATCGAGAGGAGATCCAGCGAGACCGACCGGGGATTCGAGCTCCCGACCGGTTGGAGGAAGTCACCATCCGAGGAGCCGCACGGTCGCCGCTTGTCGAGAAGCTACTCCGGGAGCCATTCCCACGCGGATGGAATCCTCCACGCCTTCCCAAGTTTGACGGATCGAAAGACCCGGTGGAGAATGTACTGGCTTTTCGGGATGCTCTGGTCCCGCACGAGGATGATCATATCCTCTGTCGGACCTTCGCCAACAGCTTGTCGGGAACCCCCCTCGAATGGTTCCACAAGCTTAGGCCCTCGTCCATCTCCTCTTTCTCGGAGCTGAGCACGCGGTTCATCGACCAGTTCGATGTAATCGTCGGGAGCTGAAGACTCTGGAGTCACTCTTCGGGATGAGTATGACCCAGAAGGAGACGCTCCGACAATTCTACCATAGGTTCAGGTCCGAGTACCTGAGCTTGGCGGACGCAGACGGGTAGGATCGCATGGTGATTGCCGCCTTCAAGAACGCCATTCAGCCTGCCCAGCTCGTCAACGCGTCGCTCATCAAGCGAACCCCGGAGACGATCGACGAGCTGTCGCGACGCGTCGAGAAGTACATAATGATCGAAGACGCAGACCGCAAGAGGAAGGCGGTGGAAACCAGAACCCCGCACCAGGGCTACCCCAAGCCAGCTGCCGTGAAGAACGTCAACAAGCAGCAAGGGGAGGCGACGCGGCATGACGCGAAGCGGCAGAGGCAAGACAGGCCCGCGAGGCCACAGTGGAACAGGGAGTTCACAGTACTGAACGCCCCCATAGACCAGATCCTGGAAGCCATCAAGGGCGAACCATACTTCAAGTGGGCGCAACCGCTGGAACCCGGAGAGAGGGGAGCCAGAGATGCATCGAGGTACTGCGAGTACCACCAGAGCCAAGGCCACACTACCTTGTAGTGTCGGGCGCTCAAACATCATAACGAGGATCTCATTGAGGCCGGCCATATTGGCTGCTTCATTGACCTCCCTCAACGTAAGGAGACTAAGGCTGTAGGGGAAGTCCAGCGAGGAGCGACGACACAGCGCTTACCGGGCCCTCCGCCAGAAAGGCGTCAGCTTCGAGAGGTAGATGCAGTCTACGGGTACCATGGCCCGGTACCATCAGCAAATGTCGTCGACCGACAGGTGCGACGTATTGAACAAACAAGGCAAGTCCACCATGTGGTACTCGACCCCGTCATCCGTCCCGAGCCAAAAGTAGAAGCTGCAGTACAGTTCTCGGCGGCTGATCTGGTCGGAATAGAGAGGCCTCACAACCATCCCCTGGTCATACGGCTCCAGATAGCCAATTGCCTAGTGAAGAGAATTCTGGTCGACGCCGGAAGTTCGGTAGACGTGCTCTTCCTCAGCGCCTTCGACGCCATGCAGCTAGATCGCGGACAGATGACCGAGTCATCGTCGACGATAACGGGCTTCACGGGGGAGGCTGCAAGGGTGGTTGGTGAGATTACCCTCCCGATCACAACAGGGCATCTCACTAATCTTACCCGGTTTATTGTGATCAAAGCTCACTCGGCGTACAACATCATCCTCGGAAGGCCGTGGCTCCACCACTTGGATGTGGTCCCCTCGTCGGCCCACCAAGTAGTGAAGTTTTGGACCGACAAGGGTGTGATGAGCATTCGAGGTGACCAGTCCTCGGCAGCCAAGTGCGAGCTCAGTGCCATCCATCTGAAGACGACATGCCAAATCGAAGGAGGAGAGCCAGGTGAAGGCGGCACTGAGTTGGGCATCCTCAACCTCTGGATTGCGAAGCAAAGCCAAGAAGCACCAACGCTCCAGCACCACGCCCTATCAAGCGTAGGAGCGCGAGGAGGCCAAGCATCTGAGAAGACCGACCTGTCAGTTGAACTTAAAGAACTGACAGTGTCGGAGGACCTGCTGAAGACCGACCTGTCAGCTGAACGTAAAGAGCTGACAGTGTCGGGGGACTTGCTGAAGACTGACATGTCAGCTGAACGTAAAGAGCTGACAGTGTCGGGGGACTTGCTGAAGACTGACATGTCAGCTGAACGTAAAGAGCTGACAGTGTCGGGGGACCTGCTGAAGACCGACCTGTCAGCTGAACGTAAAGAGCTAACAGTGTCGGGGGACTTGCTGAAGACTGACATGTCAGCTGAACGTAAAGAGCTGACAGTGTCGGGGGACCTACAGAAGACCGACCATTCAGTTGAACGTAAAGAACTGAATGCGTCGAGGAGCTTGAAGAAGGCCGGTCAGATAGCTGAACTTAAAGAGCTAACTGGTCCGAGCGACCCGATGGAGACTGACCTACCAGCTGAAGGTAAAGAACTGAGCAGGAGGACGCACCCTCAGAAGACCGACAGACCGGTTGAACCTAAAGGGGGCGAGTCGGAGAGCCCGAACGCGGAGTGGGAGGAGTCGCCTGCCGTCGAGCCAATCCTGCCCGTGGACTTAGGAGAAGCAGGCCATCCGAGGATAACCTTTCTCGGGTCGCAGCTGCCGAAGCAACATGCTGAAGCTATGACGGCATTTCTCAAGGCAAACCTGGACGTGTTCGCATGGTCAGTTGAGGATATGCCAGGCATCCACCCCGAGGTAGCCTGTCATCACCTCAATATTCGAGAAGGAGCTGCACCTGTACGTCAGAAGCCTCGGTCGCTAGCACCGGAAAAAGCAGCAGCTGTCAACATAGAGGTAGAGAAGCTGCTACGAGCGGGCATCATCAGAGAGGCTCGGTACCCGAAGTGGATCGCTAACGTGGTCGCCGTCCCCAAGAAGTCAGGAGCCATTCGGGTCTGCATCGACTTCACAAATCTCAACCAGGCATGCCCAAAGGACAGCTACCCGCTACCACGCATCGATACCCTGGTGGATTCCACGGCGGGACACGAGAGGCTCTCGTTCATGGACGGCTACTCGGGCTATCACCAGATCCCCATGAATCCGGAAGACCAGGAGCACACGACCTTCGTCACGGGTCGAGGGCTCTTCTGCTACAAGATGATGCCTTTCGGGCTGACGAACGCGGGAGCAACGTACCAGAGGCTGGTGAACAAGATGTTCCTCGACCAAATCGGAAGGAACGTGGAGGTCTACGTCGACGACTTGCTTGTGAAGAGTCAGGCTGAGGATACGCATATGCAAGACCTGGAGGAAACCTTCGCGACCTTGCGAAAGTACAGTATGAAGTTGAACCCGGCCAAGTGCGCCTTCGGCGTGACGTCGGGAAAATTTCTGGGATACTTGGTCACCCGACGGGGAATCGAAGCCAACCCGGAACAGATCCGTGCTTTGGAGGAGATGCCGTCGCCCAAGTCACGAAAGGAAGTCCAGAAGCTTACCGGACGGATCAACGCCCTCAATCGCTTCATTTTCAAGTCCTCAGACCGGTGTCGGCCCCTGTTCGAGAGGCTGAGTAAGCTCACACCTTTCGACTGGGACCAACGCTGTGAAGAGGCGTTTCAAGAGCTGAAGACGTATCTCGGCCGACCCCCTATCTTGACAGCCCCCCGGCCAGGTGCAACGCTGGGGGTGTATCTTTCGGTATCGGAGGCAGCAATCAGCGCTGTACTGATATGCGAATGTGAAGGAGCAGAGAGGCCTGTCTACTACGTCAGTCGCATCATGACGTCAGCTGAGACGAGGTATGCGAGGATCGAACAAGTGGCTCTAGCTCTAGTGTACGTGTCAAGGAGACTGCGCCCGTACTTCGTCGCTCATCCCATCGAGGTCATCACCGAGCACCCCCTGAAGGAAGTACTAGATAACTCTACTCGGGCAGGTCGGCTAAGCAAGTGGGCTGCAGAGCTGCAAGAGTTTGGCCCTCGGTACGTGCCTCGGAAAGCAGTCAAGGGCCAAGCACTTGCGGACTTCCTCAGCGATTTCCCGGCGGAAGACACTGCACCAGTGCCAGAGACATTAGAAGACCTGTCGGTAGCGGCCGGTCGACCCGTGGGAGTCGATGCGGCAGCAGGACAGGAAGACGAAGAACAGGGCTGGAGATTGTTCGTGGATGGCTCGTCATGCGCAGTCGGAAGTGGTGTGGGGGTAGTCCTAGTAACCCCCGACCACACGAAGCTTGAAAAATCAGTGCGGCTACTTTTCCCAATGACGAATAACGAAGCGGAGTACGAGGCGATGCTGACAGGACTGGAGATGGCGACAGCACTGGGGGTGACCAGCCTACGGGTCTACGGTGACTCCCAACTGGTAATCAACCAGATTACCGGTAGGTATGAAGCCCGTGACGCAAGGATGCAAGCTTACCTGAAGCTAGCCCGGGAGTTGATCGCCAAGTTCGAAGACATAAGCTTCCACCAGTTCCCTAGAGCGGAAAACAAGCAGGCGGATGCCCTTGCTAATCTAGCATCGGTACTCGGAGAAGACAGAGAGAAGCGGGTCTTCATCGAGGTGCAAGCTGACCCACGAACAGTTGGCCCCTCAGAAGATAGTTGCCTGACGAGGATGACACAAGCCATGGAGGTAGCCCGTACTATTGCGGTCGGAGCGGATTGGATAGGCAACATGAAGAAGTACCTGCTTGATGGGATACTACCGGAGGACGTCGATGAGGCCCGAAGAACCAAGACGCATGCTCCAAGATACACCCTCATCGACGACGAGCTTTACAAGCGTTCATTTGGCGGACCGTACCTCTAGTGCCTCACGAAGAAACAAGCGGCGGAAATCATGAAGGAGGTACATAAAGGGGGGTGCGGAAACCATTCCGGAGGAAGAGCCCTGGCGCGGAAGATAAAGCTGCAGGGCTACTACTGGCCCACAATGGAAGCAGATGCGGGGGGATATGCGAAAAGATGCTTGCAATGTCAAAAGCATGCCCCCTCCATACATCAACCAGCAGACGAGCTGCACCCAGTATCCAGTTATTGGCCCTTCCAACAGTGGGGGTTGGATATTTTGGGCCCCTTCCCGACGTCGTCCAACCGGAGGAAGTTCCTCCTCGTCGCCACTGACTACTTCACCAAGTGGGTGGAGGCAATCCCGTTGCTGAAGATCGGGGAAGTTCAAGTAGGAAAGTTCCTATGGAGCAGCATCATCTGCCGATTCGGACTGCCGCGGGCTTTTGTTGCAGACAACGGGCGACAGTTCGACGCGGAGTCAATCAAGAAGTTCTGCGCCAATAACAACATCAAGTTATTCTTCTCTACACCGCGGTACCCCCAGAGCAATGGGCAGGCAGAGTCGACGAATCGGGCCATTCTCGACATACTGAAGAAGAAGCTGGAGCAAAAGAAGGGATTGTGGGAAGAAGCACTACCCGGAGTTCTATGGGCATATCGGACGACACCGAAGCGACCAACGGGAGAGTCCCCGTTCAGTCTTACCTACGGCTCTAAAGCAGTCCTGCCAACGGAAACCCTAGTCCCGACACAGAGAACGGTCGTAGCTGCCGACCCGAAGTTGAATGACAAACTCCTGCTTGATGGCCTGGACTTGCTGGAAGAGAAGAGGGAGAGAGCGAGGGCGCGCCTAGCTAACTACCATCAGGCCATCAAGAGGGCATATGATTGCAAAGTCAGAAGGCGGGTATTCAAACAAGGGGACCTAGTTATGCGGAAGGTCTTTGATAATACCAAGGAGCTGGGAAGTGGCAAGCTGGGAGCTACTTGGGAAGGACCATACATCATCGATGGTATGGGAAAAAACGGAGCCTACCGCCTGAAGACTCAAGACGGCGACGCGCTGGCAAGACCATGGAATGCAGCCAATCTGCGCAAGTTCTATCAGGGTAGTTAAATGGGCAAGATTCATGTAACCGCTTTGTAACTCTGAATCTATTCAATAAAAATGCACTTGCTCAACGTTTTTGTTCATGTGAGTGAATAATGGTTAACCGAGGCAACCCAAACCAAGTGGTACATAACACTCCGAGCGAGTTCTACCACTTGGCCGACCGATCGACAGGTCCCTGCGAAGGGCGAGACCGGCCGGTGAACAACTGGAAAGATCGGTCGATAGACCCTGTCAGGGTACGACCGGTCAACCAGCCTAAACCAAGTGGTACATAACACTCCGAGCGAGTTCTACCACTTGGCCGACCGGTCGACAGGTCCCTGCGAAGGGCGAGACCGGCCGGTGAACAACTGGAAAGATCGGTCGACAGACCCTGTCAGGGTACGACCGGTCAACCAGCCTAAACCAAGTGGTACATAACACTCCGAGCGAGTTCTACCACTTGGCCGACCGGTCGACAGGTCCCTGCGAAGGGCGAGACCGGCCGGTGAACAACTGGAAAGATCGGTCGACAGACCCTGTCAGGGTATGACCGGTCAACCAGCTTAAACCAAGTGGTACATAACACTCCGAGCGAGTTCTACCACTTGGCCGACCGGTCGACAGGTCCCTGTGAAGGGCGAGACCGGCCGATGAACACTTAGAAAAATCGATCAACAGAACCCGCGGGGGAAACGACCGATCGACCAATGCAAACAAGGCAGGGCATAGCACCCCATACTAATATAAGAGCCAGATTTTGGTTGCGCGTCGTCGACGTGTAGTTACGCACGTCGACGTGTAGTTGCGCACGTCGTCGACGTGTAGTTACGCGTGTCGTCGGCGAACGGTTACGCATGTCGTCGACGTGTAGTCAAGACACAAAATCCGAGTGTTAATAGCAAGACATCGACATGAACTTGAGATGTAAAGTTGATGAAAAGGACAATGATCATGGCATTCAGATGAAATGTTAAGAGATCCCAGTACAAACAGGAGTTTTGTTTTATTACATCATGAAACAAAGTAAGACAGCAAGTAAGATCAGTCAAGCGTCGCCCCCAGCTTTCTACGATCCCGACGGGAGCTTGCCGCGCAGCTTCGCGACCTTCTTACGCCATTCCGCCGCCTGCTCCGCAAGAAGCGACTTGCAGTTCGCGGTGTATTCAGCATGCTGCCGGTCAAGCGCAGCCTTATGCACTGTTTCGGCCTGGCCAAGGGAGGCGTTGGCCTGGTCAAGGGAAGCCTTCAACGCGGCAAGTTCGGCCTCGTAAGCGACTCGGGCGGCATCGGCCTCTGCACGCTGCTCCCTGATCGTAGCCGCCTGCCTGCTGAACTTCGTCCACAGCTCGTCATTTTCCACCTTAGCAGAATCCAACGCTTCTTGGAGCCCGTAGGAATCAGAAGCGTTCTCCAGCGCGGCTTCGAGCTGAGCCTGGACTGCAGCAAGCTCTTCGGCGTGAACCCGTCGAGCTTCTGCCTGCTGAGCGCGTAGCTCTCTCGACTCCTGCCGAGAAGCCTGAAGGGAGACCTTAAGCCACGTCATCCTTTGCATGGCCCCTTCAACAAGTCGACAGCCCGCCTGACAAAGAAGGAAACAACATGTACCACAGAGTTAATGGGAGAAGTTACTACTACGTGAAGTCAAAACATATCGTCGGTGTGTAGTCACGCATGTCGTCGACGTGCAGTCAACTCATTAACGACTTAGATTTACCTCATGAAAGTCGTCGAGCTGACGCTCCCAGCCAGGACTGCCCACACAATCATCTTCCTCCCCGCAATCTTCAGTAGCCCCGGGGGAACGGCGGTGGGACGTAGCTTCTGTGGCCCCGAGGAGAGAATGAGGAGGTGGCCTGGCGGCACCCCCAGAAGCAGAGGAGGATGGCGAAGGCATGAACTCCCGGACCTCAGCGCGATCAAGCTTTCTAGCAGCAGGAGCAACAGGTGGTGCAACGGTAGGTGCAGTAGGGGGACCGCGGGGTAAAGCTCGCCCACGCGACCCAGCCGAACCAGACGGCCTGGCTCGCTCATCTCGCCCGAGGGAAGGAGAGAGACTACAACCAAAGCACCTCTCCAATTCCTCTACCTCCACATACTGCTTACCCGTCGACGGCACGTCCTCTACCCAGTCGTCGGGGAGGGAGCGAAGGTCGTCGGCAGCGGCACATCGCGTGGAGCGAGCGAGAAGAGCGCGTCCAGCCTCTTCGTCGCTGCAAGACTCGTTCAGCAAAGCTCGCCTCCTTGATTTCCCCGTCGGCGCAGCTACGTTGCGCACGGCCGGTCGGCTGCTCTCGCCTGCAGCTTTAGTCCACTTCGCGCGTCGCCTGAAGACCACGCAGAGTTTAGATGTAGCAGTGTTTGGGTTGAAACGTCTGACGGAGCTGACGTACCTGTCAGGAAGCTCAGAAGAGTAAGTAATGGGCTCTTCTCCCCTACCGGACGCCGCACGTTGTTTGCCTTTCTTTGAGGTGGAGCCGTGGGACCTGACGATCGGTAGCTTCGAAAACAGCTGCCGCCAGTCGTCGTCGTTGTTCGTCACCCGCTTAATAAGTTGGTCAAGCTCTTCCTCAACAGCCTCAGGGCACGGAAGCTGCTTGGAAGGGTAGTAGTCCTCGATGGTCGTGGCGAGTTGGGAGATGCGACTGGGAACGTTGAAGCCACCCCTCCAAGGTCCCCCGACTACAATGGGGCATTCTTTCCAAGTCCTCACTGAATCAGCTAAACCCCCAATAGGAGGGCTACTGCCTGCACGCGCCTGTAAGCTGAAGTACGAGAAGACGCTGCCAGGCGTCACCTTGTAGTCTTTGATAAAATACTTCTTCAGCAGATACGCGATGCAAAGCTGCTGCCCCGCCAGCACTTCTAACTCTTCCATACAGCGGAGGATCCTCCAGCCGTTGCCAGCTAGCTGGCCAGGAGGCACGTTCATGCGCTCCAGTAGACGACCAGAGAAGCTCGCCAGAGGAAGCCGCATGCCGCAGTGAAGCTGACCGAGCGTGACGACAATGTGGTCGTCGTCTGACGAGTCCAGAGGATCGGTAGCGAAAGAAAGCGAAATCGCGTCTGGAATACCGTAGGCTGCCCGGACATCCTCCATCAGAGGGAACTTGTTCGGCACTGTGAACCAGGTGAAAGACATCTTCGCCGCAGGTACTCGACGGGTATCCAAACGAGTCGACACGCAGGTACTCGACGTGTATCCAAACGAGCTGACACGCAGGTCCTCGACGTGTATCCAAGTGAACCGACACGCAGGTCTTCGACGTGTATTCAAGCGAAACTCCTCCCAAATGAACCTTCAGCCGCAGAGGAAAGATCTGAAGCAGAGGAAAGAAATGAACCATCTGGCTCCTATTTATAGACGAAGTTAGAGCTGGATGGGTTCGCATTTCGAGGAGACGAGGTGGCGGCGCTCGGCGATGCCACGTGGCGAAAAATCAGAAAAAACCCAGATAGCTGTTTTTGAGTTGCAACAGCCCCGAACTGAGGAGGGCACGCAAACCGAGACACGCATGCAAGCAGGTGCGGGCGCGTAAGGCGATGCTAGCGTGCAAGTTGAGGCTGCACGCAAATCGAGGTGAAGTTATCCTGACCGGGCGGGACCGAAGACCGTCCGGTCAGGAGGGGGTATTGTGTGTACCATTCCCTTCTGGAGCCGGCAACGCAATAGTCGGAGGGAAGGAGGGGTCGATCGGCCATGCATCAAACACCCCCCCCTTAGGTCGGCATGTATATAGAGAGGGGGGGGGGGGTCGGTCGGTTGGTCCACAAGGAGACACCGCCCCCCCCCTTGGGTCGGCATGTATACAGAGAGGGGGGGGGGTCGGTCGGTTGGTCCATAAGGAGGCACCCCCCCCTTGGGTCGGCATGTATACAGAGAGAAGGGGGTCGGTCGGTTGGTCCACAAGGAGACACCCCCCCCCTTGGGTCGGCATGTATACAGAGAGGGGGGGGGTCGGTCGGTTGGTCCACAAGGAGGCACCCCCCCCCCTGGGTCGGCATGTATACAGAGAGGGGGGGGGGTCGGTCGGTTGGTCCACAAGGAGGCACACCCCTTCCCCCCCCTGGGTCGGCATGTACCTAGAAAGGGGGGGGGTCGGTCGGTTGGTCCACAAGGAGGCACACCCATCCCCCCCCCCTGGGTCGGCATGTACCTAGAAAGGGGGGGGTCGGTCGGTTGGTCCACAAGGAGGCACACCCCCCCCCTCTCTCTCGATGGGACGTGCAACAAGCCAAGGAGTGAAGCAGCAGTCGAACACGGAGGTCTCGCAGTGCTGACAACGCTCCGCGTTTCCGGGCCAAAGTGACCAGGTGTCAACCGCGCGCCACGTCACCGCGGCGGTTGAGCTCATTGCGGGGACACGTCAACCGCCCGATTTTCGCGGAGTGCCGTAACCGTCACCCCGCCACTATAAAAGGGGACCTACCCCTTCAACAGAGGAGGAGGAATTCTGGAGGAGACGCTGCCTGTTTCGTCCCGGAATTTGCGGAGCTGCGGAGATCGGTCGGTCTGCACCCAGAGGCTGTCAGCGGAGATCGGTCGGTCTGCACCCAGAAGCTGTCTGCGGAGGTCGGTCGGTCTGCACCCAGAAGCTGTCTGCGGAGGTCGGTCGGTCAGCAGCCAGACACTGTTTGCAAGCGACCTGCAGACAGACGTTGTCCGCAGCGGTCGGTAGACTGAGTGAAATTACAGAGGTCGGTAGTTTGGGAGACCGGTCCTCAGGGTATGTAATTGGGGTTAAGGTGAGAGATTGTAACTGAAAGATTAGTCTTAGTGCATTCTCGCCTCACCCGTGGTTTTTTCCCCTTCGACGTTGCGAAGGGGTTTTTCCACGTAACCACTGTCTCTTCTTTGTATTTGGCTTATTGGATTGTGCTCGCCGCCCGAACCGCCCGGTTTGATTCAAAACCCCCCACATATAGTATAGATTAGGGCCCTTCCAAAATCCTACTTATCTAAAATGGAAAACCAAAAAAGGATAATAATGCTTAGCCAAGGTTTTTTTTTTCTGAGAACCCCTCCAGAAGGAGGGAGGGTTAGGCAGCCCCCGACCAGTTATTATAAGCTAGAGAGTCAAGTTATAATACGATTACAAAAAACTCGTGCTTCCTCACTGAAGGAACTAACCCAAGGAATGATCCAAAGCTTGAAGATGGAGACCACTGATCTCCGAAGTGCTTCGACCTCTAACGTTTTGCCGTTAAAGATCCGATTGTTCCGCTCTAGCCAGATAACCCAAAGAGTGGTCATCGCTAAAATGTCCCAAGGGCCACGTATCTTCTTCTTCACCCTCCTCCTCCATCTAGACCAAAGCGCCTTCAGGTTCCTTGGGTGGGATGAGATCCCGCATATGCTCTCAAAGTGGTCCCATACCCGCCAAGCGAGGGGGCCAGAAAGGAGCAGGTGAGATGCACTCTCTTCCTCTGATAGACAAAAGGTGCAAGAAGAGTCTGTGACATTCGGGTTCCTCCTCTTGAGCAGGTTTGCTTTGGTTGGGATCTTATTCCTCGCCGCCAAAAGGAGAATACCTTGATCTTCCTTAGAGCCTTCGCTCTCCAGATAGCTCTTGAAGGACTGTAGCTCTCGTCTTGAGGCAACAATCGCCTATAGAAAGATCTCACCGAGAAGGTCCCCGAAGAGTGCCAACGCCACTTCACACTACCCGGCCCCGTACGAAAGCTAGCTGCCTGGAGTAGCTCCAACAAATCCTCCAAGTCTCACTCTGTCTCTAACGACAATGGAACTTTGAGTCTTGGGCTCAAACGCCAGGTGCATCTTGAAAACCGTGCCTGAGAGCGCACCGAGGCACCACGAACTCAGGCCAAGGCAAAAGGTGTGGGAACATGTGGCTTAGCGGTAAGTCACCCAACCACAGATCCTCCCAAAAACTGATGTTGCGGCCGTCACCTAAAGATAAAATGTTGCCCTGCTTGTAGACGTCACACACCTTTATAATCCCTCACCAGAAAGGTGAAATTCTGCCCAAAACTCTACTATTTGGCCTCGATGGGGGAGAATCTCCTAAAATACCTAGCAAGCATAATATCTCTCCATGAATCACCGTTCTCTTGCTGAAGCCTCCACCACCATTTGCCCAACATCGAAATGATGAATCTTTTTAAATCTAGCACTCCAAGACCTCCAAGCTTCTTTGGGAGGCAAACCTGGTCCCACCTCAATAGGTTGTAGAACCCCCCTGAACCGTCAATACCTCGCCAAAGAAAGGATCTACGGATCTTATCGATTCGTTCTATCACCCACGTTGGAAAGTAGAAGTAGGCCAGGTAGTAAGAAGGGATGGACAATAGGACCGCGTTCACCAAGACCAAACACCCACCTATAGAGAGGAGCTGTCCTTGCCAACTCTCCAGCCTGATCTCAATATTCTGAATCAGTTTCTCCCACTCCTCCCTCTTCAGAGCTCTGTTACTGACCGAAATCCCCAGGTACTTCATAGGAAGGTTCGCTTCTTTGCAATTTAGCATTCTAGCAAAGGCCCTCCCAATATCCTCTTTGTTGCTAATGAAGTGAATATTACTCTTAAGAAAGTTTATCTTCTACCCCGAGCTGAACTCTAGGCCATATAGTAAGATCTTCAAAGATGCCAGCTGAAAAGGACAAGCTTCACAAAAGAGGAGAAAGTCGTCGGTATAGTGCAGGTTGGAAGTAGACCACCCTCTTCCCCCTATCCCCTTTAGTAGACCCTCGAAATTTGCCTTCCTGATCAGGGCATCGACCACATCAACTACCAAGATGAAAAGATAAGAAGATAGAGGGAACCCCTGCTTCAGGTCTTTGTACACTTTGAACTCCTTGCCTTGCACTCCATTTATCTGGCAAGCAATCTTCAAGGATGAGAGCATGCCTCTAACCCATCCTATCCATGCCTCAGAGAAACCCTTTACTCTCAAAAGCTCTAGAAGGAAGTCCCATCGTACTTGATCAAAGGCCCTCTCGAAATCCAGTTTCAGCAAAATGCCATCTCTGCCTGTCTCCCTCAAGTGCAGGATAGTTTCCTGGGCCGCCGCAACACTATCTAGGATGATCCTTCCTTTGATGAAGGTTGATTGCGAAGGGGATACTAAAGTGCTGATATTGGCAGCCATCCTGTCAGGTAACACCTTCGAAATGATCTTGTAAAGACAGTTAGCCAGGCTGATAGGACGAAAGTCTCAAAAACAATCTGCACCAGCTTTCTTAGGCAACAAAATGACCCAAAAGTAATTGATACAATGAAGGTGCACTCTACCTCGGAAGAAGTCTGATAGCAGCCGACACAGATCCAGTTTGACGACCTCCCAAAACTTCTGGTAGAAACTCATCGGGTAGCCATTTGGGCCTGGAGCCCCATCACCTTTGGAGCTGAACACCGCCTTTCGAAACTCCTACTCCGTG
The DNA here is from genome assembly GCA_947650365.1 of Chamaelirium japonicum. Lineage (NCBI taxonomy): Eukaryota > Viridiplantae > Streptophyta > Magnoliopsida > Liliales > Melanthiaceae > Chamaelirium > Chamaelirium japonicum. The sequence goes on from OX393552.1 coordinate 65,184,282, forward strand.
AAGTCCACATCCATAGCTGAATTCGGACTTAATCGAGGCATGTGAAGAGACTCCCAATCCACTAATGCCTTAGCTTGGCCGTCATAGCAAAAAGACTCCCTAAATAAGGAGGTCGCACCCTATAGGATATCATGAGTCGACGAAAGGGCTTCTCCCTCATGATGCAATGACGAGATGAAGTTCTTCCTCCTCCTTCCATTGGCCACCCGGTGAAAGTAGGCTATGTTGGAGTCTCCGAGCTTCACCCACTGCTCTCTCGATCTTTGGCGCCACATGGCCTCCTCTTTTCTGAGAACATCTCCTAGGACTGAATTAAGCCTCTCGAGATCAGCTCTTTCCACCACTAAGAAAGGAGCTACCTCTTCTTTGACCTCTAGGGCAAGAATGGAAGCCATAAGAGAGGCCTTCTGCTTAGAGGTGCTCCCGAAGTGGTCCCTGCTCCAAGCTTTCAGCCTCTTCTTTAAAAATCTTAGCTTGCTAACCATGTTCAAGGTTGAGTTCTGACGAGTGACTGGCTCACTCCACCAACCTACCAGAAGATCTGAGAAACCCTCCTGTAATGTCCACATCATCTCAAATCTGAAGGGCGGTCGAACAACATGTAGTGAATATGTCGCCAACAACAGGGGGGCATGATCGGACATACAAGCTGAGGCCCACCTGAGAGGTCTCCAGGTAAAGGACATCCCAATCAATCGAGATCAAGAAGCGGTCTAGTCTGGCCATAATTGGAGCTTCTTTCTAGTTGCTCCAAGTGAAGTTTCACCCCGAGAGCAATAGATCCACTAGTTTCTGCTGCCTAATGAAGTCTGAGAAGGATCTCATGGCCGACATGCTACCCTCACTGCCTAGCCGCTAGTCCGAGCTCCTAGTGATGTTGAAGTCGCCGGCTAGTACCCAAGGCCCATCGAAGTCTAGCCTCGGGTGCGATAACTCCAACCAAAACTCTATTGGGAAAAATCCCATGGTAGAGGCTCGCAGCAAAAATGATTTGGCGGTTGAAAGACCGTTCATGGTGCACGTTACACGATTTAAACTTTCATTGAAACTAATCTGTATATATGTGCATGTGTATACACGTGAATCGAACACCCTAACGGCAATCTAGCGTAATGATTATCTAGCATGCATGCAAATCATAAAGCTCGCTAGATCTACGTGTTAGATTATTCATACCTTTGTGCAGATCTTTTAACTGTGGAGAATTGTCTTCTTTGTCGATGGAGATGGAAGATCGTTCGCGAAGAAGCCAATGGTATGAATAGAAATGATGTATTCTTGTTCACCCGATCTCACACGATACACGAAACATCGTTCTCGGATCTCTGAGTGCCTCCGAAGAATGACCCTTCTCCTTCTATGAAACTCCACGCGAGGAAGACGAAGTTGCAAGCGGGGAAGTAGAGAGATTAGGGAGAGATCTAGGAAGATGAGAGAGAGGGGGGGTTCGGTTTTTGCAGCCTCATGGCCGGCCCCATAAGGCTCCCTATATAGGGCCGGCCTACCCCCTTGGATAATGACCCAAGGGGATAAGAACATCCTACAAATATCTCCCCAAAATCATCCTTTTATCTCTCATTGTATTTATTTGTTTTCTCCACTTTTAGGGCTTGTTTTGACCAATTCAAAACCCTATCCTTATTCCTATGGTCAGCCCTATTAATGGGGGATTCTCATCCTCACAATATAGGGTCGGCCCTAGCATGGTCTCTCACTGCTAGGGTCGGCCACAATTGAGGTCCGGCAGAGTAAGTTTTTACCAAAACGTCCTGACGCCTCAATTTGACCATTTCTAGTTTGCGAGACCTAGCGGCCACTACTTAAGTGATCTTTACTAGTTACCTTACTATTAACTAAGATCACCGGAGGGTGCCTCTAGCAAAGTCAACTAGTCAACTCGCAACATACCCCGGTGCATCGCACCTATGCAGCGAAGTTCACTTATGGCTAGGGATTACTACCTGTGCCTCTGTACTAGTCTCGGGCTTACCCCTTAGTACTCGCATGTAGTTACGCATCTACCGTGCTCTAGTGCCAAGCACACACGGAGCGTAGACTTCTTTCTTTCTCTTACTGCTTATGGTGTTCCGAGGAGATGGTTCAAGAACCGTACATAATGTTAATAATTGGGAACCATCAGGGACCGGGGTTCATGGCTTCCGACTCAAGCTCGATCGACACAGTACCCGAGTGTACCATCGATCCTCTGAGCTCAAGTTAACCTGTGTGGCCACCCAGAGTGCGACGCAGGCTGCACTCCAATTCACATGGACTTACTATGTTCTCCATCATACCCCTGCTCTCCGCTTAGTAGTGGTAAACCCGTTGTCCCTCTACTTGATGCCATGATTCACTTCAAGCGGTGGAGACTACTGTTTGGGGATTTTTTTGCTGGTACGTGCGGTCTCTTTGCAAGACAAAGAAAAACGTAAGAACGGCTGGCTCCCTTAGGAGCACAGGCCCTCCGACGCTCAAGTTAGTCACAGATGATCAAAGGAGAGCTGTAGTCGACGAAAGTGGTAGGGATGAGAGTTTCGAACCTATACTTTGGAGCCGGGGGTGGTACCTTTATAGCCTTTTGCGACCTATCGGGACGCAACACCTGGCCGCTTCCTCCGGCACCTTCTAGACCCCCATATTTCGGCCCACATGGGTCCCTGACAATCTTTGGGAATCGAGCCTCTGGCAGCCTTTGTCACCTAGCTCGCCAGGTGGTGGAGTGGGGAGAGTACCTGTCTTGTCGCTGCCAGGTGGATCTTCTGGAAGGTTCAAGTCTGGGAGGTCTCAAACCAACTCGGGCGGGCTTCCGTGGACTACAATCGTCTACGTAGCTTCAGAGGGGTTTCGACACCTGGCAGCCTTTATGCCGCTTCGCTGGGGGTGACTTTAAGGAGGAAGCAAAGGCGAGCTCGCCCATAATGTTCTGCCTTCTCTATCTTTGTCAAGAGTCGGGCTCGTAGGAGGGCGACCTTTTTGACAATGGGTTCGGGTGATCCGCCCTCTTCTCCCTGTTGCCAAGAGTCGGGCTCCGGAGAGGGCAACCTCTTCGACCATGGGAGCGGCCTGGCGATCTCTTTGAGCGTTCTACCGGTGCTCGTTGATACTATTCTAAGTTTCCTCTCTGGCAAAAATTCCTACACGAGTTGGAGGCGAGCTCCTGTGCACTCAGATACAAGGTGTCCATACAGTCCAATATGGATCTCGCTCCCAATCGAGCTGGGTGCAAGCTCCTGTGCGAGCTGGGGGCGAGCTCCTACGCGAGCTGGGTGCGGGCTCCTGTGCTAGCTGGGGGCGAGCTCCTGTGCTAGCTGGGGGCGAGCTCCTGCGCGAGCTGGGTGCGAGCTCCTGTGCGAGCTGGGGGCGAGCTCCTGTGCGAGTTGGGTGCGAGCTCCTGTGCGAGCTGGGGGGCGAGCTCCTGCGCGAGCTCTGTGCGAGCTCCTGTGCGAGCTGGGTGCGAGCTCCTGTGCATTCGGATACAAGGTGTCCATACAGTCCAATGTGGATCTCGCTCCCAATCGAGCTGGGTGCGAGCTCCTGTGCGAGCTGGGGGCGAGCTCCTATGCGAGCTGGGTGCGGGCTCCTGTGCGAGCTGGGGGCGAGCTCCTGCGTGAGTTGGGTGTGAGCTCCTATGCGAGCTGGGGGCGAGCTTGGTGCGAGCTCCTGTGCGAGCTGGGTGCGAGCTCCTGCACGAGCTGGGGGGCGAGCTCCTGCGTGAGCTCTGTGCGAGCTCCTGTGCGAGCTGGGTGTGAGCTCATGCGCATTCGGATACAAGGTGTCCATACAGTCCAATGTGACTCTCGCTCCCAATAGCCGTTCGATCGAGCCCATAGGGACTGTGGGTTCCAACTCCTGGACGGGCTCCTGGCGAGCTCCACCTTAAGTGTGTCTGATACAATGTTGTCTAAGGTAGGGGGTTTCAGCTACCCCTCAACAACTACCGTCAGACTCAAATGATCATATGACTTGGTTCCTTCCAGGTTGACCTATACATCGTACCTCTGATTACCCCGTCGAGTAATCGAACCCGGTCAACAGTCAAACTGATGACCACCAGGCCTGGGTTTGGTACAGTGTAAGTCACACCAAGAAACACACCTCCCTTCAGGGGTGTGGATGGCCTACAGGAGTGACACGCTAATGCAACGCCAGCCGGATAACCCGGTATACCATGGTTTTGGATCACTGTATATGAATCCTCACACATTGGTATGCCAAAGCACCACGCAACTGGTTAGTCCATAGACATGGTTCCTCAGGGTTTATGACCGTTTTACCCTAAGCAGAAACATGGCTTAGTGTACCTGTGTCTGCTCACTGATCTGTACACCATGTTAGTTCCGTTCAGCCACAGACATTGTGCCTGGTGATGACCATGGTGAAGACTTCCCATGAACTGTCATCCCCAACAGCTTATCATGATGAGGCGACCAACCTGATCATAGCTACGAACTGATTTAGATTATATGAGACCAATCCACCCAATCTTCAACTCATTAGACTACCATATAACCATGGCTCTCTATTCTTAAAAGAACATGTAACTATGTTACGCACCTATATACATCTCATATAATAACTATCAATTTTTATTTATTAGACCAAAACATAAAGTTTTACAAGCTTAGAACACATCAATCATAACAATCTCCCACTTGGTCTTAGCGAAGCAAAACGGTTTTGACTCCCATCGCGTCCACATGTCGCTCAAATGCCTTGGTGAAAGGATCAGCAACATTATCTGTAGATGCAATCTGTGTCACCACTACTCGCCCTTGCTTTTGAAACTGCCGAATCAAGTGGAATTTGCGCTCGATGTGCTTCCCCTTTTGGTGATGTCTTGGCTCCTTTGCTTGTGCTACCACCCCACTATCGTCGCAGTAAAGCACAATAGGTAACTGGGCCTCTGGTACGCACCCCAAATCCGTAAAGAATTTCTTGAGCCATATCGCCTCTTTGGCTGCCTCGCACGCTGCAACGTACTCAGCCTCTGTGGTAGAGTCCGCGATGCATTTCTGCTTCACACTCTACCAACTAACCGCTGCTCCTCCTAACATAAATATAAATCTTGATGTTGATTTTCTGGATTCCAAATATGATATAAAGTCAGAATCTGTGTATCCAATCGGCGTCAGTTCCTGTGCAGTGTAAACCAACTCATAGTCCTTTGTTCTACGAAGGTACTTGAGTATACACTTCACAGCTGTCCAGTGATCTGGACCCAGATTCGACTGAAACTGGCCCATCATGCCTACTGTGAAACAGATATCTGGCCTTGTACAATGCATAACATATATTAGACTACCTAATGCCGAAGCATAAGGTATCTTCTGTATATCTACTCTCTCCTTAGGTGTCTTAGGACATTGATCCTTAGACAGTTTTATACCATATTTAAATAGCACAAAATCCTTCTTGGAGTTTTGCATGTCAAACCTAGCCATAACCTTATCTATATACGTAGCCTGTGACAGCGAGAGAATCCTGTTCTGGCGATCTCGTGTTACCTTGATCCCCAAAACATAACTCCCTTCACCTAGGTCTTTCATATCGAACTGTGTTGACAACTAGACCTTTACCGTTGACAAAATTCCGACATCATTCCCAATGAGCAGAATATCATCTACGTAAACTATCAAATATACCACTGTAGTTTTATCACTCCTCTTGTATACACATGGTTCATCCTCGTTTTGAGTAAATCCATATGACTGGATTGCTTGATCAAAACGAATGTTTCAACTTCTAAATGCTTGCTTTAGTCCATAAATGGACTTCTGCAACTTGCAAACTAGATGCTCCTGACCCTCTGACTCAAAACCTGGTGGCTGCATCATATGAATATCTTCTTCCAAATTTTTATTGAGGAATACTGTCTTGACATCCATTTGCCAGATCTCCCAGTTATAATGGGCTGCAATGGATAGGAGGATCCGAATAGACTTTATCATAGCTACCGGTCAGAAGGTTTCGTCAAAGTCGATTCCTTCTCTCTGGGTATAACCCTTGGCAACTAATCGAGCTTTATACGTCTCAATAGTACCATCGGATCCTCTCTTATTTTTATACACCCACTTATACTCAATAGGTTTAATATTGGATGATGGTGTAACAAGAGTCCAGACAGCGTTATGGGGCATTGATGCAATTTCTGCCTCCATAGCGTTTTGCTAGTCAGAGTCGTAAGAAGCTCCCACTGCCTCATCGTAGCTCAGTGGGTCATCCTCCTGACCTTCTAGATCAACCAATAAGGTTTCTCTATAGTATCTGTCAGGAGCTCTGATTCTTCTCCCACTGCGATGAGGTGGTGGTAGTGTTACAAGATGAATAGGTTCTACAGTATCTGGTATATTAGTGTCTGTGATGTTAGCTTCCACTATACTTTCGGATGTGTTCTCTGATCTAGTACCTAGTAGTTCATCCAGAACTACCTTACTAGTAGACTTGTGATCCATAATATAATCCCATTCTAGGAAATAGGCATTCGTTGAAACGATTACCTTTTTTTCCTCAGGATCATAAAATAGGTCACCTTTGGTCTCCTTAGAATACCCTACAAACAAACATAATTTGGACTTTAGCTCCATCTTATCCCTCTTATCCTTCTGCACATGTGCAGGACATCCCTATATTCTGAAATATTGTAGTTTCGATTTGTTTCTTGACCACAGCTCTCTAGGGTCTAAGGTACTGACTTAGACGGAACATGGTTCATAATATAAACTGCTGTTTGTAGGGCATATCCCCAAAAAGTTATTGGTAAACTAGCGTAACTCATCATGTTACGAACCATGTCCAACAAGATTCGATTCCTTCTCTTAGAAACTCCATTCTGTTGTGGGATACCTGGAGTAGTTAACTGGGATGTTATCCCATGCTCCACCATATACCCAAGGAACTCGTCAGATAGGTACTCACATTCTCGATCAGATCGAAGAGTTTTTATATATTTGTCTGTCTGCTTTTCTACTTCAGCCCTGAACTTTTTGAACATGTTAAAGGATTTCGACTTCCGTTACATCAGGTAAATATAACCATATCTTGAGTAATCATCAGTAAAAGTGATAAAGTACTCATAACCTCCTATCGCCTTGACGCTCATGGGTCCACATACATCTGAATGGATTAACTCTAATATCTCAGTAGCTCTTACTCCCTTGCCTATAAAGGTCCTCTTGGTCATATTGCCTTCCAGGCAGGATTCACCGGTGGAAAGGTTCTCCGTAGGATCTGTTTCCAGAAGCCTGGCCTTCACCATCCTATGGATCCCGTCTAAGCTAATATGGCCAAGTCATAAGTGTCACAATTGGGTTAAATTCTCACAAGGTTTCTTACGCTTAGATGAATTAACATTAAATGCTGAAGTTATTATGTTATCTTTTTCAAATTTAGGACTGACAACATAGAGATGATTTTGAACCATTCATCTTATTATAAAAGTTCCATTCAGCTTAAACGATACACCAGAAGCATCAAAATAAACTGAATAACTTTCATTAACTAAAGAAGAAACACAAATCAAATTACATCTCAAGGACGATACATAAAAAACATTTCTAAGAGTCAAAGTCTTATTATTCGAAAAACTAAGAGTAACATCTCCAATAACTTCAGCAGCAGCCACGGCCTCAGTTCCTATGCTTAAGGTCACCTCTCCATCAAACAACCTTCTGCTTTCCCGAAACCCTTGACGAGAGTTACAGGCATGGTTATTGGATTCTGAATCCACAATCCAACTAGCAAAAGAACTATTACTTGAAAGAAATGATTTAACAACTGGGAGTTGTAGATTACCTTCACCAGCATTCTGGGGCTTCTTGTAGTCCTTCTTCCAATGACCCTTCTGGCCACACCGGAAACACTTCGTGCCCGATTTCTTTGATTCGCCAGACCCAGAGGCCCCAACAGAGTCCTGTATAGACTTAGGTTTCTTCTTATGTTTCTTGCCTTGAGGTTTACCAGACTTCTTGAAGGATCTACGTTGTACGTGAAGTGCCTCGCCCTTCCGCTTGAAGCCATCCTCAGATGCCTGGAGAGCTCCCAGAAGCTCTGCATTTGTTATAGCCAACTTGTTCAAATTAAAGTTGGTGACAAAGCCTTCAAAGGCTCCAGACAGTGACGAGAGGAAGATATCTGTCATCACCTCGCCTTCTAGCACAATGTCCATGTTTGCTAGTTTGTTCTAGAACCCAAATATTTTTATCATGTGTTTCCGAACTAGCATCCCATTAGACATTTTAGTACCGATGAGTTTCTTGATGGTAAGGTATCGCGTAACGCGATTGTGACCTTCAAATATTTTCTTCAGATACAACATCATGTCAGAAGCGTCGGGCATCTCCTCGACCTACTTCTGCAGAGTTGTTTGCAAGGATGCTATTATATAGCATTTACATATTTTATTAGATTTCTTCCAGTCAGTGAATGTCTTTAACTGTGCCTCTGTGGCATCGGGTCCTGGCAAATCTGGCTCAGGGTCATTCAGGGCTGTCAAATATTTACCAATCCTTATGACCAGGTACAGGTTGCGCTTCCAGTCCTCATAGTTGGGACCGGTAAGTTTGTGGTCATTTAGGATAGCGAACAGGGGGTCTAACTTGGTCATCTGAAAATAAAAGATTGAATAATAAGAATACGGGAAAACTTATTTTATGGATTTTTAAAACAAGCTAATTATATCCATATGTCAACGCTACCCTCAAGCGAAGCCATTTCCATGGATTAATTAACCATGTATGTAAGATCTCGGAATCGACTGTACCTGCCCTAGGGGGTATTATACAGCGTCAATCCGCTTACACGGGCCTTTACTTGACCTTATCCAAATCTGCGAACTAAGGGCTTTGATGGACCATGGTTATCTTTTGGCTAGTACCACATGATCCCCATTGTCTGAGCAACGAATACCTCACGTGTACTTCGGATGCTTACCCACTAGCCTAGGTAATTACGACACGGGAGTTTATACGGACCCCACTAGGGTGTGATGAAAAGCCCTTCTCTCCTCACCCCGTAATTACCATATCTTAAGAGAGATCACTAAGTGATTTGGCATGGAGTGACACAACCCCCATCCTAGGGGATGTTGAGTTACGCCTTTCCACCCTAACACGAAGCGATTGGCCGTGGAGGCTAGGGGATCTCAAAGAGTCCTCTTTTGCATCCCTTATTAAATATGAGGGTTATTTTGCGAGTATGAATTTATGCAAATGCAAATATAGCGACCTTCTATATACTAGACCCTGGTCACACCGTGCTCCCACCAGTGCTTCAAGCCTTTTGCCTAGCATTAATCATTCTCGGAATATCATAGTCCCTGCCTTAAGTGGATTTCTCCATTCAAAGGTCATATTACATATTCCGAGAACATCGATACTCTGCAAACTTGGCTATCATGCTAATGCCCTGGAGCCTAGCTTAAAGTCAAACACACTGGAAAGGACTCCCACTAGTCATGGCGCCTTGCTTATAAATTTGATAATTGATGTTCAATGGATCTCCATCTCATCTTAGATTTAGATGCTGGCCAAATAGGCACACCCGACTAGTCGAGTGTTGACCTAATGGTGGCATAATCATATATGATGGGATCCCACTAACATCAAAAATCAACTAAATAATAGGCGTCATCTAGCGGGATCCTATCCTCATACAGTCGCTTGGACCGGAGGGGAAAGATATCCCTCTGAAAACTGATAATAATAATATTATCTCATCGGGTTCGATATGAAACATAAAGAACTAATAAAGAAAGCAACCATAAAGCTGAATTAAGTTCAGGGTCTGACCCCTGAACCTAATTAGCACAGCACAGGCCTCTAGCTTTCTTCGCAATGTCCCTCGATTTTCAGCTCCTCCGTCGCGCTTGCGAACACTTTGTCGGATCGTCTTCGTCCTCCAGGGTTCCGTTTACGCTCCCGATGGTGGATTTCTTTGGCACATCTTTCTTCTCGATCTGTAACCGAAAAAATTCTAGTACGCTTCGAGTAAGTGCTCGCTCGTACACAATTTCCTAAAAATAAAAGAAAACACGCCTAAAAAAAAGGCCATGGGAACCGAGGATGGTCAACCCCCATCTCTCGCCCAATCTACGGCTCTTATACATATCCACATACATAAAGAGCAAATCCAGACAATGGCTAACTCAGGGTCCGACCCCCGGTACCGAGCATAAATAAAGATCTAGATTTTATAGCGACGCCCTGCAAGAACGATTCATAGAACAAGCACAACATATACATATGCATGATCTAAGCGTAAGAACCCCGATGATCTCACGCGTTCATCATGCGCACACATGATAGTTTCATGAAAAATCATAAAACGCACACCACTAATGCGGCTCTGATACCAATTATTGGGAATAATCCAATGGTAAAGGCTCGCAGCGAAAATGATTTGGCGGTTGAAAGACCGTTCATGGTGCACATTACACGATTTAAACTTTCATTGAAACTAATCTACATATGTATGCATGTGTATACACGTGAATCGAACACCTAACGGCAATCTAGCGTAATGATTATCTAGCATGCATGCAAATCATAAAGCTCGCTAGATCTACATGTTAGATTATTCATACCTTCGTGCAGATCTTTTAACTATGGAGAATTATCTTCTTTGTCTATGGAGACGGAAGATCGTTCGCAAAGAAGCCGATGGTATGAATAAAGATGATGCCTTCTTGTTTACCTGATCTCACACGATGCACGGAACATCGCTCTTGGATCTCTGAGTGCCTTCGAAGAATGACCCTTCTCCTTCTACGAAACTCCATGCGAGGAAGATGAAGTTGCAAGTGGGGAAGTAGAGAGATTAGGGAGAGATCTAGGGAGATGAGAGAGAGGGGGGATTTGGTTTTTGCAACCTCATGGCCGACCCCATAAGGCTCCCTATATAGGGTCGGCCTACCCCCTTGGATAATGATCCAAGGGGATAAGAACATCCCACAAATATCTCCCCAAAATCATCATTTTATCTCTCCTTGTATTTATCCGTTTTCCCCACTTTTAAGGCTTGTTTTGACCAATTCAAAACCCTATCCTTATCCCTATAGCCGGTCCTATTGATGGGGGATTCTCATCCTCACAATATAGGGCTGGCCCTAGCATGGTCTCTCACTGCTAGGGTCAGCCACAAGTGAGGTCTGGCATAATGAATTTTTACCAAAACGCCCTGACGCCTCAATTTGACCATTTCTAGTGTGCGAGACCTAGCGGCCACTACTTAAGTGATCTTTACTAGTTACCTTACTATTAACTAAGGCCACCGGAGGGTGCCTATAGCAAAGTTAACTAGTCAACTCGCAACATAACCCGGTGCATCACACCTATGCAGCGAAGTTTACTTATGACTAGGGATTACTATCTGCGCCTCTGTACTAGCCTCGGGCTTACCCCTTAGTACTCGTATGTAGTTACGCATCTATCGTGCTCTAGTGCCAAGCACACACGGAGTACTTTTTTCTTCCTCTTACTGCTTATGGTGTTCCGAGGCGATGGTTCAAGAACCGTACATAATGTTGATAAGGTGAAACCATCAGGGACCGGGGTTCATGGCTTCCAAATCTACCCGAGTGTACCATCGATCCTCTGAGCTCGAGTTAACCTGAGTGGCTACCCAGAGTGCGACGCAGGCTGCACTCTAATTCACATGGACTTACTATGTTCTCCATCATACTCCTGCTCTCCACTTAGTAGTGGTAAACCCGTTGTCCCTCCACTTGATGCCATGATTCACTTCGAGCGGTGGAGACTACCGTCAGACTCGGATGATTATATGACTTGGTTCCTTCCTGGTTGACCTATACATCGTACCTCTAATTAACTCGTCGAGTAATCGAACCCGATCAACAGTCAAACTGATAACCACCAGGCCTGGGTTTGGTACAATATAAGTCACACCAAGGAACACACCTCCCTTCAGGGGTGTGGATGGCCTGCAGAAGTGACACGCTAATGCAACGCTAGCTAGGTAACCCAGTACACCGTGATTTTAGATCACTGCATATGGATCCTCACACATTGGTGCGCCAAAGCACCACGCAACTGGTTAGTCCATCAGACGTGGTTTCTCAGGGTTTATGACCGTTTTACCCTAAACAGAAACACGGCTTAGTATACCAGTGTCTGCTCACTGATCTGTACACCGTGTTAGTTCCGTCCAGCCACAGACACTGTGCCTGGTGATGACCATGGTGAATAATTTCTATGAACTTTCATCCCTAACAGCTTATCATGATGAGGCGACCAACCTGATCATAGCTGCGAACCGATTTAGATTATATGGGACCAATCCACTTAGTCTTCAACTCATTGGACTACCATATAACCATGGCTCTCTATTCTTAAAAGAACACGTAACTATGTTACGCACCTATATACATCTCATATAATAACTGTCAATCTTTATTTATTAGACCAAAACATAAAGTTTTACAAGCTTAGAACACATCAATCCTAACAAACTCATCCCCCTCGGCTATGATCTGTCGGTTCGTACACCAAGGTAATCATCCATTCTCTTCTATTTGACCTGTTCTGGAGGATTACTGATAGGGAGAAAATACCGACAACTGACCTCTGAAGCAGGAAAAGGTCCTCACTGAAACCTATCAATATACCTCCAGCAGAACCCGTTGCATCTTTGCACTGCCACTGGTCTATCTTCCTGGTGCTCAGTGACCAGAAGAAATAATTTGTCGGGTTCTCTCTCTTCGACTCCTAAATACAGATTACATCGATATCGTGCACCGAAGCAAAGGAGCTAGCAGCTCTCCTCTTCTCCGATTTCCCTAGACCTCTAATATTTCACGATAGTATCTTCATTCAATGATTTGCCAACACCACCACAAGCAAGAAAGCACCATCAAATCAACTCTGCATTCTTAGCCCTCTGAGCCTCCAAGTCCATGATTCTATCTAAAAAGAATCTAGCACCATCAAGGTCCGGAGGGAGATATGAACCCACACTTTCTAGCAATATCCAAAATCTCGTCACCTCTAAGCAACATGAAAGGTAGGGAGATGCTAGGTGTCACGCCCCAGAAATCTGGAACCGATCCCTAGGGTGTGAGTTGAGAAAAACAAGGGATTTAGGGTTTGGTCGCCTAACTACACTAATTCGAGTTTCTCACAAGACTGCGGCTCACTCCTAAATGAAGAAGAAGGAGGGAGAAACAAGGGATATTTTAAAAACTTGATTTTTGTGAAAATATTTTTTTTTCTTAAATGAAAGTAGAAAGATAAAATTTTTGTCGACAGAGATATAACTAAGCTCGACCTTCAATTGGGCTATCCTCTCAGCATGTGTGGTCTGTCGGTGCTCCACATGCTGACAGGAGTCCCTCTTAAGGGAGCACGAGACTCAAGCCTCTGACGGCGAGCCGAGTATCCCACCTACTCCCTAATACTCGGTGCATCAGTTTGAAGGTCCTATCTACTGGCATGTCAAATTAGGTCAATTCTCTTAGTTTTTCATTGTGATCTATCCTAAGCTTGGGGCCTTGAGGAGAGACCTACCCAAAAGAATTCAGCTGGATCATTACCACTAACAATCACAAAACACTGACTAGACTAAATAATCTGTATTCCAATCCAATCATTTACATTGCTAGAATAAGAAAACTACAAGACGATTAATTGAAGATAAAACACTATCGTAACCTTAACTCCGCCTCTGGTCTTCCACTGCTACTCCTGGACCTCCGTACTTATAGGAGAGTCTACTCGTGGGAAAGAGTAGCCCCCAATGAAAAATTAGAAGATTAGCCAAATTAATGGCTAGTGACATCCTAGTAGCCTTTAATACTATGAGACAACCGATCTAATTGAATTAGATTATATTTAGCGATCCTATTACATATTATTAATGTTTACAGAAGGGTAACCTAATCCTACCAGCAATCTATATTCTCATGAAATTCCTACTGTCACTAAGTTATCTAACAATAAGTCCATTCAATATTCTATGGTATTAAAGAACAAATTAAATAAACTACCATCTAAATGTCACTAGATTGTCATACTCTATAATTTCATAATTCGCATAACGATTCCATAGTTGTTAATTAACAATCATATAAAATAACTATCCACAAGATATATTATTATATTCACATAAAGATTTCAATCTTTCCACAAGATAGATTATCATATTCTATTATTTTAATAAAGTGCGAAAAACTCAACACAATAAATAACTACCTTTAAACATATACCGAGATAGATAAAAAGGTAAATGTGATAATTAATGATTTGCAACGGTTTAACCCTGGTCCCGCACTGCTCTCGCAATCCATAACAGCACTACAGCTAAAGGTCACATCGCTCTTAAAGCAATTCGACCTACACTCTCCCAAAACCAGTATACTAGGATTGTCACTCCTTTTAGTAGGATGGGTCCTAATAATTATTATTATATTTTTATTTTAAGGAAATACCTAATTACGGTGTCCATGCAATAATTGTGATTATTTTATTAATATTTTAATACATGATTATTTTATTAATATTTTAAAGCATGCGTCGCCGAACTCGCGACTCCGCATGTAAGGAGGGGTCAACGTGACAACATGCGGCGATGCCCGGCGGGACCCGCATGCATGCAGTACCATGGACACCTAACCTAGTTGTTCTCATTTTCCATTATCAAAGACCACGGGAAGGGGAGTAGATATCACCTGGTTGTCGATCGCACACAAACTTTCGTTAACTGCTCTTGATCCGTCTCTGCTCCGTCTACGGCTGGATCATCCTGATTACGCACTGTCAAATTCACACATAGCAGACCTATGGTCAATACTTGCTACCGAGTAATACGGGTTTAGGGTCGAGTTGGCAGAGTCGAGAATTTTAGGCGTCATCGGACTCCGGTCTATCGGCACGCAAAATGATACTAAAGTCTTGGTTAGTCGGCATTGCCAATGCGAAGAGTCGCACTAAGATCTAATTATACTAATCCGACTAACGGTCGTACACGCCTCGGTTGTTGCCACTAGTATGCTATCATGCTCCGAGGGACCTTTCGCATCACACCAAGGTGTGCAACAGTAGGGCCAGTTATAGATAAGATTAGGGGTCGATTCGTCATCCGCCTGAGATGACTTCGGGCTAGATGCGGATCTAGATGGTTCGTTCTCTTAAATGAGGGACTCACATGGGAATCGTACCGGTGGCCCACCTAGTGTATTGTTGCCGCCAAGGGGGGTCGGTCTCGTGCGCAAATGGCTATGCCAGGTGGTCTGACCTGCATCCGTATTTGCAACTTTGAGGCGAGCGTGACTCGATGAGATCAGGCCCGCTAACCTCGAGTGTGGGCTCAAGGGACTAGATCGACATACACAATTACAACCTACAAGCCTGCCGAGCCTAGACCCGGATTGACGGTGACTATCATGCCTTGACTGGTCGGATTCCGAAATTAGTCGGAAGATGCTCTGGGTGCCATCGGGCATCGTCTCGTTTGCACATAAAATGGTGTGATCGATGATGTACGATAGCTTATTATACGGTGGTTCACGGCCATACACAAGGCACAACTTTGCTCACCGCTAGCAAAAAGGGACGATCACCTACAGTTGACAAGATCGATTGGTCTTGAGTGCGATCGGATTATCTCAGCATAATAGCACCCTAACATATCTTCAAATTTCTAATATGCTCATACCAACATCGCATAAGCGACTGGTTTGGCAGGTTGACTCTAGGTCAATAGTACATGGTTCGAGATAGTATGGGATCAACTCGACAAGGTTCATAAGTGTCGATGTCCGTGATTTATACATCGCACGGGTGTCTCGATCAAGGTCTAACAAGTTGCACACTAACATGCATTACCCCTAGGAATTAAAAAGGGATTAAGAATGACCTGCCCTAAGGTTGTGATGCAACCGATGTTGTGCCATAGGCATGGAAAATGGTGCGGTTGTTATGATCTCAACTAATGGCTTTGCCCGGTCGAGGTCCGGGGTCAGCCATGATTAAATGCATGGAAGGTCAAGAAGGATCCGATCAACACGACAAGGTCGTCGGTTAACGTAAGTGGGGAAAATTCAAAGGTTGCGAAGCCGAAATCGACTATGCCAACCGTGGTTGGGTTGTGCTCGGCCAAGGTGGTCGGAGGCTACCTAGTGCCTGGCCGTCGGTAGACAAGCCACCGACAGCCATCACAGAAAGGCGAGGGAAAGAGAGAAGAAAAAGAAAAGGAAAAAGAAAAGGTGGTCTATGCTGGTCGAGCGTCGCCGGCTGCACAGTCGCCGGCCATGGTTGCGGCTAGGGAAAAAGGAAAAAAGGGGATGCTTTGGTCGGTCTCAACAGAACCCAAAAAAAAAAAAAAAAGAACAAGGAAAGAAGGGGGAAAGAGGAGAGGATCGACATGGTGTGGGGGGTTCGGCTCCGGCCATGAGCTTTTCCCTTCAAGCTTCTACGCGATGGCGCCCTCCTTTGCTCCGGCCAGCCATGCACAATACCTCACCGTCGGCTACCTCGTGGCAATAAGAGAGAGAGAGAGAGAGAGAGAGAGAGAAAGAGAGAGAGAGAGAGAGAGAGAGAGAGAGAGTTCAGAGGGGGAAGAGAGGGATCGGAGAGGGGGTGAGGGGGTTGGGTTGAGAAAGGGTTTTTAAAGGGGGGAGGGGGCAGCTGCCGGTGGCGTGAGAGAGAGGGGCTAAAACCTAAAGCTAGGGTGTAGGGTTGATGGGGGGACAAAGATGAGAGGACAGAAGAGTAAGAGGGGGTCAATGGCGTGAGGGAGAAGGGAAGGCAGGGGAGAGCAGGGCGCAGGGGATGGGGGCGACGGGATGGGTGGCGGATGGGGGACCGGGTCTGATCGGATCGGGTTTTGAGAGGGGAGGGGGGATTTGAGAGAGAAAATAGAAGAGGGAGATCGGATCGGGTTGGGGAGAGAGATCCGATGAGAGAGAGGAGATAGATCTGAGAGATGTGAGGGAGGAGAGAGAAATAGAGAGAGAGAGAGGGTCGGCTGGGTGAGTTTGGGGGTTGGGGTTAGGTCGAGTCGGGTTTTAGGTTCACGAGAGAGAGAAATAGATTTGAGAGAAGAGAGAGATAAAGAGAGAGAGAGGGTTGGCTGGGTGGGTTTGGGGGTTGGGGTCAGGTCGAGTCGGGTTTTAGGTTCAAGAGAGAGAGAGATAGATCTGAGAGAAGAGAGAGATAGATAGAGAGATAGATCTGAGAGAAGAGAGAGATAGAGAGAGAAAGAGAGAGGGATGGCTAGGTTGGGGCCGAGTTCGGGTGAGGGTTCGGGAGAGGGTTTTTAATTCTAAGTTTTATTAGTTTTTTTTTCTTTTCTTCTCTCTTTTTATTTATTTATTTATTTATTTATTATTATTTATTTATTTATTTTCTTTTTTTCTAAAACCGGTTGAGCTCGACTCGTGCTCGATTCGTGCCAAGCCTGACTTGCCCCAATTCGCACTCGACTCGTGTCGAGTCGCGCTGGCTCACGAACCTCACCGGGTCCAACAGACCCGCCACAATATCTATTATATTAATTAAATTAATTAAAATGATTTATCTGCCGAGAAACATAGGAACATATGTTTTAGGTACCAATTGTAATCATTCCATTATCGTCTCGCGACCCGGACTCGGGACCCACTGCCCGGTCCAACTCAAGTTCAAACACACACCATCGACAATCATTAATGCGAAATCAAATCAATCAATTTAGCATAATATAATAATAATAATAAAAATTATTGGGTTGCTTTGTACGAAAACGACTCTAGAGTACCGGATATTACATCCTACCCACCTTATTAAAATTTTTGTCCCGAAAATTCAATTACTAACTTGAGGATAACGCTCTACCAACATCAACCACCAAATCAAGGAAAGAACAATGGAAAGCTAGGTACAAAGATTCTTAGTGCCGACCAAAAACAAGCTAAGTCACGAAGAGAAATTTTACCAAAAGGAAAACTCTAACCCTCTATCACTCACGATTCTACTCTCTCAACTAACCTAAACATTATACTAATCGAGCCTCATAATTCTTAGGATGGAAATGAACCTCCAAGTTCTCGCATCGCGAATACGAGTCTTGGTTTCCATTTCCATTTTAATTATTACAGACTAAACCAAAATCATGCGTTTTGATCTTTGACCCTGCCTAGATAAGGGGCATCCCCCTTATTAGTACTGTCGAGGGGTGTCTCCCTCGTTAAGGTAACCACCAAAACTCATAGATTCAGAAACTTAGAAGCATTCAATTGTCAATGCCGATATAAAAGGTATATCCATGTATATGAGCGTCCATACACTCATATATAATTTGATACTTTCGGTATCGACATTACAATCATAGGAATATATACTACACATACGCGCCCATACACATATACTGAAGTATACATTCCAAAATGATTTGACAAAAGAGATGGCTCGACTAGTACGCCTAACGGTATCTACACTAGACTAAATTCTTATAATATTCCTATAAGACCAAAACCTCCACTGATCAAACTACTACTGTACTATATTGCTAGCATCAAGGAAAAATAACTCGATCTGGAAACATAAGCCAAGCCTACAAGACCACAAGATGCTCATCGAACGGAATGCTAACTCAAAAACTGAAGAAACAACTAACCATACACGAACTATGCAAGTTGAAGAGGGAGGAACATTGGGTTAGGAACAACGATACACAAGACATTCCAGTAGAAAGAAACTCACCCAATTACAAACTACCAATATTGCTTAAGAGACTGAACACCAAGTATACTAAAGTATGTCTTTAGTGGTTCCACACTAGATAGCTCTACTATGGTAATGGATAGTCATCTCAAAGGCTCAATTCAAGACTAGGGGATCGGTCAGAAATTGAAACCTATACTCAGCTGAACTATAACCAATAAGCTAGTTATAAGCAACGCAACAGTGAAAAGGAGTGTTCGCCGAGTAGCCTCCCAATTAGTCTCAGATATTTATCACAACAATATTAAGACCACGAGCAATTTCATAAACAATATTGAATTCCAAAAACCTAGACAAACCTAAATAGTTCATAGCTGCTAATAAGAAGTAGAACACAGAAGATGACAACTAATAGATAAGATAGTCAGGTGCAGACAGATGCACCTTGAAACTAACCAAGTGACAAATCATACAGGGGATTAACAAAGAAGAGCTGATGGATGACAATACTAAACTTAACCGTTAGAGGATCAAAAGAGAAAATGATAGCCTACAGAACTCCCCAAAAGAAAGTACAGAAGCCTGAACCAAAAATTTTTCCTACGATCGAACCTACAATCTTGAACCACAATAAGTTGAAAAAGGTCAAGGAGAAATCATAAACCTTACACCCGTAGGATTAATACTATAAAATAAGATATGAAATAACTACAGGCTAAAAGGTTACTGAAGGACATTTGTGGTAACTATAGCTAAAGACTAGGGATCAAAAGGAATAAAAGATGGGACAAAGGCATAATATATTCCATGGTAGAAATTTATAGTCGAGATCATCCTACAATCAAATCTAATTTCTCGATTAGAGAAAAATATAATCTTTTATCTACACAAAAGAACCTCTTATCTGACACCACAACTAAAGGGAAGATATTCGTGAATAACAAGCTATTATTCTAATATATGAAGGTATCAATAAGCTGAGATAAACTAAGAATAAATAACACTAGGCAAGGCAAAATAAAACCACACATTCAATCATTTTATAATTAGCCTCTCGGGTCAAATGCACATGCATAGAGAAAACTTGAAAACGCTAAAATAGTTACCGAAACTTCAGAGAACACCAACTTATACCGGAAGGGATACCTTAACCAAAGCCACGTATAAGCAAACAAAGATCCAATCTCTATTTTACTTAGTAAAGACCTTATGCTAGGAATTACAGGAATCAAATAAAACATCTAAGGACACACATCAACATCCTAAGTCTAAATACTAGGATACTAACCTAGAAACCTATCTCTATACTCCAAGAAGAGAGAAATAAAAACTACTGTTAGAATTGGTGAGCTTTACAGCTCGTAAAAACCTATAGTTTAGCTATGTATAGTTGATAGTATAGGATTTCATATTGGTACGTACCTTAGTACGTGTTCTGATTACATAACATAGAGCCATGGCTACATGGCAATCCACTTGAATGGGAGACTCAAGGGACTGGTCCCATGTAACCTAGATGCATTCGCAGCTCTGATTAGGGTTGGTCGCCCTATCAGGATAAACTGTTGGGATGACAGAGCATGGATGTCTCCACCACGGTCATTACCAGGCACAGTGTCTGTGGCCGAACAGAACCAACACGGTGCATAGATCGGTGAGCAGACACCGATGCACTAAACCGTGTTTTTGCTTAGGTAAAATGATCCTAAACCCTGAGGAACCATGTCTGGTGGACTAACCAGTTGTGTGGTGCTTTAGCGCACCAATGTGTGAGGATCCGGATACAGTGATCCAAAACCACGATGTACTGGGTTACCTGGCTGGTGTTGCATCAGTGTGTCACTCCTGCAGGCTATCTACACCCTTAATGGGAGGTACATTCCTTGGTCTGACCTATGTCATATTAAACCCTGGCCAGGTGGTCATCAGTTGGACTGGTGACGGATCCGGTTGCTCGGAAGAGTAATCGGAGGTATGATATATGTAATCAACCTGGAAGGAACCGAGTCATATGAGCACTCGAGTCTGACGGTATTCTCCACCGCTCGAGTTATATCATAGCACCAGATGGAGGGACAACGAGTTTACCATACTAAGCGGAGAGCAGGGGTATGAGAAAGAACATAGTAAGTCCGGGGGAATTGGAGTACAGCCTGCGTCGCACTCTGGGTGGCCACGCAGGTTAACTCGGACTCAGAGGATCGATGATACCCTCGGGTAGTGTGTTGATCGAGTCTGAGTTAGAAGCCATGAACCCTGGTCCCTGAAGGTTCCACCTTATCGACATTATGTACGGTTCTTATACCATCTCCTCGAAACACAGAACGTAGTTAGAGGAAGCAAGAAGTCCAAGCATACGCTCCGTGAGTGCTTCGCACTAGTGCACGGTAGATGCGTAGCTATGTGTGTGCACTAAGGGGAAACCCTAGGTTAGCGCAGAAACGTATGTAGCAATTCCTTACCATAAGTGGACTTTCATGGGTGCGAAGCACCGGGACATGTTGCGAGTTGACTAGTTGACTTCACTAAGGGCACCCTACGGGAACCTCAGAGAATAGTGAAATCACTAATGCACTTCACTTATGTATGCCTTGCAAAGCCTCGTACACAAGGAACGACCGACTAGTGACATAAGGGCATTTTGGTCATACCATGCACCACTATGCACTAAGGGGACTGGCCCTAAGTGTTGGGAGACTGGTCAAGGCTGGCCCCATTGGTTTCAGGAGGTTGTTGCCTCCAATGAATGGGTCGGTCATGAGGCACAGAAAATGGGCTGGTTTTGACCGTTTTCAAAAACAAGAAAAAGATAGAGATAAAGGAGAGATATATAGGGAGAGGTTTGAATTGGTTCAAACTTATCCGTACTATCCTTATCCATATAGATAGGCCGACCCTATATAAGGGAAAGGGGAGAAGGGGGTCGGCTATGGATGCAAGCCCTAGGGGCCGGCCATGCAATGGGGAAACCTTAGCCGCCCCCTCTCCTCTTTTCTCCTCTCCTCTCTCGTCTCTATCTCCCTCGCTTGCGCCATTAGATGGTGACTCATCTTTCTCGCATGGTGTTTCATAGAAGAAGAAGGCTCATCAGATGGAGGCACTCAGAGATTCATCGATGAGGTGTCATGCATCGTGTGAGATCGGGTGAACTAGAAAGCATCTCCCGCAAGCTTTTACTGTCCAGAATCTGCACAAAAAATCAGTATTATTTCTATGATTTTGGGAGCTACAGAAGTTCAAACAAGGTGAAACTTATTGCAAAAGTTGCATCTTGAAGTTGGCTACCTAAAGTCCAAATTAGCCCAATCCGAGTTTGTAGCAGAAAGTTATGGCTATCGCACCGAAACTATGTCGAGTAGATCCGAGCCCGTCTTCATCGACAAAGAAGAAACTTATCGCGGTGAAAGAATCCGCACGCAGATATGATCTCTAATATATAGATCTAGCTTAGATAGAACATACATGCATGCTAGATTGTTCTTTCGCATTAGATCGACGTTAGGGGTTCGCGTAGTTGCCATGCTAGTTTCATACACGCACGTGTAGATCGTTTCGATGAAAATTTTGATATATAACGCACACCGCTCTTGGTCTTCAGACCTTCACTTTGCTTTCGCTGCGGGCCTCTACCATGGAATTATTTCCAATAATTGGTATCAGAGCTACGCTAGTGGTATACGTTTCATGTTTTTTTCATGAAACCATCATGTGCGCGCATGAATAGTATGTGCCGCCATCAGGGTTCTACGAGTAGATAATGCATAGTATATTTTGTGTGTTCTATGAATCGTTCTTGCAAGGCACCGCTTCTAAAATTAATCTGGATATGCGATTGCTTGCTACCGGGGGTCGGACCCTATGTTAGTAAATATTGTCTGGATGTTTTTTCTTCTGTGTGTGGATAGGTTTTAGAGTCATAGTCGGGCAAGTAGTAGAGGTTGACCATCCTTGATTCCCAGGCTTTTTTGTTAGGTTTGTTTTCCTTTTCTTTCTAAGAAATTATGTACGAGTTAGCATTTGCTCGAAGCATGCTAGAGCTTTTTCGGTTACAGATTTAAGAGGAGGACTTATCGTGGAGATCCACCACCGGAAGGATGAGCAAAACCTTGGAGGATGATGGAGATCCGACGAAGCGTATACGATGACGACAAAGGGCAGAAAGCGTCAGGAGATCGTATACAGAGGTTAGCACCGGATCGAGGAACCTTGCAAAGAAGACAGAGAGCCTGCACTGTGCCAGTCAGGTTCAGGGGTCAGACCTTAAACTCTATTCAGTTGTGTGGTTGTTTTTTTTTCAATAGTTCTTTATGTTTCAGTAGAGAACCCCGATGCGATAATTTAATTATCAGTGTGTTAGAGGGATGTCATTTCTCCTCAGGTCCAAGCGACCCTATTAGGATAGGATTCTACTAGTGACGCCTATTATTTAATTGACTATTGATGATAGTATGAATTCCTCACATTTGATTATGCCACTATTAGGTCAACACCCGATTAGTCGGGTGTGCCTATTTGGCCAGTATCGAAACCTAGAATGAGTTGGAATTCTACTATGACATCATTCGTCAAATTTATAAGCGAGGCATAATGGTAGTGGAAGACCTTTCCTGTCAGTCTGACCTTAGGCTAGGCTCCAGAGCATTAGCGTGATAGATAGGTTTGCAGAGCATCGATGTTCTTGGGATATGTAATATGACCCTTGAGTGGAGAAATCCACTCGAGGCAGGGACTATGATATTCCGAGATCGATTAATGCTTCGCGAAAGGCTTGAAACGCTAGTGGGAGCACGGTATAACCAGGGTCTAGTGTATAGGTTGTCATGACCTTAGTATACACTCATACTTGCATAAAAGAATCCTCAAATTTAATAAGGGATGTAAGAGAGGACTTTTAGAGATCCTCTGGCCTCCACAACCAACTGCTTTGTATTTGGGTGGAAGGGTGTAGCTTGGCACCCCCTAGGGTGAGGGTTATATTTTTCTATGCCAGATGACTTAGCAGTCTCCTTTGGGATATGGTGGTTACGGGGTGAGGAGAGAATAGCTTTTTATCCCACCCTAGTGGGAGCCGCATGAACTCCTGTGTCGTAACTACCTAGGCTTGTGGGTAAGCATCCGAAGTGCACATGAGGCATCCGTTGCTTGCACAACGGGGATCACGTGGCACTGGCCAAAAAATAACCATGGTCCATCAAAGCCCTTAGTTGGCAGATTTGGACTGGGTCAAGGAAAGGCCCATGTAAGCGGATTGACGCTGCATGATGCCCCCTAGGGCAGGTGCAGTCGATTTCGAGATCTTACATACATGGTTAATTAATCCATAGATGTGTCTTCGCTGTGAGGGTAGCGTTGGCATTTGGATATAATTAGCTTATTTTTCAAAATCCATAAAATAAGTTATTTTGTATTCGTTTTTATTCAACCATATAATTCCCCTATCCGCTATCCCATAAGAGAACTAGTTATCAGATCTCTAACTATATAGAGCGGAAGTGCTATCTTTAGCTTATGCTTAAGGTAGTAAACGTACATTGGCTTCCAATTTTAATATTCCTGTACCAGACCTAACAGGTCCAGATATCACTAGGGCATTAACTAGGGCATATGACGACTAGCGAGAGTTTAAGGAAATGTGTAAGTGCTATGTTATAGCAGACTTGTGGACAAATCCTTAGAAGCAAGTCAGAGATATACCAGGTCTTCTTAAGTAAAGTTTTACTTGCATTAGATGTCTGGAAGGTGAAGTCAGTCGACTCATCGCCTTTCCACCAAGATACTTGTCGGTACTGAGATGTCTGAGGATATGCTTATTCGGGAACATATACTTGAGTTCCAGATCGAACTAGATTCCAAAGACATAGTACCAGATGATGAGGTAGTGGAAGACGTTTGTCTTGCATCCTTGTCTAGAACCTTCGAAGGCGTTATTAGAGACTTTAGCTTTAACAAGTTAGAGATGATAAACACAAAGCTTCTAAGGAGATTTTCAAAATGATGGGATCAAGATTAAAGGCAATGCCTTTAGTGCTTAACCTAGGTCTTCTTTAGAAGAACCTAAGGGAGTAACTTATAAGAGATCGAAAACTATTCTAGTGCAGAAACTAGTGTGGAATCCTAAGTCTGGTAACGCTAAGGACGAAAGTGTTTCCACTTTGGCGAGTATAAGGGGTATTTGAAGATTGATTATGACCTCAGGGTGTTAGGAGTTGAGTCACTATCTAGTAGTAGTTTTTATGTTCTTGGAATGTAGACTTCGAGTCTACAGAGATTCAAGGAAAGCAGAAGGCTACTTTATAGTAAAGTCATCCTAACATAGGTACTGATGCCAAAAGCCGCTACGGAAGCTGTTAGATATGATTGTCTTAGTTTATTCGAAACATGGATTTTGATTTTTAAAGATATAGTTATGTTTCCTTATTGGTAAATGAAGTTTTTAGACAGTACCGTAGGTGTGTATCTTAAACTGAATAGATAGCTTCATTACTAGAGGAATAGATCAGAATAATCTCTTTGTATTTAATCTTAATATATTCGGAAATAGATTTCATGACAGTTGCAGCGTCTAATTTAAATTCATCTAAATCCTTCGGAGAATCTATCCTATTTTATGATCCCTCTGATTTAGATATTTTGCCTCAGATAAATTCAGAGGTAACAGAAGGCCGAGTTTCTGTTCATAGATTCATTGGAGATCCTTCTAACCTATGAGTGTAATCTGAAAGGCAGAATAACTAAAAGGGCCACTAAGGTATTGGAGTTAGTTAATTTTAACGTCTATGGTTCCAAGAGCGTCTAGACGATAGAAGACTCTCCGATTTAATCAAATGAATAAGTCACTATCGGACGAGTTCCATAGGATCCTGAGAGAGCATGGAATTATCTCCCAGTTAAATGCTCCAAGGATGACACGTCAGAATGAAGTCTCCAAGAGAAGGAATCAGACTATATTTAATATGGTTCGGTAGTATGATGAATATTGCCAAGTGTACTACCCACCTTTAGGTGGGGTTGTACCTTAAAATAGTAGTTTATATCTGAAACTATTTCTCATCTAGATCAATATCTTATACCTATAGAGAGCTATGGCTAAGCGAAAGCTGACACTATAGTGTCTCGAGATATAGGGTTATCCTGCACTTGTGCAAAATGACAAAAGGGATGAGATGGAGATATAGTTCCAAGTATATCTGTTTATAGTTTACCCTAGGGAGGCTTAAGGTGGACTATTCTATGATCTTGAGGTTTGGAAGGTAATCGTTTCTACGAACACCATCTACCTAGACTAAGATTATATTATAGACCATAAGTTTATCAGTAAGGTAGTTCTGGGTGAACTACTGGATACTGGTAGAGAGTGTACATCTGAAAACGGGAGTAGATGATACAAGAAACTAGTATACTAGACACTGTAAAAATAATTCACTTTTGTACCACCACCACCTTGTCGTTGTGGGACCATCAGAGCTCCTAAAAGATACTATGGAGAAACTTCGATAGTTAATCCAGAGTTTCAGGAGGATGATCCCTAGAGCTACGAAGAAGTAGTAGGAGCTTCCGACAGCTCTGACTGATAAAAGACTATGGAGGCAAATTTGTATCAATGTCCCTTGTAACAGTCTTGACACTTATAGCACTATCACCCTTCAGGGTGTAAGAGATGTATAAGAAGAGCACCCGGTTAAGACTTAAGTAGCTAGATTAGTTGCAAAAGGAGAAGGGATTGACTATATCAAAACCATCTCACTGGTAGCTATGCCTAAGTCTATTTCGGATCCTCTTAATCCATCACAGCCCATTATAAATGGGAGATCTGGTTGATGAATATCAAGACAGTTATTCCCTAATAGAAATTTGGAAAGCACATATGAATAATGTAGCCCCAGGGTTTATGTCAGTAAGTCAAGAAGATATAGAATGCAAGTTGCAAAGGTCCATTTTATGGACTGATGTAAGCATCCAGGTTGGAATATCTATTATGATCAAGAAAATCCGCTCATACGTATTTGATCAGAATGATGATAAACCAAGTGGGTACAAGAAAAACAAAAAAGCTACAAGGGTGTACTTAGTACTTTACGTTAATGATATTTTACTGATTGAAAATAACGTAGGAATATTGTTTACGGTAAATGTTTGTAGTCATCACAATTCGATGTGAAAGACCCTAGTGAGGCGAGTTATGTTATGGGAATCAAGATAACTCGAGATTACCAGAGCAAGGTTCTCTTGCTGTCACAGGCTACGCATAAAGATAAGATTCCAGCTAGATTCGGTTTAGGAGACTAGATATCTATTGCGCAGCAGGATTCATGGGTCAGTTTCAGTCGAACCCGGGTCTAGATCATTGGACTAAAGTGAAGGGTATACTCTGAAGTTCTCATCAAGTGAGGATTATGAGTTAGCTTACACTTTACAGGTCCTGATATCGATTGGACACACAGAGTCTGACTTTGGTGTCAAATGTGCGTTCCAAAGAATCGATTTCAGGAATT
This sequence comes from Chamaelirium japonicum, assembly GCA_947650365.1. Classification (NCBI taxonomy): domain Eukaryota; kingdom Viridiplantae; phylum Streptophyta; class Magnoliopsida; order Liliales; family Melanthiaceae; genus Chamaelirium; species Chamaelirium japonicum. The sequence continues at coordinate 65,211,424 of OX393552.1, forward strand.
ATTTTTATCTTAGGATTAGAAGCGGTAGTTGGTAGAGTGTGAAGCAAGTGCATCACAAACTCCACCACAAAGACTGAGCACGTTGTTGCATGCGAGATAGTCTACCAGGTGATATAGCTTAGGAAGTTCTTAAAAAACTTGGGACGCCAGAGGCTCAGTTATCTATTGTTGCAATAGAAGAGCGGTAAGCAAGGTCCAAGGAGACTAGGCACACAATGAGGGGAAACCCATCAATACAAACTCCACTTGATCTGACAGTTATAAGAGGAAATGCAAGTAACGGTACTGAGGTAGAATCTACAGATAATATTGCCAATTCCTTTAGGGAATTTCTGCAAAGGCTTTTGGGCAGCATGTAGAAGCTACAGAGCTCAACACCGTTATTTCTCGTTAGACCTAGTGGGAGATTGTTAGAATTGGTGAGGTCTATAGCTCGTAAAAACCTATAGTTTAACTATGTATGGTTAATAGTATATGATTGTATATTGGTACGTACCTTAGTACGTGTTCTGATTACAAAACAGAGAGCCATGGCTATATGGTAATCCACTTGAGTGGGAGACTCAAGGGACTGGTCCCATGTAATCTAAATACGTTTGCAGCTCTGATTAGGATTGGTCGCCCTATCAGGATAAGCTGTTGGGATGACATAGTATGGGTGTCTCCACCACGGTCATTACTAGGCACAGTGTCTGTGGCCGAACGGAACCAACACGGTGCATAAATCGGTGAGTAGACATCGGTGTATTAAACTGTGTTTCTGATTAGAGTAAAATAGTCATAAGCCCTAAGGAACCATGTCTGGTGGACTAACAAGTTTTGTGGTGCTTTGGCGCACCAATGTGTTAGATCTGGATGCAGTGATCTAAAACCACGGTGTATTGGGCTACCCGGCTGGCGTTGCATCAGTGTGTCACTCCTGCAGGCTATCTACACCCCTAATGGGAGGTATGTTCCTTGGTCTGACCTACGTCGTATTAAACCCTGGCCAGGTGGTCATCAGTTGGACTGGTGACGGATCTAGTTGCTCAGAAGAGTAATCGGAGGTACGATGTATATGGTCAACCTGGAAGGAACTGAGTCATATAAGCACTCGAGTCTGACGGTATTCTCTACCGCTCGAGTTGCATCATGGCACCAGATGGAGGGACAGCGAGTTTACCATACTAAGCGGAGAACAGGGGTATAAGGGAGAACATAGTAAGTCCGGAGGAATTGGAGTGCAGCCTACGTCGCACTCTGGGTGGTCACATAGGTTAACTCGGACTCAGAGGATCGATGGTACACTCGGGTAGTGTGTCGATCGTGTCTGAGTTGGAAGCCATGAACCCTGGTCCCTGAAGGTTCCACCTTATCGATATTATGTACGGTTCTTATACCATCTCCTCGAAACATAGAACGTAGTTAGAGGAAGCGAGAAGTCCAAGCCTACGCTCCGTGAGTGCTTCGCACTAGTGCACGGTAGATGCTTAGCTATGTGTGTGCACTAAGGGAAAACCCTAGATTAGCGCAGAGACACATGTAGCAATTCCTTGCCATAAGTGGACTTTGTCACATGGGTGCGAAGCACCGGGACATGTTGCGAGTTGACTAGTTGACTTCACTAAGGGCACCCTACGGGAACCTCAGAGAATAGTGAAATCGCTAGTGCACTTCACTTATGTGTGCCTTGCAAAGTCTTGTATATAAGGAACGACCGACTAGTGACATAAGGGCATTTTGGTCATACCATGCACCACTATGCACTAAGGGGGCTGGCCCTAAGTGTTAGAAGACTGGTCAAGGCCGGCCTCATTGGTTTCAGGAGGTTGTTGTCTCCAATGAATGGGCCGGTCATGAGGCATAGAAAATGGGCTGGTTTTGACCGTTTTCAAAACCAAGGAAAAGATAGAGATAAAGGAGAGATATATAAGAAGAGGTTTGAATTGGTTCAAATATCCGTACTATCCTTATCCATATGGATAGGCCGGCCCTATATAAGGGAAAGGAGAGAGGGGGGTCAGCTATGGATGCAAGCCCTAGGGGCCGGCCATGCCATGGGGAAACCCTAGCCGCCCCCTCTCCTCTCCTCTCTTGTCTCTCTCTCCCTCGTTTGCGCCATTAGATGGCAACTCGTCTTCCTCGCGTGGTGTTTTGTAGAAGGAGAAAGCTCATCGGATGTAGACACTCAGAGATCCATCGACGAGGTGCCGTGCATCGTGTGAGATCGGGTGAATTAGAAGGTATCTCCCGCAAGCTTTTGCTCTCCAGAATCTGTACAAAAAATTAGCATTGTTTCTATGATTTTGGGAGCTACAGAAGTCCACACGAGGTGCAACTTGTTGCAAAAGTTGCGTCTTGAAGTTGGCTACCTGCAGTCCAAATTTCAGCCCATTCCGAGTTTGGAGCAGAAAGTTATAGCTATTGCACCGAAGCTATATCGAGCAGATTCGAGCCCGTCTCCATCGACAAAGAAGAAACTTGTTGTGGTGAAAGAATCCGCACGCGGGTATGATCTCTAACATATAGATCTAGCATAGATAGAACATGCATGCATGCTAGATTTTTCTTTCGTGTTAGATCAACATTAGGGGTTCGCGTAGTTGCCATGCTAGTTTCATACACGCACGTGTAGATCATTTCGATGAAAATTTTGATATGTAACGCACACCGCTCTCGATCTTCGGACCTTCACTTTGCTTCCGCTGCGGGCCTCTACCATGGAATTATTTCCAACAACTACGACGGACTCCTAAACCTAAGATTAAAATAATAGAGATCATGAACCATACTATATTACCAATTCTAGTACTAGCCATCTACGACATGAATTCATTTGCACGAACAAATATAGCCATTCTAGTTTTTTCATATGAATGTAGCCATTCTAATTCATTCGTACGAAGGTAGCCATTCTAATTTATTCTTAAGAGCCATTGTAATTCATTCGTATGAATGTAGCCATTCTAATTCATTCGTACGAAGGTAGTCATTCTAATTCATTCGTATGAGCCATTCTAATTCATTCGTTCGAATGTAGCCATTCTAATTCATTTATACGAAGGTTGCCATTCTAATTCATTCGTACGATCCATTCTAATTCATTCATACGAATAAAACAATTCAAAGTCATTCATACGAACGAATATAGCTCGTACTAAAGAATATATCCATTCTAATTCATTCGAATGAAGGTAGCTATTCTATTTCATTCGAACGAGTCATTCTAATTCATTTGTACGAATATAGCCATTTTAATTCATTTGAACGAGGTAGCCATTCTAATTCATTCGTACGAATATAGCCATTCTAATTCATTCGGACGAACGAATTTAGTCATTCTAATTCCTTCGTACAAATGTAGCCATTCTAATTAATTCTTACGAAGGTAGCTATTCTAGTTCATTCGTACGAGCCATTCTAACTCATTCGTACGAATGTAGCTATTCTAATTCATTCATACAAACTAATGTAGCCATTCTAATTCATTCGTATGAATGTAGCCATTCTAATTCATTCGAACGAAGGTAGCCATTCTAATTCATTCGTACGAGCCATTCTAATTCATGAAAATGAATGTAGCCATTCTAATTCATTCGTATGAACAAATATAGCAATTCTAACTCATTCATACGAATGTAGCCATTCAAATTTCTTCATACGAAGGTAGCCATTCTAATTCATTCGTACGAGCCATTCTGATTCGTTCGTATGAATGTAGCCATTCTAATTCATTCGTATGAATATAGCCATTCTAATTCATTCGTATGATAGTAGTCATTTTAATTCATTCGTACGTGCCATACTAATTTATTAGTACGTATGTAGCTATTCTAATTCATTCATACAAAAGAATGTAGCCATTCTAATTCATTCGTATGAAGGTAGCCATTCTAATTCATTTGTACGAGCCATTCTAATTCATTCATATGAATATAATCATTCTAATTCATTCGTACGAACGAATGTATCCATTCTAATTCATTCGTACGAATGTAGCCATTCTAATTCATTCGTACAAAGGTAGCCATTATACTTCATTCGTACGAGCCATTCTAATTCATTCGTACGAATGTAGCTATTGTAGTTCATTCGTACGAACAAATATAGCCATTCTAATTCATTTGTACGAAGTTAGCCATTCTAATTCATTTATAAGAGCCATTGTAATCCATTCAGATGAATGTAGCTATTCTAATTCATTCGTACGAGCCATTCTAATTCATTCGTAAGAATAGTCATTCTAATTCATTCGTACGAACGAATGTAGCCATTCTAATTCATTCGTACGAATGTAGCCATTCTAATTCATTCGTACGTAGGTAGCCATTCTACTTTATTTGTACGAGCCATCCTAATTCATTCGTACAAATGTAGCCATTGTAATTCATTCGTACGAACGAATGTAGCCAGTCTAATTCATTCGTACGAATGTAGCCATTCTAATTCATTCATACAATGGTAGCCATTCTAATTCATTCGCACGAGCCACTCTAATTCATTCATATGAATATAGCCATTCTAATTCATTCGTACTAAGGTAGCTATTCTAGTTCATTCATACGAGCCATATTAAATCATTTGAACGAATATAGCCATTCTAATTCATTCATACGAACGAATGTAGCCATTTAAATGCATTCATACGAATGTAGCCATTCTAATTCATTCGTACGAAGGTAAACATTCTAATTCATTCTTACCAGCCATTCTAATTCATGAGTATGAATATAACTATTCTAATTCATTTGTATGCCGCTATTGGCCGCATGCAACCGACCACCACGCCTTCATTCTATTGACCCTCATCCTCCTTTTCCCTCCTTTCCTCAAAAATAGACACATGCACCCATTACATGCAGAGTGTATCTTTAGTACATTTATCCATTGGAGTCTGAATGCATCCCAATAACTGAATGTTCTGTAGATGCATTTGACCTCCATAGGCTGCATGTATTGAAAACACACTCGGTTCGTAACAACCGAGTGTGTCTATTTTTTGAGGAGACGGAGGAGGAAGAAGAAGGGAAATAGGAGAGAGGAGGAAGAAGAAGAGAAAGATGAGAGAGGAGGAAGAAGAAGGGAAAGAGGAAGAAGGAGGGAAAGAGGAAGAAGGAGGGAGACAACGACGATGGGTTGGATGGAACCGACGGTTTTAGAGGACGGATGACACTGATCTGCGAGACGACAATGGGTTGCACGAGTACCAATAATAGAGAGGGAAGAAGAGGGGGGAGAGAGAGAGTTGCCTTTAGAAAAGTGTTGCCCTTGGTAAAACTGTGCCTCGCCTTTAGAATGGAACTAGTAAGAAACTCCAGGCAATGCTCAGATAAACTTGATGCATGTCAATTAGCACAAACGACATCACAGCCGTCCAAAGAAGTGTGCCATATGGAGTGATTGCGAAGAAAGAGAAAGGGATATAGTACTAATGAGTTTTTTAATTAACATCAGATGACCATTAAATACCATTGCATGGGTATTTATCATCTTTATAATAGGTTTTTAATAGGATTTATGAGAAAGAGCCGTGTTCACACATGGGAGAAGGATTATGACTTCAAAATGGTCCACGTGTCACAACACGGGAGAGAGGGCTCCATTTTAGTATTATACTAGTAAGAAACCCGAGCAATGCCTAGATGAGCTTGATGCACAGTCATTTGGCAGAGATGACATCACAACTATTTGAAGAAGTATGAAATCTAAAGTGAGTGTGATTCAATTGTTAGAGAGAGAGAGATTAACATCAAATGATAGTTAAATGCCATTGAATGAGTGTTTTATTAGCTTTATGGTAGGTTTTTAATAGGATTTAAAACTGAGCTGTGTTCACACATGGAAGAATGATTATGGTTTTTTAAAAGACGTCCACGTGTCACAACACGGGAAAGAGGCTTCCGTTTTAGTATATAGTATAGATACTAGTAAGAAACCCGGGCAATGCCCAGATGAGCTTGATGCACAGCCATTTGGCAGAGATGACATCACAACTATTCGAAGAAGTATGAAATCTAAAGTGAGTGTGATTCAATTGTTAGAGAGAGAGAGAGATTAACATCAAATGATAGTTAAATGCCATTGAATGAGTGTTTTATTAACTTTATGGTAGGTTTTAAATAGGATTTAAAACTGAGCTGTGTTCACACATCGAAGAATGATTATGGTTTTTTAAAAGACGTCCACGTGTCACAACACGGGAAAGAGGCTTCCGTTTTAGTATATAGTATAGATACTAGTACGAAACCCGGGCAATGCCCGAATGTGCTTGATGCACACCATTTGGCAAAGACGACATCGTAACTATTTGAAGAAGTGTGAAATCTGAAGTGAGTGTAATTCACTTGCCAGAGAGAGATTAACATCAGATGACCATTAAATATCCTTGAATGAAAATTTATCGTCTTTATGGTATGCTTTTAAATGGATTTAAAAGAGAACCGCGTTCACACACGGAAGAAGAATTTTAGCTCTTTAAAAGACGTCCACGTGCCACAACATGGGAGAGAGGCTTCCATTTTGGGGAGATGTGCGATCCATCTGCAGGACGAACGGGATCATCACGCCATGGTGTGGGTTGCAATCTCTTTTGGGTGTTGGAGAGACAAAGCAATGTGGCATCCAAGGTGACAACGTTGTGCTATTATGAAAAATATATAGTTTGCTGATAGTATTTATTTTAGAATTAGTTATTTTTTTAATTATTATTTTGATAAAAAAATTTCCACTATCAGTGGAGACTGGAGAGGAGTCGAACCCCTAAAACTAGAGCAATTTTGTTCAGCCATCTGAACCGCTGGATGCGTTTTGGGGCATGCATCCCAACCCTGCATCGCACTCAGGGTCATACATATCTCGATCCCCCGAAGAAATCCTCACTCCCCCTCTCTGGCTAGCTCCTCGTTCGGGACCCCCCTGCCATGACCATCCTCTCTCTTCCCCAAACCATCTTCCCTTTCCCTCTGTCCCCGCAGATCAGAAACCCTAGCCCTAGATCCACAAACCCACCCCCGCGCAAGCCCCTAACCTTGTCCAACTCGAAGGAGGTGGAGAGGGGCGTCGAGTTCGAGACCGGTGGCTCCTTCTTCCGCAACGAGAGCGCCGTGGGCCGCGACCTCGGCGTCCTCGCCGCCTCCCTCCACCGGAGGTCCACCGGCAGAGACATCCGGGTCCTCGACGCCATGTGCGGCTGCGGCGTCCGCGCACTCCGCTACCTCACCCAGGCCGGCGCCGGCTTCGTCTGGGCGAACGACGCCCACGAGGGATGCCGCGGCCTCATCCTCTCAAACCTCTCCAGGGTGGATAGGGTTTCGCCGGGAGGGGAGAGGAGGTGGGTGGTCACGCATTCCGATGCGAGTAGGGTGATGGCGGAGAGCTATCTCCAGAGGGAGTTCTTTGATCTGGTTGATGTGGACTCATTCGGTGGTGATTCTTCGTTCATGAGATCCGCAATTGCAGCGGCTAAGATCGGAGGGTTGCTGTACCTCACATCTACTGATGGGTATTCCTCTGGCGGCCATCGGCCTCAGCAGTAAGTGTACAACATTTTTGGAATTGCAATGTCGGAAATTGGAGAATTTGATCAATTTGATAGAGTAAGATTAGGTTATTCCTCTGGCTTTGATCGTAAGGACCTGTGCTCGATAGTTATTTTTTTGGTGAAATCATATGTAATTATTGATCTATAAGAATCATTGATTTATAAGAATTCTTCCCACATAGTTTCCTATCGAATTAGGTTTCACTGCATATGAAGAACGTACAGATTTCAAAGGATTTCCTTTCTCTTTAGTAGTAACTACTAGTTCTCGATGAATAGAGAGGCTATGTGTTCTGTTGCATGTCATGTGTGCCACCCTTCTCATATCCATAATGAGCCAAGAATACTCGAAGAAATTGAAATGGGTATTCAGTTATTAGTATCGTACAATACACGGTACGTATCGAACGATACGATACGATACAGGAGAAAAACGATACTTATCGTATTTATGTATCGTTTTTCTCCTGTATCGTTTATATACGATACGCTACGATACGATACACGATACGGTCCGATACGTTGAAAACATGTTTTTTTGTTTGTTTTTTTTTTTGGAAACTTTTGAAATGATTTTTTCTCTCTTAATTTCCCAAAGGACTATATAGGTCTCTTAGAGTTAAAAAAATACTTAGGAATATTTTCTAACCTAGAGTGAAGTGATACTATTTTTTTTTTAGAAGTTTATAGGTGTTTTACAAATCTTTCTCTAGAGTTGTCTGAGCCCAATGCCATTTGTTTTTAAAAAATTTCTAGAGCTTGGAACATCAAATATCTACAACTTCACTAATTTCAATAGTTATAGGATTCCATTTCTACCTATATATATATATATATATATATATATATATATATATATATACACATATATAAATGCTATAATGCGGCATTTGGTGAGTGCGGCACCGCACCTTAGCCATCTGATGCACCGCTGCGTGCATGTGATGCACGCAGCGCGTGCATCAGACGGCTGCGGTGCAGTGCCGCATGTATAGCATGCCCCTATATATATATGTGTGTGTGTGTGTGGTACTTCTTAGTAGAGGGCTAATGGATCTATGTTCATAAAGGAAGGCTAAAGGAAAGAAGTGGATGACTTTGAATAAGACAATGAGAATGAGAATGAATATGAATAAGAGGTGCAAGAGACATTAGCGGAAGATAAAGAAGCAAGTGGTGATAAATTATCTATTGGTGATCAAATTGATGATGTAGATGCGGTGGAGATTGAAAAATAAGACCTTCCTACTTTTTGAGTTTTTGTTTTGTCTTCATTGGCCGTTCGAATATTTTGAGAACTTTATATTGATAGATCATAGATAATACTTATATATGATTTCTTTTTTATATAAATATATACATCATATTTTTTGTATAGGCCAATGTTATGTTCGATGTGAAATTATAGGGAATGTCTTACTCTTCTACTTTACTTTTCATATTTAATATTCTAGTATGTACTTTCTATATTTATTATATATATATATAATAATATAAATTTAACCGTATCTTACGATACACGATACGATACGATACACGATACACAAAATTGGAAAAACGATACACGATAGGACAACCTTTACCACACATACCAAATCGTAAGAATTCCTTCCTGTTGTCTTGAAAATTCCATAAAAACCTCCTTGCTGCCCTATTTGTATGTAACCGATGTCTAGAATCTCTAGATGATTCATGTACATGAAACCTTATGTGTTGTCCTGATACTTCATGTGCACAAAAAGTTGGTGTGGATATGTAAAATCCTGGATCTGTCGCTCGGATTTTCATACAAATACATTAACTTGGTTGCTTGGGTATGTGAAAAGTGCTTTTGTGTTGTCCATTTGGTGGAAAATCATCCAAATAAATCCTCTCGTTTGAGAAACTAGAACTTTGTTGTCCTGGAAAACTATGCGAGTAGGCCTTTCCAGTGCTTTTTGATGAAGATTATGGATTACTTGTTTTACCTTTAACCCGGTAGTTATTAGATGTGTATTTGTTTATTTTTTCCACCTACTTGTTCAATTTGTTGTGGTGATCCATAAACTGGTAATTGTAGTTGTCTTTCATCTCTTGCATCACCTTCATTAGAGCTTCCTCGTCTCCATAGAATCTATGATCTTTCCAATTCTTAATTGCATGCAACAACTTCTCTTGTAGGTCTGAAAATTGCTTGCATACCTAATTGATGTATCTCGGACGAGGATTTGCGGACCATGATTAATTTAGGTCTGAAAATCGTTTGGGTCTAGATCTATTAATGTCATTTGAAGTTTTTGTGGAAATCAATAAATTTTTGGGAATTCTGCATAAACTTGTCTCCAAGGTTTTGAAATTTTGATTTCGACCATCATTTCGACTTCCTCTAAAAAATGACATTTCGCAAAATATTGTGTGGTATTTTGCGAATTATGCCATTTTGGTATTTGGAAAAAACAAAATATTTCATGATTTTTCGTGAAATATTTCTTATTTTTGTACCTTGCTTGCCTCTATATATAAATCTCAACTTATAAATAGGAAAAGGAACTCACGAAAACCCTTGTCGTGCAGTGTGCACTACTCTTTCGTTCCTAGTTTTGCCTTCTGCGACAGTAGATTATTTTTGGAGAGAGAGAGAGAGAGAGAGATGGATGGATGGTAATCAATGGAGTACCTTTGCAGATAACAGTAAACACAAGATTTTCCCTTAATTCCTTGGTTGGTGGGGTCCAATAACAGCTCTCTCCCAAGTATCCATTTGATTTTTTATTTTCTTGTCAAGGTAGCACCATAGCAACAACGTGTAAGACTTGATGACTCTTTGATATCTCTGGTCATCTACTGTTTCATATGGCAAGAAAAGACGATTATTTTTTTTTGAATGGTTGGGGAGCATGCTGTTTGATGAAGTCTTTTACCTGTTGATGATTTAAGAATTCTAGCACGGAATCCCCCATTACCTGAATAAGGATGGATGTGACATTATCTATTTAATTTGTTACGTTGGTATTTAAATGTACCGATTGCAAGGCTGATTAGAACTCCTTTATATTGATTGAGAAAAAAACATTTAGATGCTATCAGATCCGCAAAATCTATGATACTTATATTCATAGATTGGATACTGGGGTGAAAACCATAGTCCATCTTGTTCCAATATAATATTGTAATATGCAGCAAATCAAATATGTCTTGCTGACAAATGTTTTCATTTGGTAGATTACACAATGAATCATTCATTGATTTGTCCCTTGATTTGGCTCACCTCCATAAACTTTTTTTTCCTATCTAGTTCTTTAGCTTCATATGGGGCATATGTTCGACATATGCCATATTCGAATGAGGTTGGTTTACGAATGCTTATAGGTGGAGCTTTACGAGAAGCAGGTGCTTTAGGCTTTCACGTTTCACCTCTTTTCTCTTATTATTCATATCACGGACCTGTTTTCAGAGTGATGCTGCAAGTGGCTCGTGGAAAGCTTGATGATAATAAGTGAGACCATGTACTTTCTCCTCAACCATGCTTTTTATATATGTTCAATATGACATTGCACCATATTCTCTTTTTTTTTTCTTTTTGCAGACAATATGGTTTCATAAGCTATTGCAATCGATGTGGGAATTCAAAAGCTTTTTCTTGGGCAGAACTTGGACATATTTGTTGTCCTTGCAGCAATGGAGTGGTATTTAGAGCATTGTTTCAGATTATGTACCTCTTTATATTTTAAGGGGGTAAAAACAAAACGAATTTGTAAGATTAGACTTCTTGTCATAGGTATATTGCAACTGCGTTATAATCTACAAAATGCTATGTATCTTATTTTAAAGAATGCGAGGCATGACATCACCCTTCGATAATTTGTGTTTTTTTTCTCTATAAATTTCTAAAAAAGCTTGTTTCATTTTCTCTGCCCCAAGACCCCCAATGAACTTCATGGCACATTTATCTAGACGGACTTGGTAACCAAAACATGTACATTTTTGCAGCTGGACCAACTCCATGTCCCATTTTTTAATTTTTTGCAGCTGGTCCAATTTTGTTGTTTTAGGACGAATTTAATTATGAGTCTTTCAAATAAGATATAGTGCAAAACATGTACATTTTTATGTTCTGAACTTCTGATCAAATAGGGTTATATGATTTGAATTGTAATCCTAAATGGAAGGGTATCTTTAAGTTTTCCTTTAGTTTCGACTTTCAACACACACACACACACACACACACACACCCCACCCCCTTTTTTTCCCACTTTTTCTGGCTTGCACTCTAATGTCATCACCATCATCATCTTTATGATTATGTGGTTTCTTCCCACCTATTTGTTATTAGAGCATTATCATTGATCTATTTGCATTTTAAATTTTTAAAGGCTAAGGTTTTGTTTCTTTTAAAAGCAGCAGTTATTAGCCACGTTACTTGCCTTGTGAATTTTCTCTCAACAAATGTCTGCATATTTTTTTCCAAGGCCTGCTCATATTTCATTGAGAGATTAAACTTTATGATCATTATATCATCCAAATGATGACTTGACCTTCTTAGCTGCACAATAGCTGATGCTGTTTGACCATATCACCTTTGAACAGTGTAATGTCCTTTTCCTCCAGGTTTCAAAGTCTTTGGTTGTGTCGGGCCCCCTTTGGACTGGTCCACTTCATAAAGCTGCTTATGTAAGTGAAATGTTAAAATTAGCTGGAGAGTGGGGATGGGCGTACACCGGTGAGAAAGGAGTTGATTTAGAGAATCTTCTAAATCGAATGATCGATGAGAGTGACCCTCAACTGCCTTTTGGATACATCAAACTTGATGAGGTACATGTAATGCTATCCTTCCATTTCAATTAATAAATTCATTATTTCTGCGAGAGATATCACCTCTTCTATTTGTACGAAGCTGTTATTTTGCTTCATAACCTGTCTGTCTGCAATTTCCAGATTGCTAGCCGAGCAAAAATAAATTCTCCTCCACTCAGTACCATGATCAATAATCTGCAAAAGGTAGTCCTATGTTCATTTGTTCGGTGGGGTGACTTCTGCACAACTTCACATGCATGGCATATCAGCCTTTTAGGCTTTGTTTTGGAGTTGAAAATTTTCAACATCATGCTTATTTGGATTTCTATTCATATAATTTGTTATTTCGATAATAAGATCCTTCAATTGGAGATATTTGGTTTGCAAGAGACAATGCATATAAAAGGTGAGTAGTAGAATAGAGGGTGAGGAGACATGAAGTCCCAAAGTCCCTATTATAGTTGAAATCTTACTACACATCAAAATACCTATATTAAACTCTAATAGCAAACAAGTAAAGCTTATGCCATCTTATGGGGTCTGACTAGGGAGTACACTCTAAAGAGAATGCCCCCGGAGAGATTGAGCATGTGTTTACTAACCAGTTGTCAGTCTGATGTCAACCCTCTAAGAATTTGTGCCAAAGATCTTGAAATGTGTCAGTTGTTAGGTAGGGGGCTACCATAGTGTTAATAAGGAAGAAATGGAGCGGGGAGAGAGGGAGAGAGAAAAGCAGTTTTGCAAAGGAGAATCTACTGGAAAAGAAAAGGAAAAAGTAATACAACAGTAGAATAGTAATAGTAAAAATTAATTATAGTAAAATAAAAGGGTACGTGCCTGCTCAATTCTAAATAACCCCAGATATAACAAAACCATTCAAAAACAACCTACCCTACTAGGAATTTGTTATCATGATCTTTCTACGCCATTTATTCCTATTTAAAGCTGATGTTGCTGCTAATGAAGCCTTACAAATCTCAAAGCATTATCTCCAACGATGTAATGTTGGGCCAACCCCCTCCCATTGCCCCTTGTAACTTGACCCGTATTCGTCTCGTAGGTACCTCCTCATATCTTCATTGGACATGACTAAACCATAACAATTTTACTCATGCTTTTAGTATAGACCAGAGTCTCCTAGATCTAACCTTTCTGATGGTGTTTTTCATGTTATAAAAGTACTCTTTCCATATATCCCTTATATTCTCTTTATTATTAACTAAAAGTCAAAACTCTATATTCTCCTCATTCTCAATACACTTAATATGATTTAGATATCTAGTTATCTTTTCCCTTCATTTTGCAATTATATAGTCTATAGATGTACTCTTGATTTTTAATCTCGTGTAAGATTCATCGTAATACCACTTGGCCCTACTTACCACTAGTTAATGATCCTTTGAGGCTAGCTTGTACCTTGTCCGATAGTGTATATTATTACTTTCCTGCAGTCAGTGGCGGACCCAGAATTTTTCCTCAGGGGGGGCATAAACATTATAAAAGAATGTAAACTTCAATATCATTTGCTTAGTAAAAATTCATAACAAAATGTGGCACTTACAATTGCAAAAATAGTATTTCTGGATCACTGACAAAGTCTTTTATGGCAACTGTCCTCTACGAGTTTTCATATTTTGGAAGCGTTGAACAATCGTCTCCATATCGATACTATTGAAAATATCTCTCTCAATATATGTGATCAAAGAATCACTCATCCATTCATCTCTCATTCGATTACGAAGTCTGTTCTTCATAATTTGCATTGCAGAAAATGCCCTCTCAATGGTAGCAGTGGCAACTGGAAGGATTAGCGTCAGTGTTATAAGCAAATAAACTAATGAATATAAAATATTCTTTTTTGTGTCAACCATCTTCTTCGCAAGCTCACCAATCCCCTTTAATCCAGAAAACTCACTATCTGAACGCACATCCATGATATAAATGTCAAGCTGGTCGTCAAGGGCCAAGATATCAATATTAGAAAATTCTGCTTCATAAAACTGACCGAGGCAAAGTAACCTTCCCTTGTCAAAGGCTGAAAATGAATTTAATGGGTTCAAGCATGCCATACAAAGAAGCAATTCTGTACCCGCTTCAGAAAAAAGACTTTCAAGCTCTTGGAATTGCATATCGATAACCGCATAAAACAACTCAACACGATAGTGATATAAATTTGTGATTTGCTCTCCCCGTCGTGCCCGTCCATGTACTGCAAATACATCATCCATATTAGGAACACCGATATCATGTTTTGTGCAAAACAATGAAACTTCTGAAATAAGAGCATCCCATCCATTATTTCTCAACTCTTGAAACATTCCTTTACATAATTTAAGCAAATGTGTAGCATTCACAATGTCTTGTTCTTTTCTTTGCAATGCCTTTGACAAACTATTCGTGATCCCCAAAATCTTTCTCATCATATGCAGCTTGAATACAAAATCAAAAGTTTCCATGAAATCCCTTAAACTCATCGCTTTGGCCCTTTGTTCACGAAACCACCCATCTTCATCAACAAGTTTCAGTACTTCAATCACAGCAGCAAACATACCAATAAAACTTATTAATGTCTCATAGTGCGATCCCCAACGTGTGTCACCAGGCCTTTTCAGACTAGTCTCCTGATTAAGACCTTGACCTGTAGGTAATTCACCAGTATTAATTGCTTCGGTAAGTTTACCAAGATGTTTCTCTCGAAGCGCATCTTTGCGTTTGCATGAGGCACTAACAAGTGTAATAATATCAGAGAGCAAGTCGAAAAAATTGCATATTGGCCTGTAATTCTTTGCAACTGCAACAAGTGTTAGCTGAAGTTGGTGGGCAAAACAATGTAGAAAAAATACATACTTATTTTCATTGAGAATAAGAGACTTGAGGCCCTTAAATTCGTCTTGCATATTGCTAGCACCATCGTAGCCTTAACCACGTAATCTTGATATGCTCAATCCGTGCTTGGAGAATAATTCATCAATCGCCTTTTTAAGTGACGCAGATGTTGTTTCAGCAACATGTACAAATCCGATAACATACTCCACCACACAACCTCCTTTATCCACGTAACGTACAGCAACAACCATCTGTTCTTTGATAGATATATCCCGAGACTTATCAACCAAAATAGCAAAAAATGCATTTCCAAGATCATTTATGATCAGATTTACAGTTTCCATAGCACACACGCTCACAATATCTTTTTGAATTTTAGGTGCGATCATCTTTAGATTATCCGGAGCATTGTTTAACACAACATTATTAGCATCTTCATTATTCTCAGCAAGAAACTGCAAAACTGTAAAAAAAATTTCTTGATTTTTTGAACCATCTGATTCATCATGGCCACGAAAAGGTAACCCTTGTTTCAAAAGTAATCGAATTACTTTTATTGAAGCCTCCAAACGAGTTCTATATTCTATGCGTGTTTTTTCTGTATGCTTGCAAACAACTGTCTCAATATGTTGCTTCTGGTTTAATAAATTTTGACACTTCAAAGATGCGTGATTATGAGCACTATTAGACTATCCAATATGTTCCTGGAATTTTTCTTTTTTCTTCCAATTAGAAAATCCTTTTGTCACAAAAACATCACTACCCCCTTGCTCTCCATGGCTTTCTTTGAAAAGGTAGCAGTACAAACAGAGTGCAGCATCCTTTGATATGCTATATTCGAACCAACTGCCATACTCATTAAACCAAGCATAATTAAATCGTCGAGATTGTTTTCCAAATTGTTTGAAGGGAAAATCATGATTAGGCTGACAATGACCCCTTAGCAGGTATTCTCTTCGAATCATATCTTGGTCATTAGGATAATAATCAGATATTCTAGTACGTAATCTGGGATCTGCTGGAAGCTCTTTCAAGTTTACTCCAGTGACATGACTTCGCTTCGCATTAGGTTGAACTTCAACTCTACGGTCATCAGGTCCCAAATTGGAACTTGGAAGGTCTGATTTTCTCTTCAGAAACTTATCCATACCTGGTTTAATTTTTTAAAGATTTATTCAAATTAATATTACATAGAATAACAAACATGTAGGTTCTACCATTTTAAATCAATTAAGTGCCATTTAAAATAAATTAAATGGTGATCGTTGCCTTACCCCAAATGATCCCAAATTTCAATTCAAAAGAGATGAGCAACTAACTAACTATCATAATAGGACAGGAGAAAAAACTTACTACGAAACACAATAACTCAATTAAGTCAATATAGGTAGAGATTTTTATAGTATATTATTTTGCATATAATATATTAGCCAACTTAAACTAATATAGGATAAATGGTACTTGCAATTTTCAGATTTTTGAGGCCCCCTTTGTTCACTCCTTTTGCATTGACTTGTTTATCTTACTACATTCTCATCTACCCATCGGTTGTTCGTTGTCACAGTTCTGATTTGTACGGTGGACATTTGTAGCAGTGTTTTCAAAACCGGACCGAAAGGCGAACCAAAAAGGCATCCGGTTCGTTCCAAATCGGTTCAAACCGGTGGTTCAACCGTTTGAACCGTATGAAAATATGTTTTTTTATATAGATATCTACTAAATTCTTCAATGGAAAGGTTTGATTCCTGGGTTAACATACAAACCGGTTTATTCAAAGACCGAACCAAAGCATGTTCCGGTTCCGGTCCAAACCGGTTGAACCGCCCGGTCCGGTCCGGTTTTCAAAACACTGATTTGTAGTTTGCATTTCCATTTTTATGTTGCAGAGGGCTTTGCACAATGATCAATGAACCCGAGAAGAATATTACGAAGTACATATTACAATAGGCTTACCACATCCTGCCTTGGACCAACCAAGTTAAAATTCACAATTGTTTGTTGTGTGTCTGATAATGGATCTGAATCTGTATTCCATCATCGTTGGATATGGATGCAGGTTTGAATCTTGTATCTCTTATCGGTTACGGATGCACCGTTTGGATGTTATACAAGTGTTTGGATTTGAATTTAAATCTATGGAGGATCCGACTCAAATCCAATCCATTCACACCCCTAACACACATACGCTAAGTACTATATTTATGTTAATAGAATTTGGAGCATCTGACTCAAATCCAATTTCCAATTTCAATGAATTTGGGAATTGAGATTTTTTCTTGAATCAGAGTTCAAGATTCCCCCAAAAGGCCCGAAATCCCGAATCCCCCCATCCACAGAAACAGTAAAAAAACAAAGGGAGAGTGGTGACTGGTGAGAGCCGACCTGGTGTCCGGTGAGCCGAAGGTGAGGTTGAAGTCGCCGCCGCGCCGGTCCGGGATATCTCTGGGTCGCCGCTGCGCCGGCCCGCCGCGCCGGTCCGGGAGGAGCAGCCGAGCAGAGCAGGGGACCTGGGGATTCCGTCACCGCCGCGCCGGATTCCGTCGCCGCCGCGCCGGTCCGAGAGGAGCAGGGGACCTGGGGATTCCGTCGCCGCCGCGCCGGTCCGAGAGGAGCAGGGGACCTGGCCCCTGGGAATGTAGAAGTAGTCGCCGCCGGCCCGCCGCTGCCGAACAGAACAGGGAGGGTGGGCGTGAGTCGCGCGAGTCGTGAGGGCTGACGGGGCGGGGCCACGTACCGCGGGGATCCATTTATACCGGAGCGGGGCTGCGGGAGCTGCGGGACTCTCAGGGTCGGCGGGGGACAATAGGAATCCAATCCTGAGATCCATACGGGATACGGCCCATACGGGATAAGTGGAATTCAGTTTTTTTTTTTTTTTTTTTTTAAGTCAGGGGGGGCTTGAGCCCCCCCTCGCCCCAACGTGGGTCCGCCCCTGCCTGCAGTTCCTTTGATTGTATTTTAAAGTTCCTCATTCCACCATTTATTTATAGGCAAGGTTCTAAAAAGCGTTAGGCGTTAGTCATGCGGTGGGGGGACGCCTAAGCGTTTTGGCTTTTTTAATTATTATTTTGATATTATATATAATATATAATATTGTCAACCAGTCCGCCTGAGTCTGACTAGACTAGCTCGTCTAGATTTTTTGTATGAATCTGTAGAAAAGATTAGACAACGGTTAATATTGTCAATCAGCCCGCCTGGCCCGCTTATCCTGCTAGCCCGCCTAGATCGCCTAGGCGGTCACATTGCCCTGCCTAGACTGCCTAGGCAGCTGCCTTGCCCCGTCTAGCTCTGCCTGGGAGTTTGGCCACTTTTCTGCAGCGCCTAGGGGCTAGGCTGAGCGGTGGGGGGCCGCCTATCGCCTAGGCTGTTGCCTGGGCCACTTTTTAGAACACTGTTTATGGGTAATGACTTCCTTTGATTATCCTAATACTTCTTCACAACCCTTTCAATGTAATATGCTATTTTCTTGTACATCCTATTTATTCCCCTATACTATCCCACTGTCCTTCTATTAGAAATTTTGACTTGAAGGACTCTTCTTCCTCCCTTTTTAATTCCACTTGTGAATCCTTCAATCTCTTTGATTCCGCTTTCACTTTCCTTTTCCTCTTAATCAAGATATGCATAACTAGGAATTTGCAATGTGTGGTCCAGCATACTAGCATAGTACAGAGATAACTATCCAATCCTTATAGGACCTCGTCTCCTTCTGGCTAAGAAGGAAGTAATCTATTTGAGATCCGGTCTCACTATGATTATGCTCCTCTCTTCTTTAAATAATATAATTTTCACTGTTAAATTGTAGGCTACTGCAAAGGCAAGAATTGCTTCCCTACCTCATTTCTATCACCACATCTTCCACACCATGTATCCCATCATAATTCCTACCATCATTGCGTGGTCATTCGAGTCACATTCTATAGTATCTTGTCGTCCATTGGGGTGGCTTGTTGGAAACTACTCATCTCCATCCAGAATTGCTTCCATATCTTGCATCTACACCTACAATGGACTCTATAGCAAGTAATAATATCATGGTGGAAAGACTTCTTCTCCGTGAGTTTAACCTAAGCAATGAGAAAGCATTTTACATTTAGGGTCCGTTCTTTTGATGAGTAAATTAGGTTGGAATTTGATTTACTCAAATAATCTAACTTTGTGCCACGTTCTTTTTGTCCAATGTCCAAGTAAATGGTTTTCCAAGATTCCTAGCAAGTAATAATATCATGGTGGAAAGACTTCTTTTGCATGAGTTTAACATAAGTAATGAGAAAGTATTTACATTTAGGGTCCGTTCTTTTGGCGAGTAAATTAGGTTGTAATTTTATTTACTCGGGTAATCTAGCTTTGCGCCACATTCTTTTGTCCAATGTCCAAGTAAATGGTTTTCCAAGATTCCTATTTTTCCTAGTTTGGTGTGACAATAGAGTCCCACCAAAATTGGTCGGAAATGGATTGCTTACCATGCACGAGACATTATTTACCAGTGAGGACAACAAAATTTGCAAATCTTGAATTTCTTAAGGTTGAAAAGAACACTGGAAATTGATGTCTCAGGTAAAAGTGTTGGATTTCTCGAGTTCAAAAGAACGAAAATATTTTCATTGAAAAATCAATTGCATGCGTAATCTGTAGCCTAGGAAATTAATTTTCCTTGTTGATATTTTTCTCACAAAAAGAACGGACCCTTACATTACAATCATTACTATATAGCATGAAAAATATCCTATTCTTAGCTCATTCAACTGACCTATGGTGAAAGTTGTCAAAGAAGTTCGTCATATAGAAGGCTCCCATATCTCGCATATTTTCTTCTTATACTCATTA
The DNA here is from genome assembly GCA_947650365.1 of Chamaelirium japonicum. NCBI lineage: Eukaryota > Viridiplantae > Streptophyta > Magnoliopsida > Liliales > Melanthiaceae > Chamaelirium > Chamaelirium japonicum. The sequence continues at coordinate 65,231,372 of OX393552.1, forward strand.
CAATATCATATTTAAAAAGCTTCAAGAGATTTTTGTAAATATATCGCTTATAAAGGTTGATCTTGCAGAAAGCCCCTAGGCTTTACACAATTTCCTGTAATCCCTTCATATATCTCGACTTTTGAAAAAAAAAAACCATTGTAGCTAATTTTTTGACCATTTTATCCTTGAATTAGTGCATCTGAGCACCGGTGACGATCGAGGGTGAAATGGTCATAAAGTTGACCAAACGGGGTTCTTTTGCAAAAAAATCTAGATATGTGAAGGGCACACAGATAATTTTAGACATATAGGGTTTTTTTTTGCAATATTGAACTATGTTAAGGGTATATATGCAAAAATCCCAAGTTTTAATTTCCTTGTAATCTAGTTTTGCCGTCCTTCAAGTCATTTACAATTTCTTCATAGCCCTGTTGACACTTGAATTTACCACCACCACCACAACCACAACCACAAAATCTAGTATCCCAAAGACATGTAAAATACGTAATGACATTTATGGATACATACATATGTATAAATTGACATCCTAATGAAGAATTAATTAGAAATCCTAGAAAAAAATTATTACTTAGTGGATGTTAGAGATTAATATTTGTTAACTGTACGTGGTTCCTCAAATTAGCTATTCAAGATTACATTATTCGAATATTAGTTATTTGAGGGCCTGCATCTTTGAAACCATAGATTAAAATCTTGATCTTGGATCAAGCATTACACCATGCGACATGCTTATACACATTCCCTTGCTCGTCCTGGGAAGAGATCAAACCTGTTTCTTTCGCCATTGTGTAACGGCTGCCTGCATCTGAAATGATCAAAGCCCGCCACCCGTTAGTGCGTCGGCCAATTTCATGAACTATGTGCCTTTGCATTGGACTGATAGTGTTTTAAAGCATCTTCTTTTTCCCCCCTTTCCAGGAAGGATATGCTGCCAGTAGGTCTCATATTGCTTCCAATGCAATCAAGACAAATTGCCCCATGGCTTCCTGTATTCAGATTGCGATGGAGCTTCAGCATTCTTAAAAATCCGACTGTAGCACGCTCTCCTTTCTGTAACGTAACGTTGCTTTGACACAAACGGAAGGCGGAGCTTTCAACTCGGCTTTTCGAATGAGATTTGTTTTTTCTTTTTTTTTTTTTTTGGAGGGGGAGGGGGGAGTAGTCAGTGGCCACAGTTAGAAATTCGTTATGGTTGCAGCGGATCACTGGAAAAGAAAAGAAGAAATAAGCCAACCTAACAAAGCAAGCTGCATTGAAGATGATATTTTATTTTTGGGCACAATATTCATATGGACTGCGAAATGTTGGCGATCTGTACATTTATGCAAGGAACATGGGGGAAAGTTGCCAGCAGAGAAGAGTAGAAACTTTCAAGTATGAAATGCAATTCATATATTATACATTGCAGTGTAGTTGGGGTTTTTGTGTAACCCATGGTGTTGGAAGAAGTCGGTCTCACTGATTTTGTTCACTCTGTATTTTTTACTTTGAGTTCAGATGAGTTTAGTTTGGTGTAGTTTTTGCAAGGCTGATATTATGTGCATCTTGCGTGAGCAATTTGAGTTCACAGCATTCAGAGGTAGGGATGGCAATGCGCCGGGTTCGGGTTTTAAATTTTTATTGTAAGCGGGGTGGGCTTGTTGCGGGCCTATTCAAAAATCATAAAAATTAATTTCCAAATCCGTCTCATTGCCATTCCTGTTTGGAGGAGCAATGCTATTCAGCCCGTAGGTTTTTCCGATTCTGCTCAGCCCGATTGATGTGGCAGCGTGCAACTGGTGGTGTAAAAGACTTAAATATTGCTGGTGGGTTTTTGCCACCAGTTGCACACTGCTATGTCAATCGGGCCGTCGAAATCGGAAAAACCTTTGGGCTGAGTAGCTTTTATCTATTTGGAGGTGTGTACCTCCTTTCGGTTCAATACTTGAATTAATTCAAAAGCACTTCTCTGAGGCTTTAAGAATTGGATCATAGTCTTTGATTTTGAAAGGAAGACATCTCCGCCTATGATTTGGGACCATAAGTTACTGCTGTGGAGGGGAAGAAGGCTGCTATCGAGGCTGAGGGAGGCGAGGCCGTTCTACCAAGGTCTCCTCCCCTTTCACCCCGACAGATTAAGGGGCCGTCAAGGGTTGTTTCACCTTCACCGCAACCAAGTTCCGGGACCTCTTCAGGCGAGGCTTCCGATGACTCGTCTTCGGACAGCTCGTCTTCAAGTGGGTATTCTACTCTATTTTCTGATGGAAAGTATATTGTACTTGTCTGTTAGAATCTTGGGTTTGATAGTTGACGTAACACACGTGCTTTGCAGGTGATTCAGATGATCCCCGCCACCGAAGTACTATGAGTTCGGCCGTGTCAACCTCAACAGGCCAGGCCTCGTGCTTAAACGTTAGTTGACACCGTCATGGATCGAACCGAGGAGATGGTAAGCTTAGTGCTTAGAAGATCATGAAATATTCTATCGCCTTTGTGTATTGACTTGATCTGATTTGCCTGCAGATCTTCTCCCTGTTGCGAAATATAGAGATGAGCACCCGAGCTAACTACAAGGTTGAACATGACCTGAAGGTAGCTCAGCTTGGGGAAGAGCTGCATAAGGCTCAGGATGCTCTTGTCAAGAAGGGAGAGGTTGTGGCTGAGCTGGAGAAGAGTTTTCTCTGTTTTTCTACTCTGAGGTCAGTTAGGGAGAGAGCTTCGAAGGCGAAGCTCGTGTATCAGGAGCAGTCGCAGGAGATGGCCGAAGCTGAAGGCTTTGCTCGACGAGGGGCTGTTCGTGAGAAGGTCTTGTTCGAGGAGAATAAGCAGTTGAAGGTGAAACTGTGCTAGCCTACATGAGACTGCCAACACAAATTTGGCAGCGCTTCGGGAGGCAGTCGGTTCGTCGTCCAGCAAGCCCTCTGCGAGTAAGACGACGTCATCGAAGCAGAAGTCGAGTAGGCCGTAGCCACTCTTGTATTTGTTCTAGTACACTTGCGGGCCATTTTTGTAACCCTTTTTGGCTTGATAATAAAGATAACAAGTAGATGGAAAAAAGAAACAAATATACATCTAATAACTACCGGGTTAAAGGTAAAACAAGTAATCCATAATCTTCATCAAAAAGCACTGGAAAGACCTACTCGCATAGTTTTCCAAGTCAACAAAGTTCTAGTTTCTCAAATGAGAGGATTTATTTGGATGATTTTCCACCAAATGGACAACACAAAAGCACTTTTCACATACCCAAACAACCAAGTTAATGTATTTGTATGACATAGGTAGAAATGGAATCCTATAACTATTGAAATTAGTGAAGTTGTAGATATTTGGTGCTCCAAGCTCTAGAAATTTTTTAAAAACAAATGGCATTGGGTTCAGACAACTCTAGAGAAAGATTTGTAAAACACCTATAAACTTCTAAAAAAAAAAATAGTATCACTTCGCTCTAGGTTAGAAAATATTCCTAAGTATTTTTTAACTCTAAGAGATCTATATAGTCCTTTGGGAAATTAAGAGAGAAAAAATCATTTCAAAAGTTTCCAAAAAAAAAAAACAAACAAAAAAACATGTTTTTAACTTATCGGACCGTATCGTATCGTAGCGTATCGTATATCGTACGATACAGGAGAAAAACGATACATAAACAATATAAGTATCGTTTTTCTTCTGTATCGTATCGTATCGTTCGATACGTAACGTGTATCGTACGATACTAACAACAGAATACCCATTTCAATTTCTTCGAGTATTCTTGGCTCATTATGGATATGAGAAGGGTGGCACACATGACATGCAACAGAAGGCATAGCCATCTCTATACATCGAGAATTAACTAGTAGTTACTCCTAAAGAGAAAGGAAAGCCTTTGAAAATCTGTACGTTCTTCATATGCAGTGAAACCTAATTCGATAGGAAACTATGTGGGAAGAATTCTTATAAATCAATGATTCTTATAGATCAATAATTACATATGATTTCACCAAAAAAAATAACTATCGAGCACAGGTCCTTACGATCAAAGCCGGAGGAATAACCTAATCTTACTCTATCAAATTGATCAAATCCTCCAATTTCCGACATTGCAATTCCAAAAATGCTGTACACTTACTGCTGAGGCCGATGGCCGCCAGAGGAATACCCATCAGTAGATGTGAGGTACAGCAACCCTCCGATCTTAGCCGCTGCAATTGCGGATCTCATGAACGAAGAATCACCACCGAATGAGTCCACATCAACCAGATCAAAGAACTCCCTCTGGAGATAGCTCTCCGCCATCACCCTACTCGCATCGGAATGCGTGACCACCCACCTCCTCTCCCCTCCCGGCGAAACCCTATCCACCCTGGAGAGGTTTGAGAGGATGAGGCCGCGGCATCCCTCGTGGGCGTCGTTCGCCCAGACGAAGCCGGCGCCGGCCTGGGTGAGGTAGCGGAGTGCGCGGACGCCGCAGCCGCACATGGCGTCGAGGACCCGGATGTCTCTGCCGGTGGACCTCCGGTGGAGGGAGGCGGCGAGGACGCCGAGGTCGCGGCCCACGGCGCTCTCGTTGCGGAAGAAGGAGGCACCGGTCTCGAACTCGACGCCCCTCTCCACCTCCTTCGAGTTGGACAAGGTTAGGGGCTTGCGCGGGGGTGGGTTTGTGGATCTAGGGCTAGGGTTTCTGATCTGCGGGGACAGAGGGAAAGGGAAGATGGTTTGGGGAAGAGAGAGGATGGTCATGGCAGGGGGGTCCCGAACGAGGAGCTAGCCAGAGAGGGGGAGTGAGGATTTCTTCGGGGGATCGAGATATGTATGACCCTGAGTGCGATGCAGGGTTGGGATGCATGCCCCAAAACGCATCCAGCGGTTAGATGGCTGAACAAAATTGCTCTATTTTTAGGGGTTCGACTCCTCTCCAGTCTCCACTGATAGTGGAATTTTTTTATCAAAATAATAATTAAAAAAATAACTAATTCTAAAATAAATACTATCAGCAAACTATATATTTTCCATAGTAGCACAACGTTGTCAGCTTGGATGCCACATTGCTTTGTCTCTCCAACACCCAAAAGAGAATGCAACCCACACCATGGCGTGATGATCCCAGGGCCGGCCCTGGTTTTGGGGGCCCTAGGCAAACTCCAAAAGTTGGGCCCCCAATACATATTAATACAAGAAAAAATAATTAAGTACCAATAAATTTTTTTTGTAAGTATCAGTACAAAAATTGCTTTTATTGGAAAATGCCCTCTTTGGTTCTTGGTGTTTGTCGTTTGGACTTGACTGTTGGGCTTGGCTGTTGGGCCCCCCTCTTTTAGTGTTTGGGTTTAGTTGTGGGGCCCCCATTAGTATAAATTAATTGCAGGCCCTAGGCAACTGCCTTGCTCGCCTACCCTCAGGGCCGGCCCTGGATGATCCCGTCCATCCTGCAGATGGATCACACATCTCCCCAAAATGGAAGCCTCTCTCCCGTGTTGTGACACGTGGACGTCTTTTAAAGAGCTAGAATTCTTCTTCCATGTGTGAACGCGGCTCTCTTTTAAATCCATTTAAAAACCTATCATAAAGATGATAAATTTTCATTCAAAGGCATTTAATGGTCATTTGATGTTAATCTCTCTCTCTCTAACAAGTGAATTACACTCACTTCAGATTTCACACTTATTCGAATAGTTGCGATGTCTTTGTCAAATAGCATGCATCAAGCACATTCGAGCATTGCCCGGATCTCTTACTAGTCTATATCTAATAGTATAATACTAAAATGGAAGCCTCTCTCCCGTGTTATGACATCTGGATGTCTTTTTAAGAGCTTGAATCTTTCTTCCATGTGTGAACGCGGCTCTCTTTTAAATCCTATAAAAAACCTACCATAAAGATTATAAATACTCATTCATTGACATTTAATGGTCATTTGATGTTAATATCTCTCTCTTAAACAAGTGAATCACACTCACTTCAGATTTTACATTTCTTCGAATAGTTGTGATTTCGTCTGTGCGTGCCAAATGCAGTGTATTAAGCTGAGCCGGGCATTGACCCGGGTTTCTTACTAGTTATATTTATATAATAGAGATGTTTGGACTAGTCCAAAGTCCACCCTGTTTAGGGGACACAACATCACTCTCTCTCTCTCTCTCTCTCTCTCTCTCTCTCTCTCTCTCTCTCTCTCTCTCTCTCTCTCTCTCTCTCTCTCACACACACACACACACACACACACACACACACACACACACACACACATACAGACAAGTGAATCACTCTCACTTCATATTTCACATTTCTTCGAACCGTTATGATGTTGTCTTTGCCAAATGGCGTGCATTAAGCACATTCGGGCATTGCCCAGGTTTCTTACTAGTATAATACTAAAACGGAGCCCTCTCTCCCGTGTTGTGACACGTGGACCATTTTGAAGTCATAATCCTTCTCCCATGTGTGAACACGGTTCTTTCTTATAAATCCTACTAAAAACCTATTATAAAGATGATAAATACCCATGCAATGGTATTTAATGGTCATTTGATGTTAATTAAAAAACTCATTAGTACTATATCCCTTTCTCTTTCTTCGCAATCACTCCATATGACACACTTCTTTGGACGGCTGTGATGTCGTTTGTGCTTATTGACATACATCATGTTCATCTGAGCATTGCTTGGGGTTTCTTACTAGTTCCATTCTAAAGGCGAGGCACGGTTTTACCAAGGGCAACCCTTTTCTAAAGGCAACTCTCTCTCTCCCCTCTTCTTCCCTCTCTATTATTGGTACTCGTGCAACCTATTGTCATCTCGCAGACTAGTGTCGTCCGTCCTCTAAAACCGTCAGTTCCATCCAACCCATCGTCGTTGTCTCCCTCCTCCTTCCTCTTTCCCTTCTTCCTCCTCTCTCCTCTTTCTCTTCTTCCTCCTCCTCTCTCCTCTTTCCCTTCTTTTTCCTCCTCCGTCTCCTCAAAAAATCGATACACTCGGTTGTTACAAACCGAGTGTGTTTTCAATACATGCGGCCTATGGAGGTCAAATGCATCTACAGAACATTCAGTTATTGGGATGCATTCAGACTCCAATGGGTAAATGTACTAAAGATACACTCGGCTTGTAATGGGTGCATGTGTCTATTTTTGAGGAAAGGATGAAACATGAGGATGAGGGTCAATAGAACGAAGGTGTGGTGGTCGGTTGCATGGGGCCAGTAGCACCAAAGACGGGCGACATGCATAGGACCAGCAATGGTGGGCATGGGTTGCCCATAGCAGAATACCTGGGATGTATCGAATACTTGTTATGTTTTTTTTTTTTCCATGTTCACCGGGATGCACCTCCCATAACAAATCACCAGACATGAAAAAATAAAGGGAGAGTCGGTGAAAACTCCTTTTAAGGAGATGCTTTTAAGCCTAAGGACTTTGAAATACTGTGGATGAAATTACCCTCCACAGCATTTCAAATTTTCTTTGGGTATGTCTCTGAACCAGTGAACCACCGCCGCCTCCGATCCATCGAACGCCGTCACCGAACCACCGAACGCCACCGCTAGAGCTGCTCGCTGCCACCGAACGTCGCCACTCACTGGAGCTGCTCGCCGCCACCAAACCGAACCACCGAACGTCGCCTCCAAACCAAACCCTAACCCCTAAGATCTATAGGCCATGGGATGAACCCTAAACCTTAGATCTCACCGAATCGCCACCGAATGCCGCTGAATCTGCTCGCCGATGACGCCGGGGCTGCTGCCCTCACAGCCTCTGCTGCAACCGCCGCCGCCACCGGAGCTGCTCGGGAGAGAGGGGAGAAGAAACAGGGTAAGTTTCGGGTTTATCATGAAAGACAAAGACCTTAGGCTAAATAAAACAATTTGATGTCATGTTCATGCGATGGATCTGTTGTCAGGGACCTCACACATTAACCCAAAAATAAAGAATATCTACCAACGTGTCAAGAGACTTTGTGCCACCTGGCTATGTGGTAGTCCCACTTTTCAAAATAGGAAAATATGCTCAATCATTTCTAAGAAGGAATTCTTTACCATAATGAGTTTTTTTCAAAAATGAACAATAACAAATTCCTTCTTATTTCTTTTTTTATTTCCTGGTGAACAATTCTTTCTTATATTTCCAAGTATAAAGGGCCACATGATGTTCCATACAAGTCAAAGACAGTATACTACCGTTCGCCAAGTTTTTTAGTCGTTGGATTTCTACGACTTTAGCGCCCTCCGCTGCAGCCGTGGTGAGACTCATCTTCTTCAGATGATGGGTATTTGATCAGTGCCATCTCTCTTATCTTCTTCAGAGCTTCCCCTATAGGAATCCACCAATCCGGCCCAGAGGTCGATAATTCAGTACACTGCTCTCTGAGCTCAGTACACAGATACTCAATCGGAAAAAGCTCGTTAACCGGATTAACCCACGCAGAGTTGGTGAAGATTAGATTCCCGTAGCAATCCCAACACGAGAAACCAAATGCCGATAATTGACAAACTTACTGGGGCTAATACACCTACAGACGAGGCAAGTTACTCGAGCAAATAAAAATAAAAATAAAAGCCACCAGCAACTACAGGGGAAAGGAAGGTACCCAATATGTCGAGCAATGGTTTCCGGGGTGATGAGAAACATGATGAGTGATCTTGGTCCAAGAACCAAAAAAAGAACGCAAGCTCTGATTCATAGGCCGGGATTAATATGATGCGATGAAAATGCATCTTATTTGGCATACAAGTATCCTCAGGGTTATAACACCAAAGGGAGAGGAACTACATAGAGAGCTGACATTCAGGGAACGGAGGGCGGTGTGAATCATGCGGTCCCTGATTCGTACACTTCACCGGCGTACTTCCAGTTGATGACCTTCCATATGTTGTTCAGGTAGTCCGGTCGCACGTTCTTGTACTGCGCCAATGTCAAAAACATATAGTTCAGCTTACATTACATATGAACCAAAGGGAGGAAGACAAATAATTAGTTAGCAGTATGACAAAGTACGCCGATTAACAGAAAAGAATAGAAAACAATATACAATGCAATGCAAAATTATATGCGACAGCAAGTGAATAAACACTCCCAAGGGCCTGTTTTATTGGGAGGAGTTGCAATTGCATGAATTGCAACTCATGCGTTCTAGCCAAACCCCACCGTTTGGTTGTGAGTTGTAACCCATGTATCGCAACTCCATGCTATCAAACAAATATCGAATTTTTGAGATGAGTTCCAATTGCACCGATTGAAAAATTCTCGTGGAGTTGCGTGTACAAACTCATGCAGTTGCAACTCCTTCGCCCACTCCGTCAAACACCACCCGTCGTCGGCCGCTAGTCACCTATCACCGCAGCATGCCGCCCTGTCAGCCACCAATCATCGGCCGGCCGTCAACCACCGTTGCTTCCCGGCCACCGCCTACCCACCACCCACCACTAGCCACCACCCGCCACCGGCCGTCGCCTCTCTCGCTGGTCAATATTGCCCACCACCACTACCGATCGCCAATGCTTGCCAGTCACCATCGTCGGCGACCACCCGCCGCAACCGACCACCGCCACACCAGTCACTGCCTCCCACCACCTCCCACAACCACTACCACAAAACAATCAAACAGTGTGAGTTGCAACTGCATGGTAGTTACAACTCATGCATTTTCAAGTGCATGAATTGTAAGTCATGTTTTTCCAAGTACATGACTTGTACCTACACCAAGTAGTTGCACCTCCTCCCAACCAAACAGACCCTACAAAAGGAGATCATGAAAACAATTCCGAAGGCACAAAAAAAAAAGGTCCTCAAAGGTCAGTGTTCTACAGATCATGGCAAATTTATGAAACACAACTCAACCATAATTATGATCTCACAAGTAATGTAGAAAATGAACATACTTCGACAAATGGAATACATCCACACCTATGTATCTACTGGCGAGAACAAGGTTGTCAAGGCGGCAAGTCGAGGCGAGGCGAGGCGATGTGCCTCAGGAACGCCTAGACATATAGGCACCGCCTTATGTTTTTTTATTTAAATACAACCAACTAAGATATTGTTATCATTTAAATATACAATAATGCAAAGTATGATGAAATTTGTAGCAACTTAGCATAATGAAATTTGTACAACATGATTACAGTGACTGAAGTTCATTACATAACAATGAACAATAAATAATGATAGGTTCAATAACAACCAACAAATGAAGATATGATTGAAGTCTATCACAAACAGTCAGTTAACAATTAAGCACGTGAAGCTGAAATGATCAAATGACAGAAAATAATCACATAACAGTAAACAATTGATATATGACAAATGAAACATGGTCCCATGCCAAAAGAAAACAAATAGATAAAGAATGATGGGATGCCGATGCTAAAAGAAAACCCAAGTGCTGAATTTAAAACATTTAAATATAGATTTCAGTATGTCTTTAATCAAATTTCAGCAAAGCCCAAGAACCCTATTCATCATTCAATCATGCCCAAACATATTTAATTTAACAAAGTAATAAAACTGACATGATGAAGATTAATTTCAGATTCTAATAAACAATTCCAGCAATAAAGGAAGAACAATATCTCAAACATAAGCCAAAGTCTCAAAGATAAACATTGAACTAAACGATAATAAACCTAATGGATGAGATTCTCCAGAAAACCAAATATTTTGGAACCCTAACTTAAATTCAGCAATAAGGCCGGTTGGAAAGGAAGATTTATCACACGAAAGTATCGAAGGACGATTCAAACCGTGCTTTGGTCAATGCCGGCCGCTATCAAAGGCTCCGTTGTTGCAGATGAAGGGGCGGAAGAGGAGGCGTGGTCCGGAAGAAAAGGTTGAAGAAGCCGAGACGAGTTGATCTTTGAAAGATGGATGATCTCCGCGTCGATCTCCCGCGAAGTCGTTGACGAAGGCGTGGTGACGCGGTAGAAGCTTGCGGAAGGAAGAAGAAGACTAGATGCAGGATGATTCTTCGGAATATATGTCGAACAAGCGATCCGCTTCTCCGTTCTAGGGTTTCAATTCAATTTTCATCATCCCCCTCATCAATTAGGGTTTGTAGATTTATAGAGAGGAAACACTCAAAGAAACAAAAAAGGAAAGAAAGAGAGAGAGACGCGTGGGAAGAGAGAGAAGTAAACACAGGCACGCTTCCCAAGGCGTGCCTGTGCGGGTATGTCCGCGGGAAAGGAAGGCCGGCCGGGTGAGGGGGTTCGGTTAGGGGGTTTTAGGGTTTTTGGCTTCCCTTTGTATCTCATCCATTGAGATCTAAACCGACTTAAGATCCTACGGCTAAAAACCTAACATAGAAACGAGTCAGTTTGGCACCTGTGGCTCGAACCGGATGCGAACATGGCTCGCACCTACCCAAACCAGAAATAAAAAGACAAATAACTCAAGATCCGTCAGTCGGATCGACAGAAAATAAAAACCAAAGTCATAGATCATCGAACAAGCTTTCCACTGATGCAGACGGATTGGCGATCGGCTTCCTGGATCTCCGTAGGGAATGAAAATACGCCATCAGCTGTAAAAATCTGCACGTAGTAGGGCTCGTCTGCATCAAGTCCCCCGGACTCAAAAGAACTCGACTCCTGTCGAGCAAGGTCCTGGATCCGGTGGGGCTCTCCTGAAAGTAGCCGCAACCTCTGCATCTGCTCCCATCTGCTCTCCCGGGTCCGATGGCCAAGTAATCAGCCTCAAGTACGCAGCGACTTCATCTGGCATCCCCTGCCCATCAATGCAAGCGAAAACCTGAAAGCCAAAACCAGCATCCTCCTCGGCACGGAAAGATCATCAAGATATCCAGATAATTTCATGTGATAATAGGGAGATAGGTTGACATGAAATGCAAAAGACATATGAAAAGAAAGGCCGCGGGAGCATAATATGTTGCGGGTCATCGGCTTGCGCAATAAGCTATGGTTTCTTTGAAAGACCATGGGGTGCGGGTGCAATATGTGTTGCTCAAAGTGGCCTGCGCACGGGGCAAAACAAATGGATTCTAGACTAGGAAGATTTGTCATGCAATCATTGTCTGGATGTAGTGAATAAAATAAGAAATTAAATAGCTCATCAAGCCACTTGTTATGACTTCGAAAAAGTAAAAATGATGGGCTTTTTGAAATCTGAAAGCATGGCTCATAAGTACCCAGCATTGAAAAGTGATCAAACGTGGCAAAATCTTCTTTAATGCCTAACTCAACACTTGGACGATAATATGGATGCACATATGAATGGTCTGTGAATGTAAACATGTCAGGCAAATGATGAATGCGAGTGCAATTGATACCTACAGACTCTAAATGCAATGTGCATGCGATGGAATGCAAGATGTTGTCTAATCCCTTCTCAACTTTTAATGCATCAGATGAACACCCTACTAGATTATCTGCGAATGGTGGTATAGGAGGGCTTTGACTCAGAAGAGCTTGAGGTGCGTGGGAACGGTGTCTCCTAAAACATGTAGGCCATAATGTGACGTTGATGCCGTCCTTAAGGAAAGTATAGGTGTTGGCTTTCCCGTGATGTAGTGCATCGCGGTCAAACTGCCATGGACGCCCAAGGATAATGTCAGCTACTTCTAAAGGAAGGACATCACACCAAACCTCATCTCTATATTGCAGCCCAATTGACAACTTTGCCAAACAACAATTATTCACTAGTTTGCTTGTGATGTTGTCTAGCCACGACGTTTTGTAAGGGTGAGCCAATGGTTTGACTTTCCACTGCTTGCTCCTAACTACCCTTTCATTGATTAAATTGGTGGTGCAACCTCCATCTATCAAGACACAAAGGTCCATTCCATTGACAGTACAGACTGTTCGGAACAGCTCGAACCTCTGGTTCTTGCAATGTGGCTTTGGGGGTCCTCCACAGAGCTCGTGGGGTAGTAACGCTTTAGGTGCCTGGGGTGATGGAGACTGGTGAATAACTAATAGTCGCGCAGTCACGTCATCTCCCTCCAAGACTAACTCATTGAAGTTTTCGCCCTCAGACTCATAACTATCCTCTTCATTACCCGCAAGATTTGTTTGGGGATTGAATTGACGTCGAGGACAATCGGCTGACTTGTGACCCGGCTAGTTGCACTTGAAACACTTCATCATGCTCGGGTTGGATCTTAAAACTCCTTTACCCTTCTCAGTGGGTGTAGGAACTGTACTAGCTACAGGGGGAGGTCTAGGGAGTGGCCTACTCACAGATCCGGATGGTGCCCTAGTGTTGTCATACCGTCGGGACGCAGATCGGGAGTGGTGAGACTCAACTTTCTTAGCCCGACGGTGTGCATCACTGACCTGATGCAAGTCATGAAGGGACACCACCTCTTGAATTGAGGGCTTAAGACCATTGACATACCTAGCGACGCTCTGCTCTTCATCTTCATGCAGATCATTGCGAACTTGGAGCTTGTAGAACTCATTGGTGTAATCATCCACCGATTTGTGCTCTTGTCGCAGGTTTTGGAATTTTTGGAACACACTTTGTTTGAAATCAGAAGGGAGGAACTTCTGTTGCATTTTTCCCCTCATGTGTGTCCAAGTGGAAATATTATCTTTTCCCTTTCTACCCCTAGTGGTCTGCACCTGTTTCCACCAGATCAGTGCATGACCTTTCAGTTTGAGACTAACAAACTTGACTTGTTTGTCACGGGGAATTTCCTTCCACTCAAAATATTGATCGATTCTCTCGGCCCACTCTAGGAACTCTTCAGGATCCATCCTACCTTCGAACTCAGGAATTTCGATTTTGATACTCTGATCCCAGCCCCAATGGGATTTCGTTTTCCTATGAGTTTTTCTACTTCGCCTATCAGATCCGTCGGAGGAACTGACGCTATCACCTCCTGACTCAAGATCTAACTCACTACGCTCTGGAGACGCTCTAGCCCTTTGTTCTCGATGGGGTCGAGGTGGATTTTGGGAATTGGTGAAGGCCAAGGTCAAGGCTTCGATCTGGGTCTGAAGCCTATCCATGTGTTCTTGTTGCCTTGTGAAGGCATCTTGCCAAGTGCGGGGTGGAGAAGGTCCAGCCATTATAGATTCTCTAGAAGATGCTATCGATTCACCTCAGAGAGAAAAGGGGTGATCCTAATATGGATGTGCTCACGCGGGATGCTAGTTTCCTAATTAATGCAAGACACAAACTAAAATGAAAAGAAGGAAAATAAAATTAAAAAAAATTCAGCAAGTGCACAATGATGCGAATGATGCAAGAGGACCGGTCGTTGCGTAAGAACGCGACGACTAGTGCGCTCTGATACCAACTTGATGGGATACCGATGCTAAAAGAAAACCCAAGTGCTGAATTTAAAACATTTAAATACAGATTTCAGCATGTCTTTAATCAAATTTCAGCAAAGCCCAAGAATCCTATTCATTATTCAATCATGCCCAAACATATTTAATTTAATAAAACTGACATGATGAAGATTAATTTCAGATTCTAATAAACAATTCCAGCAATAAAGGAAGAACAATATCTCAAACATAAGCCAAAGTCTCAAAGATAAACATTGAACTAAACGATAATAAACCTAATGGATGAGATTCTCCAGAAAACCAAATATTTTGGAACCCTAACTTAAATTCAGCAATAAGGCCGGTTGGAAAGGAAGATTTATCACACGAAAGTATCGAAGGACGATTCAAACCGTGCTTTGGTCAATGTCGGCCGCTATCAAAGGCTCCGTTGTTGCAGATGAAGGGACGGAAGAGGAGGCGTGGTCCGGAAGAAAATGTTGAAGAAGCCGAGACGAGTTGATCTTTGAAAGATGGATGATCTCTGCGTCGATCTCCCGCGAAGTCGTAGACGAAGGCGTGGTGACGAGGTAGAAGCTTGCGGAAGGAAGAAGACTAGATGCATGATGATTCTTCGGAAGATATGTCGAACAAGCGATCCGCTTCTCCGTTCTAGGGTTTCAATTCAATTTTCATCGTCCTCCTCATCAATTAGGGTTTGTAGATTTATAGAGAGGAAACACTCAAAGAAACAAAAAAGGAAAAAAAGAGAGAGAGACGCGCGGGAAGAGAGAGAAGAAGACTCGAGCACGCTTCCCAAGGCGTGCCCGCGTGGGTTGTCCGCGGGAAAGGAAGGCCGACCGGGTGAGGGGGTTCGGTTAGGGGGTTTTAGGGTTTTTGGCTTCCCTTTGAATCTCATCCATTGAGATCTAAACCGACTTAAGATCCTACGGCTAAAAACCTAACATAGAAACGAGTCAGTTCGGCATCTGTGACTCGAATCGGATGCGAACATGGCTCGCACCTGCCCAAACCAGAAATAAAAAGACAAATAACTCAAGATACGTCAGTCAGATCGACAGAAAATAAAAACCAAAGTCATAGATCATCGAACGAGCTTTCCACTGATGCAGACGGATTGGCGATCGGCTTCCTGGATCTCCGTAGGGAATAAAAATACGCCATCAGCTGTAAAAATCTGCACGCAGTAGGGCTCGTCTGCATCAAAGAAGCACCGACCCCTCAAAAAAAAAAAAACATAAGACACGCCTTATTGACTGTGCCTAGGCATGCGCCTTATGCACATGCGCCTAGGCGGCTTGCGCCTTACTCTTCCGGAGCGTCTAGGTGCGCCTTGACAACACTGGGTGAGAATAAACCAAAGAGCACCAAACTATTCAAAAGTCCTCATCGACATAACTTAAAAGGATCGTACTTTCAGGAATACTTGGCATTTCCTTGAAAATACATTAAAAATTGTACTACTAACTATCTTCTGCATTCAAGTATCTTAAGGCTTTGCTCAAAAGTGAAAGCACTCTAGATATACTTGATGACCATAACTAGTTGTGGTTCAAGACCGTTCATCACCAAAAAAATCACACTACTTGTTATGTATCAAATCAGATTGTACTTCACGAATTATGAAATGTTCAACATAATATGTTTAAAATTGTTAAAATAATATAACATAAGAAATTGTTAAAATAATATAACATAACAAATTCGCTTATGGCATGTTAACCCGTTTACTATAACCCAATAAATCATGGAAATCACAAATATGTATAAACTAATATTAATAGATGACCGAATCAAGTCATGCTAGCTTTCCACAAAATTTTTTTAACCTTAAATGGGATTAATTTCAGACCTTAAAACAGGCATATCTTGCAAAGTTTTGGTTCTTCTGGTTTCTTTTATGTATCTTATTTGAATAAGACTTAACATAGAAAATGAGACACCTTATGTTCAATTAAATCTGGCACTGGCAGTAACCTTGCTGTGTGACTTCAAATAGGGTAGTTTTCAATTCAAAAATCAGTCACTACTCTAAAGAAGCTTCATTGTAAGTCCTTTCATGTCTTTTCTCTACTAGATTATCAACATTCCTCATCTTTTTTATCTTCATTGCACATGACTGGATCTTTAACTTAAGGTTCGTTTGTTATATAAGGCATAAATCCAAATCTAACAGGAAAGGATGAAGAGCAGTGGAAAAAAAGAGAGAAATTTCAGAGGCAATTAAATGTTGGCTATGGGTAAAGGGAGAAAGAGAGATCACATGCTTGCTTGATAAATAAAGCTATGGTAGGGCCCACCATTAACAGTCCAAGAACACTTAAACCCTTCAATCTAGACTCCTATAGACCTTCTAATTATAACCTCCCCAAAAAATTCGGCATCACTTACGCTTGTCTTGAGACCGGAAAGTGACAAACTTAAGTAGGTCTCGACACTCCTGCACATGTAGATATTTAGGTCAAAAACCCAAAGAAAAATCACGAAGTTCGTAACAAATGTGGCTCATCCATGCAACTAAAATTGGAGCCCGAAAAAAGAAGTGGGCCAAAAAATAGAATATGGAAACTAGCCTACCTACCTCCCTAGACTATGTCTGATTAATTAGTCTAACCATCACCCTATACAAACTTTTTCTAGTTTTTCTAACCAACCACCATAAGTTAATAGTATTTAGGGTCATATTCATATTCTCTGTTTGAAGAAATAACAAAGAAGTTAGCTTGTGGCTCAATATTTCATGGCAACTATATATCAGTACTAAGTCCAAGCTAGCGTAGTAGCGTGTAACGAATTACCACAGTATTGAATGAACAGAGTCAGAACACAAGGGTGGAAACTACTGCAATTCATGAGATCTATTTCTTTTGAGATTAGCAAAATAAGAAAGAAACTAACATAAAACATTAGTGATGTCTTTGGCACTTCCAGTTTGAACCATATAACATCCAGATCAACTGGAAGGTATAACCACCAGCGGTAACTTCATTGCACTTAAAACTAAGAAGCACTAACAACCATTTTTCCCATTATTATTTCCTTTTCTCAAGAGTTTGTACCATGCATGAGCATGACATCTTTTGATTAGCATTCATGAGGCTCAATTTCTAGAGGAATAACATTGAGATAGATATATTGGAAATTTCCAAAGAACAAATGTGAATATCATGCAATCACAAGTTGACAAACACAGAAAAAGGTTCAAAAGCAATGTTTTCCTACCTGTAGGTAATATGCATGCTCCCAAACATCTATTCCTAGCAATGGAACCAAACTTGCACCTTTAGTTACCAGTGGATCCTGTGAAATAAGTCAATATCATTTGCAAATAATGAATAGTAGCGACACAAATCCCAAAAGGAAAAGAATGAGGAAATGAGTGAGCTTTAAAATAAATGAGTCAACAGAATTTAAATTGCAGGGAGAAGCAAGAGAATATGGCAGATGCGACGTGATGTACAGTGAAAAGGATCCAAAAGAATATAAATTTTGAAATACACAGGCAAGCCATCATGTCATGATGCTAATGAAAAAAGATAACTAGTTTTTACTATATAGTGGAAAGAAGTGTACTAGTTTTGGGAACCTAACAAGATACTCCTTTTAACTGATTTCTAGTACAAAAAAAAAAAAAATAGAAGGAAAAAAAGGTGTTAATGCACACGCCAGCCTTAGAAACCCAGCAGAAATCATAATGGTATTATGGTTTCCTATTATTCCAATGTCAAAACTAACAGTATATATCCAATTATTCGAGGTTAATTTAAAAGACATGTAACTCACAGCTCGGGTTTGGAACCATGAAGGCATGAAGCTCCTTCTGTCTCACACAGTCTGTGCTTACAATTTACAGATATTGTGATACTTCCGGATTTTCTATCCGAGCCGTACAAAATGGTGAAACCTCCATTGGTATTGCTCCCAAGATAGATATATAAGAAGTGCCCTGCTCTGATAGCATCCTAACACAGTCTTCCTACCTCTTCCTGTGTATACTATTCTTCAATACAAACTATATCATTTGACTTCTCAAAAAATTCTCTTCACCTGATTTAAAGAATTCAAAAGACAATATAATATTTAGTTGCATGTCAAGATATGCACCTCGATTGTAAAGTTCACAATCTATAGTTTTCGTCATCAAATAACCTTTATATCAAATATCTGAGAATCTCTATTCCAAGTTGGGCATACTTCCCCCTATGGACAAAGTACTCTCTGAAGGAAATCCCTGTTTTCTTCAAAACCCATTCAAACTCAATAAATTCTCTAAAAGTTGCCATGCCAATTCTACTCCTGCACCATTCTCTCAAACTTATTCCAACAAGATCTATCCTTCCACCTTCGAACCAGATGGTTGCTCAGGAATGCCTAAAATGCCATCCATTCTGCAGAATCATAGTGCTGCAACAAGAAGTAGATTGACAATGTCACATTCATACAAAGCCTTGGACCCCAAATCCTGCTCTTGTAACTTAATATATTTGTAGTTATTCGCATAAATATAAGGGATATATGCCATTATGCACTGTTGTCAAGGCGCAAGGCGATTCGGGCATAAGTGCCTCAGGCTGCTCCTGATAAGGGGCATAGCAAGGTGTGGGGTTGGGCGCGCCTTCAGTGCCTTAGGCTCAGGCGCATGCGCTACTACAACTAGGCTTGAATTGGTTTTGTCCTGGGTTTTTTTCCGGTTTTTTGAGGTTTTTTTTTTGGTTTTTTTTCGGCTTGAATTAAAATAATGGGGTGTTCTAGGTCGTGGGTCTCTGTGACTCATTTTAGAATTTCATAGCTCATTTGAGGTGTCCTTCTCCTCCTTTGTGTGTGACAGTGTGTGTGTGGTGAAGGAGCCCGCGGCCCCTCCTCCTCTCTCTAAGGTCCTCCTGTAACACCCCCCCCCCCCGTTCTCTGTGTGTGCTGAAGGAGCTCGCGGCCCCTCCAGGCCCTCCTACTACTATCTCTCCTCCTCTCTCTAAGGTCCTCTTGTAACACCCCCCCCCCCCCCCCCCACGTTCTCTCTGTGTGCTGAAGGAGCTCGCGGCCCCTCCAGGCCCTCCTACTACTATCTCACCCTCTCTCTCTGAGGTCCGCCTGCAGCCCCCCTCCCCTGCGCTCTCTCTGCGTGGTGAAGGAGCCCATGAGCCCTCCTCCTCTCTCTTTCTCTTTCTCTGAGGCCCACCTGTAGCCCCCCTCCCCTGTGCTCTCTTTGTGTGGTGAAGGAGACAATGGCCCCTCGTACTCCTTTCTGAGGTCTACCTGTATGCCTTTATTGTGTTGATTTAATTGAATAATGGCTATTTTTTTCATAAAATATAAATTTTTAAATGAATTTTTTGACAATTGTTATTAATTTTTAAAGCAAATTATATATTTTTGTGTCTTACACACTAAGCGTGCGCCTTATTTGCGCATTGCGCCTCAGGCTCTAGTGGCCCCTTGCGTCTCTTGACAACACTGCTATTATGTCCAAGTCCCATAACAAGGCCATGAACCTTGCGCATTGACATGCCAACACCCCCCTTGGCATTGATCTGAGCATCATAGCATACTCAAATAACCAAGGTAACCATGAACAAATGAGACATTACAAAACATTCATTATTCCAACTTTAACCATAAACTTCCCGTTAAGCTATTGACAATTATATTACATCTTTCCATTCGCCAACTACATATAAAGAATGCCCAATGCTCTTAATCAAGGACCCTCATAGATCATAATAGACTGTACTAAATTGTGGAATGATATGGTATTTGAACTCATTTGGCTTCAACTGTACTCATTTGCTTCAACTATCATTCACAACATCGATATTGCACCTCAATCATGATGATCCTCCATATTATGTCCCAAACTATCTACATCTTATATCTCAGTCCTCTTGTCATTCATAGCATGGAAATTCCATTTCAAATAGAAGGCCAAACAAACTGGAGGAAATATGCCCTACATCAGAGAGATATACGCACTGGTAGCAAACAGACAGTATATGAATTGCAAGATAAACAGTTTGATGTGTAGTTGAAACCAGATGCATCCCATGTTTTCTTTCGAAGGTAAGTTCCAGCTTCTAATAGAGGGCAAGCAATTCTTAAATTATTTGGCACAATGGCCAAATCACAAGCTTTATCTCCTCAGAGTGATTTAAAGACAAAATCTTCAGCTTCTAAGAGCATCTCCAACGGGCTCCTTTGGATTTTTTCCTTCCTTAATTTACCAAAAGAAATTGAGAAAGCAGTCAAAAGAGGACTCCAACGGGATCCACCAAATTTCCCTATTTTGATATTTGCGGAAAAACTAAGAATAGTGGGCCCCAGCTTGCATTGAAAGAAAGTCTATTGACTTTCTTACTTTCCAGAACAACCCTTGTAAAGATTGTTTTCATGGGTCCTGATTTGGTCATTTTACACAAAAATAGGAAGAGATTGAGGAGCCCGTTGGAGGCCTCTTCCATTTCTGACCTACGTGGCAGTTATAAGCTTTGAAAATAGAGAAGAATTGTAGGAGTCCGTTGGAGATGCTCTAATTAGGTCAGAGGACAAGCAATTCTTGAATTCTATAGCACAATGGCCAAATTACAGCTGTACTAAGAAGCACTGACACTGGTACGGGGACACGGGTACGACACGACACGGGTTCGCCGACACGGCAAATCCTAAAAAATGAGGACACGGGTACGGCAGGGACACGGCAAAATAAATGAATATTTTTAAATTTATATTTTATGTATGTTTGCAATTCATATATATTTCAATAACCGAAAAAGCCTCATAGAAAACAACTAAAATGAAATTTAATACATATTGAATCGCTATCGTTAGTTACATCCAGCCCGATCGGTAAATTGCAGACATCTCTAAATGGTATGGAAAATAACGGTTGTGTTTTAGTTTTGACTTCAACCTATCTGAAACCTCAGAAGATAAGATAAGTTAAAGTCAAACATGAATCGTAACCGTCCATCATAACCATCCTGACAAGTGAATCACACTCAGGCCCAAATGGCATGCAAAAGAATGGCTGCGATTCAGTTTTAACTTCAACCTATCTGATTCTCTGAGGTTATAATCTCAGAGGATCAAATAGGTTGAAGCCAAAATTGAATCACCACAGCTTGTAACCCGACCCTACATCGAACAGTCCATCAACCCGCAGTGTCCCGAGTGTCCAAGGAGTGTCCGGCGAGTGTCCGACCGTGTCAGGCTCCCAGAAGCACGTAGGACACGGCACATGCGTGTCCGGTGCGTGTCCGGCGAGTGTCCGACGAGTGTCGGTGTCCGACACGTGTCCGACACGGGTACGGGAGGCCTGGGGAAGTGTCCATGCTTCCTAGCAGCTGTATGTCCTTAGAAGTGTCAACCACATCACTTTCAGCAAACAGACTTGTTCTATTCAAGTTTGACATAAATTTAATGAATTAGAAAGCACACAGAATGTTACATGCCATAAAAAGTAAGGCCTCCAATATTTTGTTAGGTTACATACAAAATCCTACAACTGATTCTTAGTACTAAACATGGCCAACAAGCATCTTTCCACCTAATTTATGTTGGCATATGAACACTTGATTACCACCCATTCCTGTTAAATGCTACCTCCTCTGGGAAAGAAAGTTTTTTTGAATTCTTCCTCCTCTTTTAAGACCCTTTGACACAAATCCAAATACTTCTAGGCCTGCCTAGAAGTTGATTGCACATGATCTCCCATCTCAATTAGATTTCCACCATTTAACCTCAAATGGTTCGGCTCCTACATTTCCCCCCGACCATGATAAAAATGAGACATGAAACCATTTAGCGTTCTAGCTTCAAACCTATAATTCAGCTCGCACAAATCATTTCACACCTATTCATCCACAAATTACATATATAATAGGTATAAGGAAGGCCAAGCTTCTTCTCGATCAAGGACCCTCTCCAATTTTGCCAACTGAGTGTTGCTGAACAAAACCGATTATGACAATTTTGGTAAACGTACTTTGACCTCAATTGTCATTTCACAATGTTGATAGTGCAGCTCTTCGTGATATTCCATCATACTATGTCACACACACACACACACACACACACACACACACACACACACACACACTAATGAAGGAATGTGGATCCACCGGTAATCAAGCTCCTCAACTACCAATGGACTTAATCAACATAAATCCTAATTAAGAAGAAATCATCAAAACACTAGGGAAAAAATGTGCTCCTTATACATAGCACCTAGGCTAGAAACAAATAAAGCATAGAAGTAGTAGTAGTAGTAGACTTGTAGTTTCTTATTAAAGGGTTTGCGGAGGATAACCAGAAAGGAGAATGCACAAACCTTGAAAACAAGGGGAATTTGGGTATTAAGTAGAAGGCACAGACCTTAAAGACATGGGTATGTTGGGTATTACAATTTTCCGGAAAAACATCATACAGGGGTGCCAGGATTGAACAAATCATGTTTCCAGCATTTATTGTTTTAAGTTTTGTAAAATCTACTAGAGTAAATGTAGGGGCGTTAATACAAGGAAAGTTGACCTTTTTCTTGGCAAAAACATTAATCAATGGTTCAAAAAATCAGCCGATAACGAGTCGCATCAGTCTAACATATCGGTTTTCTATAGACGGCAACCGATACAAAGATCGATAGGAGGATGTATACTGACTCGTCTGAGACCCATACAACTCAGGCTATATCAGCCAATACAGCTGAGTTTCAACATGATACGTTCGAGTTGTATCAGTCTGGCCCACAATCACATCCACTAACAGCCAACTTTGTTATCTTGTTGCACATGGGTTGTACTGATGTACAATATAGCAATTAGGAAGCTCGAACCCCTATATATGCCTTCTTTCTTCGTTATTCAGCCGAATCATACAAGCTGATCCAAAGTCATGTCGTTAACTTAAGTCATAATGGTTTTTGGCTAGGTTATACGGGGACCAACAATAATGAATTTTTTTTATGTTAAGAACTTTATGATTAGTAACAGGAATTCCACTTCATGAAGGCCAGATGTAAGACTTCATTAGCGAATTGAATGAGTTTCTTCAGAACATATTTGTTTCTGTTAGCTTAACATACATTGTTGGCCCATTCCCGAACAACTGAAGCTTTCGGGTGACATGGTCAGTTATCATGTGGCATCAGAGCTCTAATTTCTGAGAGGTCATGGGTGCAAATATTATTACCTCCTAGCATTTATTCCAGTATTGCCTCATCTATTTAATATCCACGTGCAGGAGAGGACCACAAGTGAGGGGGGGTGTTAGCTTGATATACATTGTTGGCCCATTCCCTAACAGCTTAAGCTCTTAGCGACATGGTTATTTAACAGTTTCAAAAAACAATGAAATTGCACTAAGGTAAGCCACTAAGCCTTATACAAGTCATTATCATCACACACAGATTCGATTAAAATTTTCAAGATTTAGAACCAGCTTTAGAAATATCATTGAAAGTAGTGACAAATATAGAATTCTACATTCATATATTCTTCTCTGGAATTTCTTATTGGGATCTTCAACATGGTATCTTTTTTGTGTTTTCCCTTTCTTCACTATTCTTCTTCAATCAGACTATTATTTCGAACTGCTCCCGTTCTTCTGCTTGCATCAAGAATATACTACTCTCTCAAAAATTCAAATCAAAGATATCCTAGCAGAATGTCAAAGTCAATCGAATTGCTTTACAAGGAAAGTCGTTCAAGAAGAAGAAAATACTTATGTAAATTTGATAAACGTTACCTGATTCGCAGTGGTTTCCACCTTAATTTTCTTATTCTCCTTGTCAAGAGCTAGCCACTATCAGTCGCAGGGGGGAAATGTCAGTGAAAGAACAATAAGCCACTCAGTAAAATGCATTAAAAAGAAGGGCTAAAGTACATAGTACTTAGCTGGTTAGGAAAACTTACCACCCATCCAGATCCCTGTAAAGCAGCACCTTCTGCACTGATTTTCTTCACCAAAGCCTCGAAAGAACCAAAATCAGTATCAATAGCCCAACCAAGTGCTCCATGTGGAGGCTCACCACCTCCCTCCTGTTACATTTGTTTCTAACATGAGAACATGTGCAAGGACACAAATTCCAAAGGAAATAAATCAATAAAATTTAATAAGAAATTAGCAAAGTATAGAGAACACACTTACATTGATAGGCTTGAGATTTTTCCAGAAGATCGAGTGATTTATATGACCTGCAAGAGGTAACAACTTAAACTTTTTGACATAGCAATAATGAGACATATCTGAAGCTCAGATGCTTCTAGTTCTCACTCACACCAAGAGGGCATAAAATGGCATGCTCAAATCATGGCCCTTGGAAGAGGTTTCTACAGACGATCGAAATCCTGATGGAAGACCTTCTCCAACAAAATCGAATGATGCAATCACATGACTCTTATCAAATGGAAATTTTCCCAGTAAAAAAAAAGAAGATTTAATGACTTAAAAGAGCCTATAACTCATCTCATCATGAAGCAAATATACCACATCGAACATTAGAACATATCACAAAATCCTTGAACAAAATAGGAATAATGACATCATAAGAGTTATTAATATTAATTTACACTGTTAGTGTATATGTATTTTACATTTTATACTTTGCCTTGTATAGGCCTCATGTATAGTCATAGATATATTTGGGCCATTGGTCTCATGAATGAGAGAGATTCTCCATTCTCCCAAACCCTCGTTTCTCTCTCTCTATCCATCACAGGGTTTGTCACATGGTATCAGAGCCCAAGAGATCGATCTGATCTTGGATCGTGGATAGGGATGCCCGAGATCGACTCCCCGAACCTCAATCGCAAGATCCGCGATCCAGCCGCGAGCCGTGAGATCGGCGATCCAGCCTCCATCCGAGATCGCGAGATCGCCCCGCGATCCAGCTGCGAGCCGCGAGATCACATCGCGAGATCGCACCACCCCAAGCCTCCATCCGAGATCGCGAGATCACTTCACAGGTCCCGGCTCCCGACTGCAAGATCGACTATGCAGGTCCTGCGCCTCACCTCATCGCGAGATCAACTCCGCGAGCCTTCTCCGCGTCTCTTGGTCGCGCTCCCAACTCCGCAGGTCTCTCGCACAGGCCTCTCTTTCCCTTTCTCCTTATCGTGCCTCCCTTGCATCGGGCAAGCCCTTCAAGACCAGCTATAGATTATCGCGCTCCAACCTTTGCTCCTCATGGCTTCGACCTCTGAGGCTCCGTTTGAGTACTCACGGGACTTCCTCCCATCCTCGACGGACTTCCCGCTTCTGTCGACTAGTAATGGCCTGCTTGGTCTGCCACCGTTCAAAGTGCCCTTGATGGTCGTGATCTTCTCGGGCATCTTGATGGCTCTGTTTCTGCGTCATTCTCAGCGAGCTCGGTCATCTCAGCGGCACCTGCCTCCTCTGCTGCCACTACTCCTTCATCAGTCGCTCCTCCGAATGCGCCTGACTCCTCTGCTGCCACTACCTCCGCCTGGCAGAAGCGTGATCGCCGGGTTCGAGCCTTTCTCGTCTCCTCTGTGGACCGCTCCCTCCGTGCCGATCTCATCCGCATTGCCACTGCTGCCGGGATTTGGGCCCATCTCACTAAGCGTTTTGTTGAGACGAGTGGGACGCGGGAGTATCAGCTCCTTTCTCAGGTTCAGACTGCTCAGCAGGGTGAGCTGTCTGTTCAGCAATTCTACTATCAGCTGCGTACCTATTGACATGAGCTGCAGGAGATCGAGCCCCTTCCTGACGCCTCCTGTGTCTTTGAGTATCAGGCCTCCGCAAGCGGTGCCAACTTTACCAGTTCCTCATGGCACTGCATCCCGAGTTTAGTCCTTTGGCTGGCCAACTTATTCATCGGGATCCACTTCCTCGCTTGGATACTGCCATCCCTTAAGTAACTGAGTTGGTGGCTGAGGAGACTAGACTGCGTACGATCGCCACTCAGATCTCTCCTCTTCCTGCTAGTCTTCAGGGCATTCTAGTGCGACGCCGCCTCCTCTCACTGGTTCTTCCACGGCTCCCGCCTTCAGGGGACCCACTGCCTTAAGCCTGGTCACCTAGTCGACTCCTGCTTTCGCCTTCACCCGGAGCGCTGTCAGACCTTCCGAGGTCGTGGACACCCAGTGACCACCTCTGCTACTGTCGCTGCTCCTCTGACCAGTACCACAACCACTATAGCCGATGTTCAGCTCCTCCAGCAGCAGGTTGCTCAACTCCACTAGTAGTCCGTTAGCTCCTCAGGGCCCTCCCTGTCTTTGCACTCTCTGCCACGCATGGTACTTCTGTCGTCTGGATTCTAGACTCTGGGGCTTCTCATCACATGACTTCTGATGCATCCTTGCTCACCGCCTATCAGCCTGCCCCGCATATCCCTCCGATCCATACTGCTGACGGGTTTCTTTTGTCCATCTCACAATCTGGATCTATTACCACCACCTCGAATCCGACCGGCCGGCTCTCTTTACCCTTTGTTCTTCATGCACCTGATCTTCGCATGCATCTCATTTTTGTTAGTAGTTTGTGATTCTGGCTGCTTTGTGACCTCCTCATCTTCTTGTGCTGTGCAGGATCCACATACTGGCTAGGTGATTGGGACAGGTCGTAGGGAAGGCGCCTTGTACCAGCTGGACTACCTTCACCTTCCGGCTACCTCTCATTCGGGATTTTGTGGTGTTGTCTCCCCTGATGCTGATCTGTAGCACAGGAGGTTAGGTCATGTTTCAAAACCTCGACTCAAGAGACTTCTTCACTCTGGGGCTCTGGGTCGTGGTCCTTTTTCTTCCTTGAGTACACGTACTGGTTGCAAGCTTGCTAAAGCTACAGTCCTCCCTTTTTCTCATAGTGTATCTCAAAGCACTGCTCCTTTTGACTTAGCTCATTCTGATATTTGGGATCCGTCTCCACTTCCTTCGATGTGTGGATATGTTTATTATGTCTCGTTTGTCAATGACTTCAGCAGGTACACTTGAGTTTACCTCCTTCATCGCCGTTCTGATATCTTCCAGGCCTATCAGGACTTCACCTCGATGGTTTTCACTAAGTTTGCTCAGCGTCTCAAAATTTTTAGGTCTAACTATGATCTCGAGTACCTCTCCGCTGCTATGCGGACTCTTCTTCAGTCCTACGGGACTTTCTTTCAGCACTCTTGTCCTCACACTCATGAACAGAACAATATTGCCAAGAGGAAGCACCGTCACATTCTTGCGACCGCGCGTACTCCTCCTTTCTGCCTCTGTTCCTCGGTGTTTTTGGGCGGAGGCTATCTTGACCTCTGTCCATATCATCAACATCACTCCTTCCTCTGTCCTCCCTGGTGATGTGTCTCCTCACGAGCGACTTTTCTCTTCGCCTCCTAACTACAATCTGTTCCGCTCCTTCAGTTGCACCTATTTTGTCCTTCTTCCTCCCCATGAGTGCACAAAGTTGTCTGCACAGGCAGCTAAGTGCATCCTCCTTGGGGTTAGCTCCGAGCACAAGGGTTATTGATGTTATGATCCCTTAGCTCGTCGTCTTTGTATCTCTCGGCATGTTCCTTTATCAAGGATACGCCCTACTACTCCTCTGAGTCTCAGGATCTCACCTTTCTAGATCCTCGTTTCCTATTAGCCTCGTCACCTATCTCCTCTCCTGCTTCCGCCTGTTCTACCTACTCCACCCGCACTTCCACCTCTGCCTTCCTCGTCGGTCACCTCCTTCCCTACTTCTGGGGACTCTTCTGGTGACTTCTCTTCGTTCGTTCCTCCCTCTCCTCCTCGGCTCTGTAGTCCTTTTTCTCAGGTCTACACTTGTCGGGTCCCTTCCTCTCCCTCA
Organism: Chamaelirium japonicum; assembly: GCA_947650365.1. Taxonomy (NCBI): domain Eukaryota; kingdom Viridiplantae; phylum Streptophyta; class Magnoliopsida; order Liliales; family Melanthiaceae; genus Chamaelirium; species Chamaelirium japonicum. The sequence continues at coordinate 65,259,356 of OX393552.1, forward strand.
GTTGGTCCCTCTGACTCGTTCGATATTGTGGAAGCCTTTGGTATTGCGCCTACTATGCCTGCTCCGTCCCCGTCTGTTGTGGATCCGTGCCCGCCTTACTTTCCCCAGCTCGAGCGCCGCCTACCTGATCGCTTTAGCTTTGACACTGGGCCCCTTGACCGCTTTGGCTTTGCTTCTGTCAGCTCTTCCTGTAGTTCACTGCCTTACTATCGGCCCTTCATACTGGTCAGGAGCCCTGGACTTATCACGAGGCAGCTCGGTCCCCTCTGTGGCGGCGGGCCATGGCAAAGGAGTTCCAGGCGTTCGCTCAGACTCAGACTTGGGATGTTGTCCCCCTCCCTGGTGGTATTGCGTCTGTTAGCTGCAAATGATCTTTAAGCTCAAGCGACGACCTGACGGATTTGTTGAGCGACACAAGGCTCGGTTGGTGGTTCGTGACCTAAGAAGCACCGACACTAGTACGGGGATACGGTTACGACACAACACGGGTACGCCGACACGGCAAATCCTAAAAAAGGCCACGGGTACCGCGGGACACGGCAAAATAAATTAATATTTTTTATTTATATTCTATATGTGTTTATAATTCATATATATTTCAATAACCGAAAAAACCTCATAGAAAACAACTAAAATAAAAATTTAATGCATACTGAATCACAACCGTTAGTTACACCAGCCCGATTGGTGAATCAAATACAGCCCTAAATGGCATGGAAAAGAACGGTTGTGTTTCAATTTTGGCTTCAACTTATCTAAAACCTCAAAGGATCAGATAGGTTAAAGCCAAAACTAAATCGTAACCGTCCGTTACAACCAACCTGACAAGTGAATTATACTCAGGCTCAAATGACATGCAAAAGAACGACTAGGATTTAGTTTTGGCTTCAACCTATCTGATCTAGGATCAGATAGGTTGAAGCCAAAACTGAATCACAACAACTCGTGACCTGACCCTATATCGAACAGCCCGCCATGTCCGGTGTGTGTCCAGCGAGTGTCCGATGAGTGTCCGACCGTGTCCAGCTCCCGGAAGCACGTGGGACACGGCACATACGTGTCCGGTGCGTGTCCGACGAGTGTCTAGCGGGTGTCGATGTCCAACAAGTGTCCGACACGGGTACGGGGGGCCTGGGGAAATGTCCGTGCTTCCTAGCTCGTGATTTTACCCAGGAGTATGGCATTGACTATGAGGAGACCTTTGCACCAATGGCTCAGATGACCACCGTTCGTACCCTCCTGGCTGTTGCTGCAGTTCGTCACTGGCCTCTACTCCAGATGGACGTGAAGAATGCCTTTCTTCATAGTGACTTGTCTGAGGTTGTCTACATGCAACCTCCTCCCGGCCTTCGCATCCCTCCTCAGCACGTTTGTCGCCTTCGTCGAGCCATCTACAGGCTCAAACAGGCCCCTCGAGCCTGGTTTGAGCGCCTTCGACGAGCTGACACGGAGGCTGGTTTCTTAGAGAGTTCCCAGGATCACTCTCTGTTTGTACGGTCATCCTCACAGGGCCGGGCGATTCTCCTCTTATATGTCGACTGCATGATCATTACAGGTGATGACTCCATTGCGATTGCTTCCCTTCAGCAACACCTTCGACTCCAGTTTCAAATGAAGGACCTCAATCCTCTTCGCTACTTCCTTGGACTTGAGGTTGCTTATAGTACGCATGGTATTCTACTCTCCCAGCAGAAGTACCTCGCCGACATTCTCAGTCGTGTCGCCCTGTCTGATACTAGCATAGTGGACACTCCTTTCGAGCTTCACTCGAAACTACGTCCCACAGATGGAAAGTCTCTTCCTGATCCCACTCAGTACCGGCAGATTGTGGGTCAGCTTGTCTACCTCTGCATCACTAGGCCAAACATTGCTCACGCCGTCAGCATTGTCAGCCAATTTGTTGCAGCTCCGAGTTCTGTTCACTATGGCGCTCTCCTTCGGATCTTTCACTATCTCCGAGGTACGACCACTAGGTCGTTTTTGTCCTCGACCTCTCCCCTCACCCTTTGGGCCTACTATGATGCTGATTGGGCGGGTGATCCGACTAAGGGTCGCTCCACCACTAGCTTGTCTATTTTTTGGTGACTCTCTAGTGTCCTAGCGCAGCAAGAAGCAAAGGGGTGTCTCTCTCTAATATTGGGGCAGAGTATCGTGCCATGGCCTCCACGACCAAAGAGATTGTTCACCTTCGGCATCTTCTCAAGGAACTTGGTGTTGGTATCTCTGGTCCTACTCCTCTGCACTGTGACAATCGGAGTACTATTCAGATTGCTAGTAATCCGACATTCCACGAACGCACGAAGAACATAGAGATCGACTGCCACTTTGTTCGTCAGCATTTTCTGGCTAGGACGGTATCTCTTTCACATGTTTCCTCGGCCACGCAGATTGTCGACTTCTTCACGAGGTCACATCCTACTCCATGGTTTCAGTTCTTGATCTACAAACTCTCGGTGTATGATCCACCTTGAGTTTGAGGAGGGGGGTTAGTTTATATGTATTTGACATTTTATACTTTGCCTTGTATAGGCCTCATCTATAGTCATATATATATTTGGGCCATTGGTCACATGAATGAGAGAGATTCTCCATTCTCCCAAACCCTAGTTTCTCTCTCTATCCATCACAGGGTTTGTCACATACACAATCATAACTCATAAGAGGAACATTTCACATCAAACCATTTCTTTTTGCAACACATGTAAGTAAATCTGCTGAATCATGAATCAAAATAGTATAACAAAATTAGCTATTATTAAAGAGGGTACGCGTATAATGCAGGAAAAAAGCACTGGCCATCCACAAGCGAGAAGAGAAGAGGAGAGAAAAAGAGACACGAAGGCCAAACAGCTCGTCCAAAACAGCCAATAGCTTTTTACGTAATTCATAACATGTTGAAAAAAAAAAGGATTACATCCTCCATCAATCCTACTTAACATATTGAAAAAAAAAAAACCCTACAAGTTAGGCTTGGTACTTTAATAAAAAGAAAGACAAACTTATACTTTTACTCTATCTTAGCTTCATATATTTTCAGCAAGAAGAGAAAGGAAAGAAAGAAAAAATTAACAAACAAACAAATAAGATGAAAAGAGAACTTGACTCTGGGCCTGAGGGGACATCCTCACAGTCCGTGCAAGAGAAGTGTTATGAGAGGGGAAGAGAGTTATGTTTTTTGTGTAAGAGCAGGCTTGGATAGAGAAAAACCCGTGAATTCTATATTTTTCGTGACAGGAGTCGCGGTAAAATAGAAATCAAGTGGGCTTGGTTTTCCATGAGAGAGGGGCCCACCAACATATATTTCCGTGAATTGTATTACATGGGTCCCTTGTATTCTTTCCAACTTTATCCAATCAGCATTAACTGCCGATTTGAAACTTAAAACATCCCAAAAGCTTCTATGCTTATCCATTCCTGAATAGGACTCCAACCGCCACCAAAATTACACTAATAAAACGACCCAAAACTTGACACACACACAATATTGCTGTAGAAATTTCAAAACCCAAAAGAATAGGAAAAATAGGAAAAGTACTCCTAACCAAGGTTCGAAATTTCCACTTCAACCAATATTTCGACACTTTGGATATGGAAATATTTAGTAGAAATATTTCAATATCCAATATAGAAAAGGTGAAAATATTATTTTTTTATTAAAAAATTTCAATGAAACTCTGGACAGAAATAAATCTAGCATAGATACACACTTTGGAACAATTAAATTACATTTCTACACCCTCTTGGGGTGTGGAACTCTACATAGCTTGTATCATAGGTATGTTGTGCAGATGCATAACAGTCTAAACATTGAAAAGATAAAATTGTTGTTTTATCAAAAATAAAATTTGATCATATAAAGTTGTTGATCCGCAAATACAAGATTGATAGTATAGTGTGCATGATATATGTTGCAATATGTAGAATTAGTACGGACCGTACGGTATGGTCACATTAGGTCATTGCATCTAACAAGGATCATCTAATTTGGTAGATTATTCAAATGGTTTCTTTCATTTCAAGTGATGAATAAATTATAACGAATTAGGGGTGTTCATCAGTTTGGGTTGACCCGCCAAACCGAACCGAACCGGTCTTTTTAGTTCGGTTTGGGTCGGGTATTTTTGGCCGTTTGGTTTGGTTCGGTTCCAAAAAAAAAAAAACCGCAATGGTCGGTTCAGTTCTGGGTTGTGAGTTTTTTAACCCGAACCAACCCAACCCAAACCATTGGTACTATAACCTCAATAGTTACTACTATACAGTGTACAGTCTCACTAATATTGTACATTACATGGTGGTGACCCCAATTACCACCATTCGGTGCATTCAAAACTTTCAAGTGTTCAACGATGTGATGAAATTGAAAAGTGAAGGGTGTTTGCCCACATAATTACTAGCACCCACAAATCCCAACTTATGAAATATTTCAAAGTGAAAAATTAAGGATGTTACTAGTAATTCTATAGAGGCAAATAGCAGCACCCAAAGTTAAAGGCTTAAAAATAAAATCTGAACCAACTCAGAGGCTCAACCATTCACGCCTCACGGTGTGATGACGAGCAATTTGAAAGACCCGTAGAACCGAACCGAACCAAACCAAACCGAACATTTCCGGTTTGGTTTGGTTTGGTTTTTACAAAGGAATGGTTTGGTTTGGTTTGGTTCCATTTTCTAGAGAACCGATCAATTTCGGTTCGGTTCCAAATTTATCAAAAAACCGAACCAACCCGAACCATGAACACCCCTATAACGAATATATGTTCTCCACTCACCTTGTCCAACCGCCATTATGCAACAACTCAGGCTCCCAACATCAAAGATCTGGGTGTCTTCCCATCATCCGTGCTGGTCATCACAGGCTCTTCCTCGAGCACTCCCACGATCAATACATTGGCTTCCTCCACATATTGGACTCCTCCATGAGCATCTCTTCGGGATAGTCATCAAAGAGAGGATGTGGTTCCAATCAATGACTAGAAATTCCCTTGGTAGAAGATCAACGAACAACTTGCCCACTTCTTCCACAGGATCAGACTCCTCTGTGTCTATTCGAGTTAGGGGATGACCTATGGGAACAATCTTTCTCAAAATTTCTTTCTGGTAACTAGTAAGCTCCATTTTGAAGGACCACTGCTCCATCTCAAAGGCTTGAAAATTGTCTGTTCCCCACTCTGCCTTGAAGAACGACCGCTCCGTCTCGAAGATCGGCAGACTGCAGTGCTTGAAGTTCGTCTACTCCTTTTCATCAAAACCCAAAGGTACCATTCCTGATCTAGGGTTTTGTTGGTAATCAATTGGGAACTAAGTCGATCTAGGGTTTTATGAGAATCAATTGGGGAATCAGGGTAATCAATTTGGAGCTAAGTCGATCATCAATGACGAATAACTTGCTTGTATGCTGCAGTTTCTTTATGCTATTTTTCTCTGTAGTGATGAATAACTTGTATGTTACAGTCAATCAGGGAATCAATTGTATGCTGCAATTCTATGCTCGAAAATTATGTGCTTTCTCTATGTCATGTTTCTCTGCAGTGATGAATAACTTGCTTGTATGCTGCAGTTTCTCTGCAGTGATGAATAACTTGTATGTAGCAGTCGATCACTATCAGGGAATCAATCTGCAGTTCTGTGCTCGAAAATTTAGTGCTTTCTTTATGCTATGTTTCTTTGAAGTTACGAATAACTTGCAAGTTTTGCTTAAAAAAAATTAATCATATTTTATTGCATTATATATTTATATATAGATAATAGATATATATATATATTAAAAAAAATTGTCGTATCCTTGCTGTATCCGTATCCTAGTTTTTTAAGATTTGTCATGTCTCGTATCCGTATTCGTATCCGTGTCCGTGCTTCATAGGGGATTACATGGAGTCCTATGAGACCGCGATAGTATCCATATAACGGGGATGTTGGGTTTTGCTTTCTCATACTTTATTTCCCCTTCTGATCAAATGTATGCCCGTTATCATGAAATCAGTCATTTTCCCCTTGTTGAAGTGTCAACTAAACCTTGTCTATGTATTAGGCGGATTATCGAGTGTTATATCAGTTATGATGAAGATGAATTGATCAAAAGTGAGGTATTTTTCCTTTGTAGTGGAATGGAACTGTTAATGTATATATCGGGTCGGGTTCTATGTACAGTAGGGTCGAGTTGCTTGTACATTGATGTACATATATATTGGGCTTTAGTCCCTCAATAGAGATGATATCATTCTCTCCAAACCCTAGTCGTTATCTCCTAACATGATATCAGAGCTCTAGGGTTCTCTCGCGCGTCGACGGTGACGACAACGACGGCTGCACCTCTCGGCTCCGATCTTCCTCCAGCAGCCCCCTCCGACCCCGATCTCTACCTCTTCCGGCCCCGCAACACCCCCCCTTCGGCCCCGATCTCCCCTTCCCTCCCTCATCCGGCCCCGCAGCACCCCCCCTAGGGCCCCGCAGCACCTCCCGTGCCCTCCTCTGCCTCCCCCCCAGGGGCCCCGCAGCACCCCCAGCACCCTCCTCTGCCTCCCCCCGCGCCCCCCCTGTACCCCTCCTCTACCTCCCTCCTCGCCCTACAGACCCCCCCCCCCCACCCTCCTCTCCCGAGCCCCCCCCCCCCTCCCTCCCCTCCCCGATCATCACCTGATCCATCGTCTTCATGGCGTCTCCTACCATGCCGTCCGTCGTCGCGATCTCCCCACCGTTCAAGGAGGTCACCTTTCAGTTGTCATCGATCAGCGACAGGCCTGATTGGTCGTGCTCTTCAGTCGTGATCTTTGGGGTCACATCACCGATGACGACCCACCTTCTGATGCCTTCTCTGGTTTCTCCTCGGTCACCAATAGCGCCGCTGCTAGTAACACGTCTTCTGCTGATGCTACTGTTGCCGCCACAGCCGCCCTCACGTGGCGTCGCCACGACCAAGCCATCCGGACCGATCTTTTCGACTCCGTTGCTCGTCCGCTTCTTGCTCCCATCGGTCGCCTTCCTACAACGCGCGCGATGTGGGAGTATCTCCGAGACTGGTTTCTCCCACACGGCGTTGCACACCGGCATCAGCTTATCTGTGACTCGCAATTCGCTCATCAGGGAGAGCACACGTTTCAGGATTTCTTCATCCTGATGAGTGCCTACTAGCATGAGCTGGACTCTATGATCCCCGAGCGGTGTGCTTGCCCCCGCTTTAAGGATTTCCAGCGATACCTTGACGAGGGCCACCTGCACTAGTTCCTGACGGCGCTTCGGCTAGACTTTGCTCTCATCGCTGCTCAGCTCTTGCACCGTGAGCCACTCGGCTAGAGGATACTCTACTCGCCATGGTCGATGAGGAGGCTCGTCTTCAGACTCAGGATCCTCGTCCTCCTCCACCGGTCTCTGGATCCGATAGCGCCCTGGCGGTCAGCTTCTCCGACAAGCCTGTATTCTGTCATTACTGTAAGGAGCCCGGTTACATGAAGCGTGAATGTCCCACACGTCCTCCACGCAACCACCGTTGGGGTCCGGATGAGAGAGCACCACGCTGGGCTCCTGGTTCTCGTGACGATCGACGCGGAGGTCAAGGTGGACGAAGCCATGGACGTGGTCAGTCCTCCTTCCACCATTTTGATGGCGCTGCTGCTACTGTAGAGACTACGGCTTCCCCCGCTGCTACCACTGCACCTTCTCAGCCCAAGCCGGACCGTCTCCAGCGCCTTGAGAAGCTTCTTCTTCGCCACCTAGCCTCCGCCGGCTCCTCTCCTGCTCACGGCATGTCTGCCACCTCTGGTACTGCTGCCCCTTGGATTTTCGATTCAGGTGCTTCCTGTTATCTCACCTATGACTCCACTGTACTCATAGACTGTGCTCATGTTCCTGTTCCTGCTCACATGGAAGTCCGCACTACGGATGGGACTCTCATACCTATTCCGCATTATGGATCTATCACTCCTACGTCAGATTCTATTAGTCGCCTAGCCCTACCCCATGTCTATTATGCTTCTCTTCTTAACATTAATATGATCTCTATCAGTTCTCTCGGTGATTCTGGACTGATTGTCACCTTTACTTCCTCTACTTGTGTTGTGCAGGATTCGCGAACGGGACGGAGGATTGGGCAGGGCCGTAGGACGAGAGGACTTTACCAGCTAGACCATCTCCATGTTTCTCATGTTTCTGTTGAGTAGTCATGTCAGTCACCTCTGATGCCGACTTGTGGCACAGAAGGCTTGGTCATTTATCTAGTGATCAACTCAAAAGCGTTTTTCGTTAGGACGCTTTGGGTCGTGTGTCCTCTCCCCTCTCTGTCTGCACGGGTTGCAAATTGACAAAGCAAATGACTACCGTTTTCGGTCAGTGCTTCCCGATTTGTTGCCCCTTTTGATTTAGTGCATTCTAGCATTTGAGATCCTGCTCCAGTTGCCTCTTTTTCTGGTTTTCTATATTATGTGAGTTTTATCGACAACTACTCCAGATGCACTTGGGTCTATCTAATGCGTCGTCGCTCTAAGATTCCTCACATCGACCAGACCTTCACCGCCATGATCCATACCCAGTTTGATCGACATATCAAGACCTTCAGGTCTGACTGTGCACAAGAGTATCTCTCCTCTGAGATACGTGAGATCCTTCAGACTCACGGCACTATTCACCAACAGTCATACCCCTACACCCATGAACAGAACAAAGTAACCGAGCGCAAGCATCGCCATGTCATTGAGACATCGCGCCCTACTTATGTCGGCTTTTGTTCCACATTCCTTCTGGGCCGAAGCTATTCTGACCACTGTTCACTTTATCAACATCACTTCATCTACCACCCTCTCTGGAGTCATCTCGTACAAGAGACTTTACTCCACACCTCCTGGTTACTCCCGTCTTCGCACCTTTGGGTATACGTGTTTTGTCCTCCTCCCTCCACATGAGCATACCAAACTTTCTGCTCAATCGGTTAGGTATGTTTACTTGGGACTCAGTCGGGAGCACAAGGGCTATTGGTGCTACGATCCCTTCGCTCACCGGATCCATGTTTCTCGTCACGTCTCTTTTGTCAAGGATGTCCCATACTTTTCCACCGAGGCCCGAGATCTTCCCTCACCATCTACGTCACCCTCCACGCCTCCACCACCTTTCACCATCCCCCTTCTCCCTCCGTATCCTACTCCCACACCATTGGTTGTGCCTTTCCTGGTTGATCCCCCACCACCCTCACCACCTCTGTCTTTCCCTCCCCCGTCTCCCTCGCCATCTCCACCACCACTTGTCATGTGTGTTTACGTTCGTCGCTCTGCAGTCCCTCTCCCAAAGTCGGTTCACATTGGTACTCCCTCACCTGCTGCTGCTACTCCCTCCTCTCCGGTCGCGGATCCTGATCTTGTTCGGCACTACCCTGTGCGCGAACATCACCCTCCTAACAGATATGCCTACTCTCCAGACAGGTTTGGCTACTCTATGTTTACCTCTGACTCTTCTAACTCGTTTGGCTACTCTGTTGTTGCCTCCTACTTTCCATCTTACCAGGCTTTTCTTACTGCCCTTCACACCCACCGAGAACCCCAGTCGTACCATGTGGCAGCTTTACACTCAGAGTGGCGACAGACCATGTCAGTAGAGCTTGAGGCTTTTCAGCAGACCCAGACGTGGGATCTGGTTCCTTGTCCTTTCGGCATAGTGCCTGTCAGCTGTAAATGGATCTTCAAGGTCAAGACTCGACCTGACGGTTCCATTGAGCAGCACAAGGCTCGTCTCGTTGTTTATGGCTTCTCCCAGGAGTATGGGATTGACTATTAGGAGACGTTCGCTCCAGTTGCTCGGATGACTATTGTGCGCACCCTTTTAGCTGTGGCAGCTGCTCGAGGGTGGCCTCTCCATCAAATGGACGTGACCAATGCGTCCTTCACGATGACCTCTCTAAGGAGGTCTACATAGTTCCTCTACCGAGCGTTCCTATTCCTCCAGAGCACGTTTACCGTTTGCGTCGGGCTATCTATGGGCTCAAACAGGCACCTCAGGCATGGTTTGAGCGATTCCACAGCACAGTTCTGACAGCTGGGTTTGTCGAGAGACACTCCAAGTATGCTCTGCTCACCCGCTCCTCCAGTCAGGGTATTGCTGTGATGCTTCTGTATGTGGATGATATGATCATCACCGGGGATAACAGTGTCACCATAGCGTCACCTCCAAAGTCAGTTTGAGATGAAGGATATGGGCCCCCTCCGATACTTTCTTGACCTTAAGAGATTGCCCGATCCACTCGTGGGTTGTTGGTCTCCCAGCAGAAGTACATCTCCGACATTTTTACCGAGGCTCTCTAACTGACTCTCGTACTACTAACACGCCCATGGAGCTCAACTTGAAGCTCATTTTTACAGATAGTGAGCCTTTCCAAGATATCTCTCGATACCAGCGACTGGTTGGAATGCTTGTTTACCTCACCATGACTAGGCCAGACATTGCCCATGTCGTTGGTATTATTAGCCAGTTTGTTCAGTCTTCTCGCTCTGTTCACTTAGCAGCGGTCCTTCGGATTATTTGGTATCTCCGGGCCACCATCACTCGTTCGCTGCTCTTTCCCTCCACCTCTCCGCTGGTCTTGCATGCTTACTCTGATGCAGATGAGTTGAAGATGTTGCTACCCGCCGCTCTACAACTGGCTACTGTGTGTTTCTTGGTGACTCCCTCATTTCTTGATGCAGCAAGAAACAGAAGTCTGTTGCTCGCTCCAGCACCGAAGCCGAATACCGAGCTATGACTTCTACCACCACCGAGATTGTCTGTCTTCGACGTCTTCTACTCAACCTGGAAGTTAGGATGTCCGGGGCCACCCCTCTCTTCTGTGACAACCGGAGTGCTATCTAGATTGCTAACTACCCGGTTTTTCACGAGCGAACCAAACACATCGACTTGACTGTCATTATGTTCGACAGGAGTTTCTCGCCCACATCATCTTCTTGCCATTCATTTCCTTGACGGAGCAAACTGCTGATTTTCTTACAAATCCCCTTACGATTGTCCGATTTCGTCATTTTACCAACAAACTCTTGGTACATGATCCACCGTGAGTTTGAGGAGGAGTGTTAATGTATATATCGGGTCGGGTTCTATGTACAGTTGGGTCGGGTTGCTTGTATATTGATGTACATATATATTGGGCTTTAGTCCCTCAATAGAGATGATTCCATTCTCTCCAAACCTTAGCCGTCATCTCCTAACAGGAACAAACTTCTATTATCAATGACTCAAAATAACCTAATAAAACACCCAATGACAGCTAAAGGGCCTGCAATTGACTCTATATCTATGCTATCAAAATCGGAACTAGTCGGTGACTAGTCCCCAGGCGGTATTTTGTCGATCAACTAATTTCGATTCTTTCATAGCTGGGCGGAATCCCGACTAGTGACTGGGACTGGTCCCCACTCGCCAGGCGGCATTCTGCAAGCATTTTTTTGTTTTTGCAAGGAGTCTCTGTAAGCAATTTTGTTTGAATTTTTTTGCATTACCTCAAAGTCATGAGTCGCAACTATGGCTCTTCCCTATAATCATATGTTGAGAGCCTGAGAATCTGAGATAAAAACTTAAACAAATAATTATTGTTTATTTGGTGATATTCATATAACCCTATAATCAAAATTAGGGTTGTTCACATATTAAACAACAGCAAACAAATATTGTGGTGAATTCTTAGTTCTGAGTCTTCTGACATAGGTATGAAGCCAATACAGCTGTGTTATGTTACTTATGCATTTATACCCATATTGTGAAGTACGAAGGCATGCATTGTTATTGACCGACTAATATCATATACTTATTAACATTTATGCTAGTTCATATATCATATATGTTTAAAGATGGAGGAGAGGTTATAATATGTTTTGACCGACTAGTCCTAGTTGGTCCTTGATCGACTAGGGGCCAACTACCGACTTTGACTGCATACCTCCATAGACGTGAAATTTGGTACTAAAGTCCCCTAGAGATGCTCCCGTACAATTGACTCTATATACATGAAATTGGGCACTCAAGCCCCCAATAAATGCTCCTGTATCATGTGCCTTGGGAACGAGTACGATTTTGTTCCAACCTCCTTAAAGAGGTTGGAGCATCCCGCTCTCTCTCATTGGTCCATTCCAAGGGTATGTTTGTCATTTCATACTGTTTATCATGGTGAAATGACCAAAAGCCCTCGAGATGGACCAATGAGAGAAAGAGCGGGATGCTCCAACCTCTTTAAGGAGGTTGAAACAAAATCATTCTCTTTGCGAACACGTTGCTAAACAAGACATTATCCAGTACGCTTAGTAGAAACTCGATACTTTTCTCACTATTGTAAATGTAAGAGGACACAAAATTGTTATGCATTAATCAAGAACTTGGGAACATGCTTGTAAGGGCTATGAAATATATTTCCTACTTCAACCATGGATTGAAATTTCGACCGAAAAACCAAAATTTCGGTCAAATATTTCGATTTCAATCAAGACCGAAAGAAAAAAGGTGTGTGAAACCCTGTTTCGGCCAATTTCGGTCATTTCGATCATATTTCGGACAATTTTGGTTTCATCTTTCGGAACCGAAAGTCCGGAACTGGTATTGTCGATTTCGGCCAATTTTGATCGAAATTTCGGTTTCAAAACAGAAAATATAATTTTCAAATTTCAGCCAATTTCGGTAAATTTCAGTTTTGGCTTGGACCGAAACCTGACACGAAACCAATATTTAAAACTTTGGCTTCAACCATATTGTCCATGTTAATCGTAATTTGATCGTAGGCTTAATAGGGCTACCACAGGTCAACAACAACCCATATGAGAGCATAAACTCGTATACCCAAAATCCTGAAACAATGATAGTAATCATTACTTTAATTGCACAAAAAATTCATACAGAATAAACAATTGTCCATGAATTAATGTAACGGATTTAGCAGAAATAGCAACAAAATTACACAAAAATGGGCAATCGGACCGAAATCCCTGATAATACCAAACATGCATGAATATTGAAACAAACAAAACTCAATTACCAGCGCAATTTAATTCGGTTTACCAACTGAAAATCTTGAAACACATTAAAGGATAATTAACTCCATATCCAAATACAAAAACTACAGATCGATGGATGCTAGAAGAAGGGTGGATGACAACGAACCTCCACCATTAAACTTGATGGCGCTCTGCAGTTGGACGACGGTGGAGGAGTCCCCCTTGGCCATGGCCGCGTCAAGCTGCTCCAGGGCCTTGTTGTAGTTGGTGATGTACGCCTGGTGGTGCTTCTGGTGGTGGAGCTTCATGATCTCCCCGCTGATCGCCGGCTCGAGTGCCCCGTAGTCGTACGGGAGGTCGGGGAGCGAGAAGGTCTGGAGGTGCCTGGCATGCCGAAACCCTAACCCTAGCCCCGGATCGGCGGCTCCGGCTCTCGCGCCGGATCCTAACCCTACGGTTAGGGTTTTCTTGGCGAGGAGGGTCCGGAAAGCCATGGCGACTGACACACTGAGAACTTGCGCAAAGGATCGCAAATGGCGGTTGTGACTGCGAAGCTGGCAGCTGCCGATAGCAGTGCTCGTTTATATAGCAGTAAGCAGTAGCACTGTGAAAAACAGTTGCCCTTGAAACTGACGAATATTACGGCAGTGTTCGTTTCATTTCGGGGGTCATTTTCGTCTTTTACTCCTTTTACGGGTCCCATACGATACATTCGGTTGGTCAAATTTTAGTTTGAAACCAGCGGCATCCTTGTTTTGCCGTCTGAAACCAGCGGCATCATGTTTGTTTCATCTCGAAACCAGTGCCACCCCTGTTTTGTTTATTTTTATATTTTTCCTTCTTAAAGGTCCCTAGGTATAAAACTATGGGTTATTTTGACTTTGTCTCCTAAATTTTGCCTTGAATTAGACTTTACCCCCCATCTCTTCATTAATTAGACTTTACCCCCAAAAGTAACCGTTCCATCAGCTCATCGTCTAAGAGGAAGTGTGAGGTGACGGAAAAAAAATAAAGTTTTGAGGGTTGAGCTGACGGAACAGTTAGTTTTGGAGGCTAAAATCTAATTAATAAAAAATGAGGGGTAAAATCTAATTCAAGGCATAATTTGGGGGGCAAAGTCAAAATAACCCTAAAACTTTCAGCCAGTAGAATTTTGAATAGAAATTATTATTTTTTGCTTTTCTACCAGAGCTATCCAGACACCCTTTCCATTTTCTTATGCTTTCATAATTTTTTTTTTGCAGGTGGCAGATGAACTCATATTACTAGGTCAAATCGTAGGGCCCATAGTGATAACAAGCTTCCTCCTCTACTCCCGGTCCATGGTGTCTCCATGCTCTTCCTCGGCCACCTCGGCCAAACCGAGTTGGCGGGCGGGTCCCTCGTCATTGCCTTCGCCAACATCACCGGCTACTCCGTCCTCAAGGGCCTCGCCATGGGGATGCAGCCCATATGCGGCCAGGCCTACGGAGCCAATAGGTGGGCCGTCCTCAGCTACACCTTCCAAAAGACCCTCCTCCTACTTCTGCTCTCCACCATACCCATCTGCCTCCTCTCGAGCCAGATGGAGCCCATCCTACTTGGGTTGGGCAAGGATTCGCAGATCGTGTCCATTGCCAAGGACTACATCCTCTTCTCCCTCCCTGATCTTCTGGCCCAAGCTTACCTCCATCCTCTGAGGATCTTCTTGAGGACCCAAGGCCTCAGCAGACTCCGCCGCGGTCGCCCTCGTTCTTCATGTGCCCATCACTGCTTTCTGGTCTCATACTTGAGCCTTGGTGTGAGAGGTATTGCCCTGGCCTCGGCCTGGAACACTGTAAACATCAACCTGGGCCTGATGGGGTACCTGCTTCTCTCCGATAAGGCCATCAAGCCATGGTCCGGGGCTTCGCTCGCATGCCTCCGCGGCTGGGGGCCGCTTGTAACGCTCGCAGTGCCCAGCGCCGCATCCGTCTGCCTCGAGTGGTGGTGGTATGAGGTGATGCTGCTTCTCTGTGGCCTGCTGCCAGACCCACAGACCAGCGTGGCCGCGATGGGCATCCTGATCCATACCATGGGCCTCATCTACGTGCTGCCCTCGTCGCTAAGCATGGGCCTGTCAACGCAAGTGGGTCATGAACTGGGGGGCCTCCGTCCTGCTCGGGTTCGCCCGTACAGCCACGGTGGGCCTTGTCCTCGCGGGGTCCTGCAGGCTGTCAGCATTTCTGTTCACCTCCGCCATGAGGCACTTGTGGGGGACGATGTTCACGAGCGAGCCGCGGATTCTGGAGCTAACGGGCACCACTGGAGGGGGCAAGAATGATTTGGTAGCCGGCCTCCTCCGCTGAAGACGCTGATGAATCTGCTATCAGGAATCTCTTCAGTTGCAAATGAGCTCTGAGAGAAGATGTTTCAAGGGACTGTAATGTGAAAGTGAACAAACGTTCTATGGCTCCATGGATCCTGACACAGAAAGTGTAACAAGAAACTTGCAATTACAGCATTTTTTTATCAGAAAAAAAAAAAAAAGACAACTCACCTTTTCTTACTTTTTTTTTTATATATATTCAGACTTAGATGTATCCTTAACATCTGCATGATGCTGATGAGCAAATGATGATCAATCCATCAACTAAGAGAACTGAGTTTCAGAAGAAAAAAAGGCAAAAGAAAAGAAAAAAACCTGAACAAGAATAAGTACACTTGATGATTAACTGAGAAAATGAAAAAAAACAAAAACACCCATAAGAGGACAGAATTTTCCGTGGATCCCAGCTCAGGCCTGAAGAATTTCGATCTGATAGTGCGAGGTAGATGGGGTCTTCCATTACCCACTTTCACAACAGGTATCAGGCATGCGTGGTAATGAGGAGCCGCGAATCTTCAGGCATTTGGGTCTTTGTTTGGGCCCCAGTCCGGGATTTTCGGAATAACACCGTCGGCGATCGTAGCATTGCCATTTTCTACGCTGATTAGAGGATCAGACTCACTTTCTTTCACCTGGAATAAACAGGTAAGTAAAGAAAGAAAGGCAGATAAGTACACAAATTTCATGGTGAACGGGAAATAGCTTTATTTATAATATATACGACATTCACTGAAAATTTCATAATATGCAAAGCTAAGTTCAGGACAAGGTCCACTCATGTCACAACTTGGGGACATGATATATTTCAAGTAAAAAATATATTTTTTTAAAAAAAGTAAAGAATTATAGTAATACAAATATTACGGTCAAACTTGATCCGATCCCATTTGTATGAAATCTGCAGTCATTGTTTGAGTTGAAGTTGAAGAACAAATGAACCTATTATTCCAAGGATAAACAACGGCTCGATTCAGAGGGAGTCAAGGAAACTACATCATCAAGACTCACATGTCAAGATTCAGTGAGAGAATCTAAAAAGCAAACCGCTTGTACTGTAGCTATACAGTAACACAGGGAAGTTGACAAGGGCAGTTCGATAGCATGGTTACTGTAGCACTCCAATAAACCAAGCTGTTTTCTTTTTAGACACTCACCTCTCTCTGTCTCGCTCGCCTGGGATTTCAGGAGTCTCTCTCTCTCTCTCATGTCACCTGGGGTTCCCACTAGTGCTAGCAACATGGTAAAGCTAACTGATTAAATACTGCACCAGTAGGCATAGCAACTTTAGTAATTCTTAACATCAAAGATAATAAGTTAATTTGTTGATTAATTGATCCGAGTCATCTAACTCATCGTTCATCGTTCATCATCCAAATCATATATCATCAAGATAAGTGTAACATCCGCCCCAAACTCACAAGATATTGTCCGCTTTGCCCATGCCCACAAGAGGACTTCCCAAGAGGTCACCCATCATAAGACTACTCTCGCCCGAGCACGCTGAACTATGGAGTTCTTACGGGATCCGGTACTTTAGTGTTCGGCCAATAGTAGTGAACTAGAATGGGTGACCTTCTGGGAAGTCCTCATGCGGGCATGGGGCAAGCGGACAATATCTTGTGTGTTCGTGGCGGATGTTACAAAATGGTATCAGAGCCGGTTCTTCTCGCGATTGGGGTGTCTAACCCTACATGTGGAAGTGTAGCCCTTAAGAGTGGCGGATCGTAACGATCAAGATCCAATAGCAATTGCCAATAGCTAAGACTCCTGAGGGTATGATGGCAAGATGGATGAGGTGAGGTGTACAAGGCCACGAGTTAGCACCACATCGCCTGGAGTGAAGGAGATCATGATCTACTTATATAATTTCTCCTCTCAAACATAGAAGACACGTTTTAAAATCGTGCGCCGTTACGGATCCCGTAAGAACTCCGTAGTTAAGCGTGCTCGGCCGATAATAGTACTAGGATGGGTGACCTCTTAGGAAGTACTCGTGCGGCCACGTAAAAAGCAAACAATATCTTGTGTGTTTGGGACAGATGTTACAATAAGGTAACCTATAAAGAAGATCGACAATAAGTTTTCAATCAATCGTCAATCTGAAGTCAACCCTATAAGATTGGAGCTAAAACAAGAATGACAAGAAACCTAAAAGTTTTGTTGGCAGGTAGGGAGACCTAACTTGTTGTTACATGGTTAAACTTTTGCAACAAAGAAGCAACACTCCTACCCTAATCTAGGAAAGAGTCTATAGACAAAGAGGGTGTAAGGCAATATTTGATATAGGAAAACCATCCATCTTCGTGGCATAAATTATAATTCAAAGAGCCGAAAGGAAAAAAAAATTCACATATTAAGAGATCTGACTCTGTTGATACGCAACTAATCCCAGTTTCTACTGCATAAACTGAATACTGATCTTATTTTAAGTGATCTTATGCAAAAAAAAGAGGAAGAAATATCTTGTCCACAACACTTATATATCTAAATATAAAATGGATTCCTTAATAAGCATGCCCAATGACCAAAGAAATGAAGTTGAAAGATTGCTTTCACCAAAAAAAAATGTTAAGACCAAACGCCGAGAATTGATAAAGCACATGGGGAAGATAAATTCAGTGGTACCTGTGATACTTGAACGGATGCTTCAATAGCTTTTTGCTGGCTCTCGACCGTGCAGAAGTAGGAATACAGGATCATGCCCACTATCGCAAGTAGAATGCCAAATATGTTTCTCCAGATAATTGGATCGTGAAGTAAAACATAGCCAAAAGCGAGGACCAGGCAAGTTTTAAGATGGCCCAAGACTTGATATGTAACAGGTGATGTCTTTCCAATTACAAGAAAGGTACTGAAGTTGACAGAGACCGATATCAGACAGGACATCACAATGAAAACCTACAAGGGAACAAAATTAGTTATCAAGTAATTTAAAAAATATAATGATGAAAGGAAACTTCAATGCATTATTTCGTTGCTTACCAAAACGTGAGGCGTGTAGTTGAACGCAAAGACATTTTGGTTTGTAAGAAGACCATCAAGAAATGGACCGATGATGACTAGGGTCAATGCCTGATAGGGGCAAGACTGATACAGAAGTTGTGTTGACGAGACCTTAAATCTCTTTTGTATAGTGTTGGTCATCTGAGAGTTGATTAAGATCTTAAACAGGAATTAAAATTATGATAAAGTGGACATGAAAAAAAGTCCAATCAACCCAATACGTCTTCTTATTCAATGGTTCTACGAAACCATAAATTAATAGCCAATAAAAACTAAGCTGTTCTTTTCTTTTTGATGAGCAAACTCGGCTCACTTCAATGACCACAAAGTTGTAAACATCTTAATGGAGAAACAAGTCTCACCCCAACCAAATACATATTCTGAATGAATAAGAAAACTATAACCTACTCCCGGAGGCTTGTTTGTTATGGACCAAGAGGAAAGGAAAAGGTCCAACATAAATTGTTGAACGCCAATCGCCATCATACTATTTTCAATTCCCTAAACGAAGTTTCTACCACTTTGCAAATAAGAGCAGAAGAGTCATTAATATTGTAATAAATTTTGAAAGCAAATATGGGTCCACTCAAATGACAAATCAGGCACAACGTGAAAAAACTAATGGTAGTTCTTTAATCCATCGGTTCAGGTTTAGCACAATCCATTGTAAAATGTGGAAGATACGCAGAAACCGGCAAATGCTATCATCAAAGGATACAATTTGAGCAATGCAAGTTGTAACAACTGCTAGCAGAGATAAGACAGATCCCAAAACATTGAGTTGCAGATCCGTCACAGTTGCAATGCCAACCCCCAAAAGAAGGAAGGCAAGCGAGAGCTGGATACTCCTACTGCAATTACAAGTGATTGATATTAACAATATAAGCTCATAATCATAACATAAAACCAACATATGTGCAAAGTGGAAACTCATACATAGAGACCTCATTTCAGAAATGTCTTACAAGTATAGAAAGTGAGGCTGGTTCTAACAATAAACTGCAGAACAATGATGTTTAGCATGATTTGGAGAGTAATACACAAGCTAAAATTTGTAGAATAGATTAATGAGATATGATTTATGACATAGAACAAAAAAACATAAGAAAATGAGTGTTTACACAAAGCGGTTGTAGACATCCAATGATCCAAAATGACCAAGTTCCAAAAAAGTGAACATAGCAGAAACCAAGCACATACCTAACTCAAGCTTGAAGTGGCAAGTTTTGGATGTATTGACAATGGATTCAAGGTCAGAAAATTATCATTCGTGGCAACAGAATGATCAAGCCAGTCATATAGCCCACGGCCCACCGCACCTCAATCCGACATGGTTACGCAAGCATCCTCTAGCTGGGGGATTGCATTTTGGATTTTGGCAAATGTACAAACGTACAATCAACAAACGTATAAAAGGAAGAAATGGTGAAGTACATGAATCCCGAACTCATAGCATTGTGATTTCTCTGGGGTCTGAGACTTTTCTAAGATTTTTCTTCCAATTTTTAGAATACGTGGTATTTGCATAAGAGGTGTTAGTTTTAAAACTCAAGTTCCTATGTATCCACAAAATGAAGTTAATTTATCCATTCCTACAAATTTCCCTCGAGATCCATGTGATGAGGGGAGTGGAGTCGGTTTTCATAAGTTGCATGGGCAGTCAAGTACTCATAATGTGGAGGAACTAGAGTGCCCAACCTCCTAGAATGTCTGAGGTAAATTGTCTTGCCTGCTCACTATGGACAACAAAAATATTAAATAGACACTCATCTTTTCTTTCTAGCTCAATTGATGATGGCAAATATTTAATTCAGCAGAAGTAAAATGTGCAAAGTAATAGGATTGTGCCACGATGAGGAAACACAAGCTTGCTTGAAAAACCAAACTTGGGATCTTGTAATCAAGGAACAAAAAATCGATATATTTCGCGAAATATCGCGAAATATATCGGAAAAATGAAAACCCGATACGAAATACCACCTGCAATCTCGAGCAAAACTGAAAATGTCAAAATATCGAGCGGTTTCGCGAAATATCGCAATATTTCCACAAAATATTTCCATCTCCACGAAATATCGCGAGATTTTGTCGAAATTTCATGAAAATTTTCAAAATTTTCGCAAAATTTATCCGAAATCCTGTGACTGACTGGTTATAAAAGGGGACTGGGGGGTCTGGTTCTCAGCAGCTTATTTACATATAATAACATTTAAGTAAATGTCGTTTTACTTAATTTTTATTTCCTCCATTTACTTTAAGTTATTATATGTAAATAAGCAAATACCCCCATATTTGATTTCAATAAAAATATCAAAAAAATCAAAAAACAAAGGAATCAAAAGTAAACTTTCAGTTTTAGTAGGAGAAAACAGTTTTTATGGATTTTTATAAAATCTACATGGTGAGAAAAGTGATTAAATCAACTCCTTTTTAGATCAAAAAATTCCATAAGATGTAGAAGTACGAGTGCATCTAGAAAACCATGGTCCGTCTTAGAAAATTTTGAATATATAAAAACTTTTCTATATAAAAACTCTTTTTTTCAGACTTAGTAAAAAAACAGTGTTTCACATTTCAGCATAAGTTTTGCACAATTTCAAATTTGCATAACTTTATTGTTTTAAGTCTGCTTTCAAAATCGTTTGAAACATTATTTTAACAATCAACTAATCTTTATTTCAAAATTATTTTTATCCAAAAAAAAGATTAAAAAACATTTGAAAAATATATATCAAAACTGAACCAAATAAGATTGCACAAGACTCACAGACTCAATACATTGAATACATGTTATGTGAAGCTCTACACCCCTAGATAGGGTACAAATTTTATTTGAGTATTCCAAAGTGTGTATCTATACTTGGTTTATGCCTATCCAGAGTTTCACTAAAAAAATCCATCAAAAAATCAATATTTCCACCATTTCTACAAAATTGCAATATATCCACACTATCGAAATATTTCCACGAAATATTTCCATATCCAGAAGGTCGAAATTTCCACCGAAATGGAGATTTCGAACCTTGCTTGTAACTAAGCCCAAGGATGCGAGGCCTATCACTTGTAACCAAGTCTTCAAAATAAAGTGCAAGATGAATGGAAGCGTTGGTAAATATGAAGCAATCTTGTTGCTCATGGGTTCTCCCAAAAGTATGGGGTGAAATTATGAAGAAACACCAAGTCCAATAGCAAACATGATCATGGCTCAGATCATTATTTCTCTGGTGGCTTGGTTTGGAAGGAAATTATTAGCTATCGCAACTAGATATCAAAAGTACTTTTTTATATGGTAAAACTGAGTATATCAAAGCTGATGGGTTCAAAATATTACTTCCCGTTCTCTAGTCTTTTATTCGTATTTCAATGGCAACATATGCACTTTAAAGGCTTTTCCATGAATAAACATTACATACAACTTGACAATATGTCAAATTGGACAACACCATAGTGCAGAGTGACATATGAGACTATATGACCATGTTATATATTGGAGCTAGATTACAAAAATGGAAAGGTTCTTGGGTGCTATGAGCACGTTAAAAGAGTTAAAAGGGAAATTTTATTAGAAGGGCAATAAAGCCTCAAATATTTCATGGTTAAAAATGTTGGACAATAAAAAGTATCCGAGCATGCAAAATGACCATGCCTTAAGATTCAAGGAAAATTTAACGACCATAAGGTCTCAAATGTTGCATGTTTCAAAAAGTTGAGCCATAAAAAAGGTCTGGGCATGCAAGATGAACATGGCAAATATGAGAACTGAGGTGATGTGAAGCATAGGGTGAAAAGTAAGCGTATTTGAAGAAGCATTGTAGTTGTACCACTATTGCACATGCAATAGACGTTTGAGAAACCCCAATAAGGAGGGATCGACATTATTTTGAAGGGTCAAGAAAGAGGAGCTGAAACTGATAGCCACAAGGATGGAGTTCCAAAAATGTTGCAGTGAAAGCAAATGTAGTTCTAAATAGGAATAAATACAAAATAAGGCACAGATAAGGGTGGTTATGGGCATTGTTATGGTTATGGTAACAAGAGCTTGTAGTGGACTAAGTCTTCAACTCACTAGTCACTTCCACAGTGGAAACTGTATAGTTGCTTTACATATAATCCAACACTTAACAATGAACACATAATTTCATCATCACTCATCAGCATGTCTGTTATTTGAATTTTTGCTCTGCTTTGACAAAAGTGACTGATTATGCTGTTGACTGATTCAGTAATAATTTTCCGATTAACATTAAAAGGGAAGAAATTAAAAGAAATGGAATACAACCTGAATTTCTTCCTGAAGAAAAGAGTCTCCAATAGAACAGTGCAAGGAATGATCGCTAGCTTTGTCATCTGGATTGAAAAGGAAGTGTGAAAAAACTCAAAAAGCAAATGCAACTAAACCTTTTACTTTTAAGTACATTAAGAAATAAATAAATAGCTTCAACAGAACTATATTGCAGGTTTATCCAGAATCGCAGTCCAGAGTTTCATGCACAAAAATGCCTCTTCCATATGAAATGTGAGATGCTGAAGAAGATCTATGTGATAGTTTGAATCCAAATGTTTACATGAATCTTTTTCATTTGGGTAGGCACGGAGGGGAATAGATCAAGACCCTTGTTTCTTGCAAAGCAGTAACCATACATAAATGGTTACAAAGTACTAGACCTTATGCAAAAAGCCAAAATACTGAGAAAAACACAGGGTCTGTTTCCCATATATAACCTACTGTAAGATAGATGATGAACATTGATATAAAAATCGAAATATTAAGAATAATAAATGGAAAAAAATAAAGTCTAGTTGATATATTGCTTAGTAGAAGAATAAATTAACACCAAACAAGAAATGAATCTAGAACAAATAATTTTGATATCATTCAATACAGTATATATTAGGTTCAATGTAACTGAATAATTGTCTCCAGAAGCAAGGGCTGTAAAGCAAGATGATTTGAAAGTAACAAAAAGTAGCAGGGCACCTGATAGAAACCAACTGAATTGAAACCCAGGCTTAAGTTTAACAGCCCAATAGAAATCCCGTTAAGTATTCCAAAGCCCATAACAGCTCTTGCATCAAAAGGTTTGTGCTCAAATAGTTTCATCCATAATGCCACATGAAGGGAACAAAATGTGACCAAAAGATGCCAGCTTGTCAAAGTAGTGGCTGCAACAACAGAAGGGAGGTAAGCTTACTACAGTTTTTGATATGGCAGTATATCTAGTGAAAGAATAAAATTTTCTATAAATAGAAGCCCTAATGGTGTAGTTTAATAAAATAAATACTCTGAGTATTCCAAGGCACAAAGTTAACAATAAAACATAACGTTGTGAGATACAAGTAGCAAGTTGACTCATGTTATATTGTACGGATTTAATAAGTAGTTGAAGCAAATATTGTGGTGACATAACAAGGTGAGATAGTATTGGTAATAGGAACTAGACCTTCAAGATCAATAATAATTACAACAAACATAAAAAGGTAATGAGATTTGAGTTCCTTTCTCCTTTTAAGAGTTTTTCAAGATCGAAAACTGATGACCGTATTACTATTTCAACAAAAATGATCAAAATCAGCTTTGCTAAGTTTTTGTTCAAGCTACTAATTTTGTGAAAAATTTCTTTTGATCTGTCAGTTTCTCTTGATTAGGGATTGACAAAATATGTTTATCATAACCATAAATTCTTTAAATTACTGACTAAACCAAAATAATTGTGTAAAAGCTAGGGTCTGATCGAGTAAGACGCAGTCCTGCCTCTCAGGAAACAATATATACCCGGAACCATGTCCATCACCATAGATTGTAAGCCACATTTTATCTCAAGTTATAAATCATAAGTCCTAGGCCCATGACAACCAATTATGCCTTCATTAAGGGAAACCATCAACAAATTATCATTAAGTTCTGCCACACATACATCCTCAAATTACTTCCTGTGCTGAAGGTACCAATACAAGTATGATCCATCGACTTCTTTTGTCTATATATTCTCCATGCTTGTTTTACAGTAAAATGGAGTAGATGAATATTCAGACATTTTTTAGTTCTTCATACTTTCTTTATGCATTCTTCTTATTCTTATCTCCTAAAACTTTTCTTTCCTAATCACATTATTAAAGAATTCTATCATATTCTTCTCTTTGTACCACTTATCAATGATTTTAGATGTCTCTTTCTAGTTTTATCGGAATGCAAAAATATGAAGACTGTGGTAACTACAAACATAGAAAGTAGGTACATCCATTCACACCCCATCTGAATCCAGGGTGATGCTTCTAAAGTTGCCTAAAAGACAGCAAAAATATGTATTAGCTCAATGATATGCTTTATATGATAGCAAGCTAAAGCCTTAAAGAGTACAAACGTGTTGTAGAAATCCGGCAGATATTTATGAATATCATCAGTCCAAGAACATGCAATGGACATAAAGAACAAAAATTATTGAAACTATGAACAATGTACTATATTAGTACAAAAGGATTTTAAAAATAAAATACCAACAAAAAAATCATACTTGCCGATAAACATATCAAAAAAGCCGCAAAATCAGACCCAAGAATCAACAAACATATCTAAAACTTTCGCTCGTCTCATCTGAGATGGTAGCTAACTCAAATGATCTATGAAATAATCTGCTACAATAAAAGAATAAACTAGTAACTATAAATTTTGCATTTACATTGGATAAATGACGTGAAGAAAAAGAAGTTATTGATGAACTAAGAAAGAAAGACTTAACTCCACATTTAACATCCAAATGAGCTCTCAAGTAAACATGATTTACTTAGAGCGATTAAAAAGGGGATAGAGCTGAAAAGGCATAATGCTTGAGCAATGTGACAATGCAGCTAGATATGCAATCAAAAGCATGCTTTTAACTACCGCACTGCAGAGAATAGTAGGTTGTGGATATAATAACAAAAGGGAATTGGTGCGACTTGGAACCATATTGTACCGAATTGGGTGGA
Organism: Chamaelirium japonicum; assembly: GCA_947650365.1. NCBI lineage: Eukaryota > Viridiplantae > Streptophyta > Magnoliopsida > Liliales > Melanthiaceae > Chamaelirium > Chamaelirium japonicum. The sequence continues at coordinate 65,284,622 of OX393552.1, forward strand.
ATTAGTGCCAATCTTTTAAGCTAGCTGTGTGTTCTAATGTTTTATAGCATGGGCAAGAAAGGCGTCATTAGAATCATCATAAATCAATTTATATGTAACACGATTGACGGAGTCGGCCATTAGTGAACAGTTTTCACAACCGAATCAATTTTGAGAACAAGTTGAAAAGTATCAGTATTTTTTTTAGAAAGCCCTCAAGGGGGGTGGGGTTGAGGACTTGGAACCCAACCGGTAATGAGAGAGAAAAAAGTACCAAGGACAAGTCGGGTGACTTTACTAGCTACAAAGAATTATAAAGAGGCTCAAATTCAATTTCACGTAAGTAGAGATAGTCCAAAGCTTAAGTAGGTATGAAGCTCTGTCAATGACTTCTACTTCAGAAGAAACTACATTCTGAAAATTCCACTCATTTCTTTCTCTTGGCCCAAATACTCCAACAGACTGCGACCAAAATTACATCTTAGACTCTGCTTGTGAGGAGGGACTCGCTTCCTTTTCTACATGGTCCATGTGTGTACTTTCTCTATCGGTCGGCCGGTCACCAGACCAAGGAGGCAGCACCCCCCCTCTCTCTCTACTTGGGTCGACATGTCACCAGACCAAAAAGGGGGGGGGGATCGGTCGGCCGGTCACCAGACCAAGGAGGCAGCACCCCCCCCCCCCTCTCTCTACCTGGGTCGGCATGTCACCAGACCAAAAGGGGAGGGGCTCGGTCGGTCGGTCACCAGACCAAGGAGGCAGCACCCCCCCCCCCCCCCCTCTCTCTACTTGGGTCGGCATGTCACCAGACCAAAAGGGGGGGGGGGGGGGGGGATCGGTCGGCCGGTCACCAGACCAAGGAGGCAGCACCCCCCCCCCCCCCTCTTTTCTACTTGGGTCGGCATGTCACCAGACAGCAAAAGGGAGGGGTCGGCCATGCAACAGCCCCCCTCTTTCTCTTGTTAGGACGTGCAACGAGCCGAGGTGTGAAGCAGCAGTCGAACCCGGAGATCTCGGAGTGCTGACTACACTCCGAGATTTCCGGCCCAAGGTGACCAGGTGTCAACCGCGCGCCACGTCCTCACTACAGCGGCGGTTGAGCTCATTGCGGGGACACGTCACCCTCCCGTTTTTCGCGGAGCGTTGTAACCGTCACCCCGCCACTATAAAAAGAGACCTGCCCCTTCAGAGAGAGAAAGAAGAATTCTGGAGGAAACGCTGCCCGTTTCGTCCCGGAATTTGCGGAGCTGCGAAGGTCGGTCGGTAGGTAGCCAGAGACTGTCTGCAGAGGCCGGTCGGTAGCCAGATACTGTCTGCAGCGACCGGTAGTCTGATACTGTCTGCAGCGACCGGTAGCCAGATACTGTCAGCAGTGGCCGGTAGTCAGACGCTGCTTGCAGCGGTCGGTAGTTTGAGTGAAACTGCAGAGGTCGGTAGTTTGGGAGACCGGTCCTCGGGGTTTGTAATTGGGGTTAAGGTGAGAGATTGTACCCGAAAGGATTGTTTTAGTGCATTCTCGCCCCACCCGTGGTTTTTTCCCCTTCGACGTTGCGAAGGGGTTTTTCCACGTAACTATTGTCTTCACTCTTCTCTTTGGCTTGTTGGATTGTGCTTGCCATCCGAACCGCCCGGTTCAACTAAAAACCCCCCACAATCTTGGCGCCGTCTGTGGGATAGTCTTCGAGACTTCCTACTAGAGCTTTCGACTGTTGACCCGTGGGTGTCGACCAGTCCGAGGCTACCTGCAACCAGCAATCCACGACCACACGGTTGAAGAACGATGGCCGGTGGACCGTATCGTACCCGCTCGACGTCGCAGCTCCCGTCCGAAGCCGCACCACTTGGAGATGCTAATGACGTCGGGCGTCTTGTTCAACCATCAGCGGACACGGAGCGCGCAGTCCCGCTGGTGAATCCCATACTGGGGGTCGGGGACTCCAGTCAAGCTCCGGTAGCAACCCCGGCTCCACTAACAGGGGGTCTGTCGGAAGCTTTTCTGGCCACAATGATGATGACCCAGCAAGCTCTCACCACCAAGCTCCAAACGATGCAGCACAACTAAGAGGAGTTGCGTGACGTCGTGCGGGCCGCACCAACGGGTGGTCTACTCAATCAGGGCATGTTGGCCCAAGCGGGACAGAGCCTCCCCACTCAAGCTGCCCCACCAGTGCAAATGCAGCCGCAACCAGTGCCTCAGGTGGAGGTCAGGGTTAATCCCTCGGTGGAGGTCCAAAGTGCGAATCCCGACGGGCGAGACTCGAGTAGCCCGGAGCCTGCGGAAAGAAACAAACACGCCCGAGCTGTGTCGGCACGCTCGGATGTCTGGTCCCGGCTCGGAGCACACCCCCGACAGCCATCTGCCTCCAAGCATCACTCGAAGACGGACTCGGCACAAGTGCATCGCCCGAAGCGAGACGAAGAACATCATCGTCAACCGAGTGATAGTCATCACACTCGGATGACGCCGGCCAGTCGGCAACCGGCTCACACTGCTGATCGGAGGAGCGTACATGAGCGCATTCGGGTACATGCATCAGAGCGACTCGGGGATCAAGAAGGAATCCAGCGAGACCGACCGGGGGTCCGAGCTCCCAACCGGCTGGAGGAAGTCGCCATTCGAGGAGCCGCGCGGTCGCCGCTTGTCGAGAAGCTACTCCGAGAGCCATTCCCTCGGGGATGGAATCCTCCACGCCTTCCCAAGTTCGACGGATCGAAAGACCCGGTGGAGCACGTACTGGCTTTCCGGGATGCTCTGGTCCCCCACGAGGATGATCATATTCTCTGCCGGACCTTCGCCAACAGCTTGTCGGGAACACCTCTCGAGTGGTTCCACAAGCTCAGGCCCTCGTCCATCTCCTCATTCTCGGAGCTGAGCACGCGGTTCATCGACCAGTACCGATGCAATCGCCGGGAGCTGAAGACTCTGGAGTCACTCTTCGGGATGAGTATGACCCAGAAGGAGACGTTCCGACAATTCTACCTAGGTTCAGGTCCGAGTACCTGAGCTTGGCGGACGCAGACGGGCAGGATCGTATGGTGATCGCGACCTTCAAGAACGCCATCCAGCCTACCCAACTCGTCAACGCATCGCTCATCAAGCGAACCCCGGAGACGATCGACGAGCTATCGCGGCGTGTTGAGAAGTACATCAAGATTGAAGACGCAGACCGCAAGAGGAAGGCGGTGGAAACCAGGGTTCCGCACCAAGGCTACGCCAAGCCAGCTGCCGTGAAGAACGTCAACAAGCAACAGGGCGAGGCGACGCGGCATGAAGCGAAGCGGCAAAGGCAAGATAGGCCAGCGAGGCCGCAGTGGGACAGGGAGTTCACAGTACTGAACGCCCCCATAGACCAGATCCTGGAAGCCATCAAAGGTGAACCGTACTTCAAGTGGGCGCAACCGCTTGAGCCCGGGAAGAGGGGAGCCAGAGATGCATCAAGGTACTGCGAGTACCATCAAGGCCAAGGTCACACCACCTTGCAGTGCCGGGCGCTCAAGCATCATATTGAGGATCTCATTGAGGCCGGCCACCTTGGCTGCTTCATTAACATCCCTCAACGTAAGGAGACCAAGGCTGTAGGGGAAGTCCAGCGAGGAGCGACGGCACAGCGCTTACCGGGTCCTCCGCCAGAAAGACGCCAACTCCGAGAGGTAGACGCCGTCTACGGGTACCATGGCCCTGTACCGTCGTCAAATGCCGTCGACCGACAGGTGCGGCGTATTGAACAAGCAAGGCAAGTCCACCATGTGGTGCTCGACCCTGTCATCCGTCCCGAGCCAAGAGTGGAAGCTGCAGTACAGTTTTCGGCGGCTGATCTAGTCGGAATAGAGAGGCCTCACAACCATCCCCTGGTCATACGGCTGCAGATAGCCAATTGCCTAGTGAAGAGAATTCTGGTCGACGCCGGAAGTTCGGTAGATGTGCTCTTCCTCAGCGCCTTCGACGCCATGCAGCTAGATCACGGGCAGATGACTGAGTAGTCGTCGACGATAACAGGCTTCACGGGAGAGGCTGCAAGGGTGGTTGGTGAGATCACCCTCCCGATCACAACAGGGCATCTCACTAATCTTACCCGTTTCATTGTGATCGAAGCTCACTCGGCGTACAACATCATCCTCGGAAGGCCGTGGCTCCACCACTTGGATGCGGTCCCCTCGTCGGCCCACCAAGTAGTGAAGTTTTGGACCGACAAGGGCGTGATGAGCATTCGAGGTGACCAGTCTTCGGCTGCCAAGTGCGAGCTCAGCGCCATCCATCTGAAGACAACATGCCAAATTGAGGGAGGGGAACCAGGTGAAGGCGGAGCTGAGATGGGCATCCTCAACCTCTGGACTGCGAAGCGGGGTCAAGAAGCTTCAACGCTCCAGCACCATGCCCTATCAAGCGCAGGAGCGCGAGGAGGCCAAGCATCTGAGAAGACCGACCTGTCAGTTGAACTTAAAGAACTGACAGTGTCAGTGGACCTGCTGAAGACCGACCTGTCAGCTGAACGTAAAGAGCTGACAGTGTTGGGGGACCTGCCGAAGACCGACCAGTCAGTTGAAAGTAAAGAACTGGCTGCATCGAGGTGCTTGAAGAAGGCCGGTCAGTTAGCTGAACTTAAAGAGCTAACTGGTCCGAGCGACCCGATGGAGACTGACCTGTCAGCTGAAGGTAAAGAGCTGAACAGGATGACGCACCTTCAGAAGACCGACCGACCGGTTGAATCTAAAGAACCGGACGAGTCGAAGAGCCCGAACACGGAGTGGGAGGAGTCACCCGCCGTCGAGCCAATTCTGCCAGTGGACTTAGGAGAAGCGGGTCATCCGAGGATAACTTTTCTCGGGTCGCAGCTACCGAAGCATCATGCCGAAGCTATGACGGCATTTCTCAAGGCAAACCTGGATGTGTTCGCATGGTCCGTTGAAGACATGCCAGGCATCCACCCCGAGGTAGCCTGTCACCATCTCAACATTTGAGAAGGAGCTGCACCTGTACGCCAGAAGCCCCGGTCGCTAGCGCCGGAAAAAGCAGCAGCTGTCAACATGGAGGTAGAGAAGCTGCTACGAGCGGGCATCATCAGAGAGGCTCGGTACCCAAAGTGGATCGCTAATGTGGTCGTCGTCCCCAAGAAGTCCGGGGCCATATGGGTCTGTATCGACTTCACAAACCTCAACCAGGCATGCCCGAAGGACAGCTACCCGCTACCGCGCATCGATACCTTGGTGGATTCCACGGCGGGACACAAGAGGCTCTCGTTCATGGACGGGTACTCGGGCTATCACCAGATCCCCATGAATCCGGAGGACCAGGAGCATACGACCTTCGTCACGGGTCGAGGGCTCTTCTGCTACAAGATGATGCCATTCGGGCTGAAGAACGCGGGAGTGACGTACCAGAGGCTAGTGAACAAGATGTTCGTCGACCAAATCGGAAGGAACGTGGAGGTCTACGTCGACGACTTGCTTGTGAAGAGCCAGGCGGAGGAGGCGCATATGCAAGACCTAGAGGAAACCTTCGCAACCCTGCGAAGTTACAGCATGAAGTTGAACCCGGCCAAGTGCGCTTTCGGCGTGACGTCGGGAAAATTTCTGGGTTACCTGATCACCCGACGGGGGATCGAGGCCAACCCGGAGCATATCCGAGCCCTGGAGGAGATGCCATCGCCCAGGTCACGAAAGGAGGTCCAGAAGCTGACCGGACGGATCAACGCCCTCAACCGCTTCATATCAAAGTCCTCAGACCGGTGTCGGCCCCTGTTCGAGAGGCTGAGTAAGCTTGCACCTTTCAATTGGGACCAACGCTGTGAAGAAGCATTTCAGGAGCTGAAGACGTATCTTGGCCGACCCCCTATCTTGACAGCCCCCCAGCCAGGTGCAACGCTGGGGGTGTATCTTTCCGTATCGGAGGCAGCAATCAGCGCTGTACTGATATGCGAGAGTGAAGGAGTGGAGAAGCATGTCTACTACGTCAACCGCATCATGACGTCAGCTGAAACTCGGTACGCGCGGATCGAACAAGTAGCCCTGGCATTAGTGTACGTGTCAAGGAGGCTTCGCCCGTACTTCGTCGCTCACCCCATCGAGGTCATCACCGAGCACCCCCTGAAGGAAGTACTGGATAACTCTACTCGGGCAGGTCGGCTGAGCAAGTGGGCTGCAGAGCTGCAAGAGTTTGGTCCTCGGTATGTGCCTCGGAAAGCAGTCAAGGGCCAAGCACTTGCGGACTTCCTCAGAGATTTCCCAGCGGAAGACACTGCTCCGGTGCCAGAGACGTTAGAAGACCTGTCGGTAGCTGTCGGTCGACCCGTGGGAGTCGGTGCGGCAGCAGGACAGGAGGACGAAGGAAAAGGCTGGAGATTGTTCGTGGATGGCTCGTCGTGCGCAGTCGAGAGTGGTGTGGGGGTAGTCCTAGTAACCCTCGATCACACGAAGCTCGAAAAGTCAGTGCGGCTACTTTTCCCGACGACGAACAACGAAGCTGAGTACGAGGCGATGCTGACAGGACTGGAGATGGCGACAGCGCTGGGGGTGACCAGCCTCCAGGTCTACAGCGACTCCCAACTGGTAATCAATCAGATTACCGGTAGGTACGAAGCCCGCGACGCCAGAATGCAAGCTTACCTGAAGCTAACCCGGGAGTTGATCGCCAAGTTCGAAGACATAACCTTTCACCAGTTCCCCAGAACGGAAAACAAGCAGGCGGATGCCCTTGCTAATCTAGCATCGGTACTCGGAGAAGACAGAGAGAAAAGGGTCTTCATCGAGATGCAAGCTGACCCCCGAACAGTCGGCCCCGCGGAAGATAGCTGCCTGACGAGGACACAAGCCATTGAGGCGGTCCATACTATTGCGGTCGGAGCTGACTGGGTAAGCAACATGAAGAAGTACCTACTTGATGGGATACTACCGGAGGACGTCGATGATGCCCGAAGAACCAAGGCGCACGCTCCAAGATACACCCTCATCGACGACGAACTGTACAAGCGTTCGTTTGGCGGACCGTACCTCAAGTGCCTCACGAATGAACAAGCGGCAGAAATCATGAAGGAGGTACATGAAGGGGTGTGTGGGAAGCATTCCGGAGGAAGAGCCCTGGCACGGAAGATAAAGCTGCAGGGCTACTACTGGCCCACCATGGAAGCAGATGCGGGGGGATATGTGAAAAGGTGCTTGCAATGTCAAAAGCATGCTCCCTCCATACACCAACCAGCAGAAGAGCTGCACCCAGTATCCAACCCTTGGCCCTTCCAACAGTGGGGGTTGGATATTTTGGGCCCCTTCCCGACGTCGCCCAACCGGAGGAGTTTCTCCTCGTCGCCACCGACTACTTCACCAAGTGGGTGGAGGCAAGCCCGTTGCTAAAGATCGGGGAAGTTCAAGTAGGAAAGTTCCTATGGAGCAACATCATCTATCGATTCGGACTGCCGCGGGCTTTTGTTGCGGACAACGGGCGACAATTCGACGCGGAGTCAATCAAGAAGTTCTGCGCCAGCAACAACATCAAGCTGTTCTTCTCTACACCGCGGTACCCTCAGAGCAACGGGCAAGCAGAGTCGACGAACCGCGCTATTCTGGACATACTGAAGAAGAAACTGGAGCAGAAGAAGGGTTTGTGGGAAGAGTCTTTACCCGGAGTTCTATGGGCCTACCGGACGACGCCGAAGCGACCGACGGGATAGTCCCCGTTCAGCCTTACCTATGGCTCCGAAGCAGTCCTGCCAACTGAAACCCTGGTCCCAACACAGCGAACAGTCGTAGCTGCCGACCCAGAGCGGAACGACGAACTCCTGCTGGATGGCCTAAACCTGCTGGAAGAGAAGAGGGAAAGAGCGAGAGCGCGCCTAGCCAATTATTATCAGGCCATCAAGAGGGCGTATGACCGCAAAGTTAGAAGGCGGGTATTCAAACAAGGGGACTTGGTCATGCGGAAAGTCTTCGACAATACCAAGGAGCTGGGAAGTGGCAAGCTGGGGGCTACCTGGGAAGGACCATACATCATCGATGGTATGGGAAAGAATGGAGCCTACCGCCTGAAGACTCAAGACGGCGATGCACTAGCAAGGCCATGGAATGCCGTCAATCTGCGCAAGTTCTAACAGGGTAGCTAAATGGGAGATGCTTGTAATCGTTCTGTAGTGCTGGATCTATTCAATAAAGATGCATTTGCTCAACGTTCTTGTTCATGCGTGAGAATAATGGTTAACTAAGACAACCTAAACCAAGAGGTACATAACACTCCGAGCGAGTTCTACCACTTGGCCGACCGGTCGACAGGACCCTGCGAAGGACGAGACCGGCCGGTGAACACCTTGGAAGATCGGTCGACAGACCCCGCCGGGGTACGACCGGTCGACCAACCTAAACCAAGTGGTACATAACACTCCGAGCGAGTTCTACCACTTGGCCGACCGATCGACAGGTCCTTGCGAAGGGCGCAAACAAGGAAGGGTATATCACCCCCTGCTAATATAAGGGCCAGATTTTGGTCGCGCGTCGTCGACGTGTAGTTACGCACGTCGACGTGTAGTTACGCGCGTCGACGTGTAGTTACGCATGTCGTCGACGTGCAGTTACGCGCGTCGTCGACGTGCAGTCAAAACATGAGAACCAGATCTCAATGACACATCGTCGACGTGTACTTAAGATGCAAAATCGACAAGAGAAAGACGACAATCATAACATTCAGATGAAACATCAAAAGGTCCCAATACAAACGAGAGTGTTGTTTTATTACATTAAAACATCAAAATGTCAGTCGTCTCCCCCAGCTTTCCACGGCCCCGACGGGAGCTTGCTGCGCAGCTTCACGACCTTCTTACGCCATCCCGCCGCCTGTTCTGCAAGAAGCGACTTGCACTCCGCGGTGTAGTCAGCATGCTGCCGATCAAGCGCAGCCTTATGCGCTACTTCGGCCTGGTCAAGGGAGGCCTTCAACGCGGCGATTTCGGCTTCGTGAGCGGCTTGGGCGGCCTCGGCGTCTGCTCGCTGCCTCCTGAACGTAGCCGCCTGCATCCTGAACCATTCCCACAGCCCGTCAATTTCCGCATTAGCGGAATCCAATGCTTCTTGAAGCTCGAAGGGGTCAGCAGCGTTCTCCTGCGCGACTTCGAGCTGAGCCTGGACTGCGGCTAACTCTTCAGCGTGAACCCGTCGAGCTTCCGCCAGCTGAGCGCGTAGCTCTCTCGACTCCTGCCGAGCAGCCCGAAGGGAGGCCTCAAGCCGCGTCATCCTTCGAGCACCCCCCTCGGCAATTCGACAGGCCGCCTGACAAAGGAGGAAACAACATGTACCACAGAGTTAAGGGGAATAGTTACTATTACAATCAACTCGTCAACGACTCAGACTTACCTTATGAAAGTCGTCGAGCTGACTCTGCCAGCCAGGACTACCCACCCCAGTATCATCTTCCTCCACCTGACGAGCAGAGAGCCCAGGGGAGCGGCGGTGAGAGGTAGCTTCAGTAGCCCCGAGGGGAGAACGGGGAGGTGGCCCGGCGACGCCCCCGGAAGCAGAGGAGGAAGGCGAAGCCATGAATTGCCGGACCTCCGCGTGATCGAGCATTCTGGCGGCAGGGGCAGCAGGTGGTGCAACAGCAGGGGCAGTAGGTGGTGCAACAGTAGGGGCAGCAGGTGATGCAACAGTAGGTGCAGCAGGGGGACCGCGGGGTGAAGCTCGCCCACGCGACCCAGCCGAGCCAGAAGGCATGGCTTCCTCGCCTCGCCCGAGGGAGGGAGACAGACTATAACCAGAAGACATCTTCGATTCTTCTATCTCCACGTACTGCCTACCCGTCGACGGCACGACCTCTGACCAGTCGTCGGGGAGGGAGCGAAGGTCGTCGACAGCAGCACGTCGCATGGCGCGAGCGGGGGGAGCGCGTCCAGCATCATCGTCGCTGGAAGACTCGTTCAGCAAAGCACGCCTCCTTGACTTCCCCGTTGGCGCAGCTACGTTGCGCGCAGCCGGTTGGCACACCAACCGAGGCGGGCACGCAAACTGAGGCGCGCATGCAAACCGGTACATGCGCACAAACCGAGGCAGGCACGCAACCGGGGGGACGTGCAAACCGAGGCAGGCACGCAAACCGAGACTGGCACGCAAATCAAGGCAAAGTGATCCTGACCGGGCGGGACCGAAGACCGTCCGGTCAGGAGGGGGTATTGTGTGTACTTTCTCTATTGGTCGGCCGGTCACCAGACCAAGGAGGCAGCACCCCCCCTCTCTCTCTACTTGGGTCGGCATGTCACCAGACCAAAAGGGGGGGGATCGGTCGGCCGGTCACCAGACCAAGGAAGCAGCACCCCCCCCCCCCCTCTCTCTACCTGGGTCGGCATGTCACCAGACCAAGGAGGCAGCACCCCCCCCCACTCCTTTCTCTACTTGGGTCGGTATGTCACCAGACCAAAAGGGGGGGGGGGGGGGGGATCGGTCGGCCGGTCACCAGACCAAGGAGGCAGCACCCCCCCTCTTTTGGTCTGGTGACATACCGACCCAAGTAGAGAGAGGGGGGGTGCTGCCTCCTTGGTCTGGTGACCGGCCGACCGAGCCCCTCCCCTTTTGGTATGGTGACATGCCGACCCAGGTAGAGAGAGGGGGGGGTGTTGCCTCCTTGGTCTGGTGACCGACCGACCGATCCCCCCCCCCTTTTGGTCTGGTGACATGCCGACCCAGGTAGAGAGAGAGGGGGGGTGCTGCCTCCTTGGTCTGGTGACCGGCCGACCGATAGAGAAAGTACACACAATACCCCCTCCTGACCGGACGGTTTTCGAACCAGCCTCGGTTTGTGTGCCCGCCTCGGTTTGCACGTCCACCCCGGTTTGCGTGCCAGCCTCGGCTTGCGCGTCCGTACCGATTTGCGTGCACACCTCGGTTTGCGTGCCCGCCTCGGTTGGCGTGCCCACCCGATTTGCAAGTCCGCCCGGTTTGCGTGTCCGCCCCGGTTTGCGTGCCCGCCTCGGTTTGCACGTCCGCCCCGATTTGCGCGCCTGCCTCGGTCTGCTCGCCCGCCTCGGTTTGCGTGCTGGCCTCGGTTCCGGTGCTGTAGGGACTCTAAGTGACTGTCTGGGCTTTTCCTGACTTTTCGCCACATGGCGTCACCAGGCGTCTCCACCTCGCCGCCTATTTTCCTCGAAATCCGAACCAACTCTTAAAGCTCCAACTTTCTCTATAAATAGGACCCCGAGGGTTCATTTCTTTCCTCTGCTTCAGACTTCTCCTCTGTGGCTGACTGTTCGTTTGGGAACTCGCTGCACATAGCTCCCTTTGGATACACGCCGAGGACCTGCGAGTTGGTTCGCTTGGATACACGCTGAAGATGTCTTTCACCTGGTTCTCAGTGACGAACAAGTTCCCTCTGATGGAGGAGATCCGGGCGGCGTACGGCATTCCGGATATGATTTCGCTTTCCTTTGCTACTGGTCCTTTGGACCCGTCAGACGGCGACCGTACTGTCGTCACGCTCGGCCAGCTTCGCTGCGGCCTGCGGCTTCCCCTTGCGAGCTTCTCTGGTCGCCTGCTGGAGCGCATGAACGTGTCTCCAGGCCAGATAGTTGGCAACGGCTGGAGGATCCTCCGCTGTATGGAAGCACTAGAAGTGCTGGCGGGGCAGCAGCTCTGCGTCGCGTACCTTCTGAAGAAGTACCTCATCAAAGATTACAAGATAACGCCTGGCAGCGTCTTCTCCTACTTCAGCCTGCAGGTGCGCGCAGGCAATCGCCCTCCCATCGGGGGCTTATCTGACTCGGTAAGGAGTTGGAAGGAGTGCCCCATCGTGGTCGGAGGGCCCTGGAGGGGTTGCTTCAAAATCCCCGGTCACGTCTCCCACCTCGCCGCGACCATCGAGGACTACTACCCCTCTAGGCAGCTTCAGTGCCCTGGGGCTGTTGAGGAAGAGTTGGACCAACTTATCAAGAGGGTGACGAATGACGACGACGACTGGAGGCAGCTGTTTCCGAAGCTACCAGTCGTCAGGTCTTACAGCACCACTCCAAAAAAGGGCAAACAGCCTGCAGCGTCCGGTAGGGAAGAAGAGCCACCAACTTACTCTTCTGAGCTCCCTGACAGGTACGTCAGCTCCGTCAGACGCTTCAACCCAAACACCGCTGCATCTAAACTCTGCGTAATCTTCAGGCGCCGCGCAAAGTCGACTGCAGCTGCAGGCAACTGCAGCCAACCGGCTGCGCGCAACGTAGCTGCGCCAACGGGGAAGTCAAGGAGGCGTGTTTTGCTGAACGAGTCTTCCAGCGACGATGATGCTGGACGCGCTCCCCCCGCTCGCGCCATGCGACGTGCTGCTGTCGACGACCTTCGCTCCCTCCCCGACGACTGGTCAGAGGTCGTGCCGTCGACGGGTAGGCAGTACGTGGAGATAGAAGAATCGGAGATGTCTTCCGGTTATAGTCTCTCTTCCTCCCTCGGGAGAGGCGAGGAAGCCATGCCTTCTGGATCGGCTGGGTCGCGTGGGCGAGCTTCACCCCGCGGTCCCCCTGCTGCACCTACTGTTTCATCACCTGATGCCCCTACTGTTGCACCACCTACTGCCCCTGCTGTTGCACCACCTGCTGCCCCTGCCGCCAGAATGCTCGATCACGCGGAGGTCCGGCAATTCATGGCTTCGCCTTCCTCCTCTGCTTCCGGGGGCGTCGCCGGGCCACCTCCCCGTTCTCCCCTCGGGGCTACTGAAGCTACCTCTCACCGCCGCTCCCCTGGGCTCTCTGCTCGTCAGGTGGAGGAAGATGATACTGGGGTGGGTAGTCCTGGCTGGCAGAGTCAGCTCGACGACTTTCATAAGGTAAGTCTGAGTCGTTGACGAGTTGATTGTAATAGTAACTATTCCCCTTAACTCTGTGGTACATGTCGTTTCCTCCTTTGTCAGGCGGCCTGTCGAATTGCCGAGGGGGGTGCTCGAAGGATGACGCGGCTTGAGGCCTCCCTTCGGGCTGCTCGGCAGGAGTCGAGAGAGCTACGCGCTCAGCTGGCGGAAGCTCGACGGGTTCACGCTGAAGAGTTAGCCGCAGTCCAGGCTCAGCTCGAAGTCGCGCAGGAGAACGCTGCTGACCCCTTCGAGCTTCAAGAAGCATTGGATTTCGCTAATGCGGAAATTGACGGGCTGTGGGAACGGTTCAGGATGCAGGCGGTTACGTTAAGGAGGCAGCGAGCAGACGCCGAGGCCGCCCAAGCCGCTCACGAAGCCGAAATCGCCGCGTTGAAGGCCTCCCTTGACCAGGCCGAAGTAGCGCATAAGGCTGCGCTTGATCGGCAGCATGCTGACTACCCCGCGGAGTGCAAGTCGCTTCTTGCAGAACAGGCGGCGGGATGGCGTAAGAAGGTCGCGAAGCTGCGCAGCAAGCTCCCGTCGGGGCCGTGGAAAGCTGGGGGAGACGACTGACCTTTTAATGTTTTGATGTAATAAAACAACACTCTCGTTTGTATTGGGACCTTTTGATGTTTCATCTGAATGTTATGATTGTCGTCTTTCTCTTGTCGATTTTGCATCTTAAGTACACGTCGACGATGTGTCATTGAGATCTGGTTCTCATGTTTTGACTGCACGTCGACGACGCGCGTAACTGCACGTCGACGACATGCGTAACTACACGTCGACGCGCGTAACTACACGTCGACGACGCGCGACCAAAATCTGGCCCTTATATTAGCAGGGGATGATATACCCTTCCTTGTTTGCATTGGTCGATCGGTCGTACCCCCGAGGGGTCTGTCGACTGATCCTCCCAGGTGTTCACCGGCCGGTCACGCCCTTCGCAGGGACCTGTCGATCGGTCAGCCAAGTTGTAGAACTCGCTCGGAGTGTTATGTACCACTTGGTTTAGGTTGGTCGACCGGTCGTACCCCGGCGGGGTCTGTCGACCGATCTTCCAAGGTGTTCACCGGCCGGTCTCGCCCTTCGTAGGGTCCTGTGGACCGGTCGGCCAAGTGGTAGAACTCGCTCGGAGTGTTATGTACCACTTGGTTTAGGTTGGTCGACCGGTCGTACCCCGGCGGGGTCTGTCAACCGATCTTCCAAGGTGTTCACCGGCCGGTCTCGCCCTTCGCAGGGTCCTGTCGACCGGTCGGCCAAGTGGTAGAACTCGCTCGGAGTGTTATGTACCACTTGGTTTAGGTTGCCTTAGTTAACCATTATTCTCACACATGAACAAGAACATTGAGCAAATGCATCTTTATTGAATAGATCCAGCACTACAGAACGATTACAAGCATCTCCCATTTAGCAACCCTGGTAGAACTTGCGTAGATTGGCGGCATTCCATGGCCTTGCTAGTGCATCGCCGTCTTGAGTCTTCAGGCGGTAGGCTCCATTCTTTCCCATACCATCGATGATGTATGGTCCTTCCCAGGTAGCTCCCAGCTTGCCACTTCCCAGCTCCTTGGTATTGTCGAAGACTTTCCGCATAACCAAGTCCCCTTGTTTGAATACACGCCTTCTAACTTTGCGGTCATACGCCCTCTTGATGGCCTGATGATAATTAGCTAGGCGCGATCTCGCTCTTTCCCTCTTCTCTTCCAGCAGGTCTAGGCCATCCAGCAGGAGTTCATCGTTCCGCTCTGGGTCGGCAGCTACGACTGTTCGCTGTGTTAGGACCAGGGTTTCAGTTGGCAGGACTGCTTCGGAGCCATAGGTAAGGCTGAACGGGGACTCTCCCGTAGGCCCATAGATTGTGGGGGGTTTTTAGTCGAACCGGGCGGTTCGGATGGCAAGCACAATCCAACAAGCCAAAGAGAAGAGTGAAGACAGTAGTTACGTGGAAAAACCCCTTCGCAACGTCGAAGGGGAAAAAACCACAGGTGGGGCGAGAATGCACTAAAACAATCTTTTCGGGTACAATCTCTCACCTTAACCCCAATTACAAACCCCGAGGACCGGTCTCCCAAACTACCGATCTCTGCAATTTCACTCAGACTACCGACCGCTGCAGGCAGCGTCTGGCTACCGGTTGCTGCAGACAGTATCTGGCTACCGGTCGCTGCAGACAGTATCTGGCTACCGACCGACCTCCGCAGACAGCCTCTGACTACTGTCCGACCGATCTCCGCAACTCCGCAAATTCCGGGACGAAGCGGGCAGCGTCTCCTCCAGAATTCTTCCTCTTCTTGCTGAAGGGGTAGGTCCTTTTTTATAGTGGCGGGGTGACGGTTACAACGCTCCGCGAAAAACGGGAGGGTAACGTGTCCCCGCAATGAGCTCAACCGCCGCTGTAGTGAGGACGTGGCGCACGGTTGACACCTGGTCACCTTGGGCCGGAAATCTCGGAGTGTAGTCAGCACTCCGAGATCTCCGGGTTCGACTGCTGCTTCACACCTCGGCTCGTTGCACGTCCTAACAAGAGAGATAGAGGGGGGCTGTTGCATGGCCGACCCCCCCCCCCCCCCTTTTGCTGTCTGGTGACATGCCGACCCAAGTAGAAAAGAGGGGGGGTGCTGCCTCCTTGGTCTGGTGACCGGCCGACCGATCCCCCCCCCCCTTTTGGTCTGGTGACATGCCGACCCAAGTAGGTAGAGGGGGGGGTGCTGCCTCCTTGGTCTGGTGACCGGCCGACCGATCCCTCCCCCCCCCCCCCCCCTTTTTTGGTCTGGTGACATGCCGACCCAAGTAGAGAGAGAGGGGGGTGCTGCCTCCTTGGTCTGGTGACCGGCCGACCGATCCCCCCCCCCCCCCCCTTTTGGTCTGGTGACATGCCGACCCAAGTAGAGAGAGGGGGGGGTGCTGCCTCCTTGGTCTGGTGACCGGCCGACCGAGCCCCTCCCCTTTTGGTCTGATGACATGCCGACCCATAGAGAAAGTACACACAGTCCATAAGGATAGGAGACTAACTGGAGTTACTGGCGTGCAGCTTACCTTTGAAGGACCAAACTACAGGCGAAAAGGACAGTCAAACAAAAGATGAGTAGAGGCCTCGATGTTAGCATTGCAAACTATGGTACCAATATGCTCACATGCATAAAATTGTTACATCCAGTCAATGATTCACAATATTTTAAAGTTCCTTGAACTCGATACCTTGCAGTTTGAGTTAGTAGTGAGAACAAGGATTATAGTTCTCTGTATTGTAGCATGTCGTCTCACTCGGGATTGAGAGCATATCGGCAATAGGATAATGTTTTGTGCATTGTTCAAAAATCATGAAGAACTTGAAAAGTATTTGCTTGTTAGAATAAAAAATCTATAGTAGAAATCTAGATTTGGGAGAGCATATATGAGGCTTATTGGCAGATACATGCAAATAGCTGATAAATCTACGAACAAGAACTAATACAGAAAAAAAAAAAAAAAGGCACCACTAAGAAGTAAATATAAATATAAGTACTAAAAGAGACTGACTTCTGACGGGTATTAAGGCATCACACCTTAATACTTCTAAGGCATTGTACCATGGAATTGGGGCATCTCATCAAGGCGGTCAACAACAAAGGCATCATACAAATAAGAAAAGAACACGTGATTTAACCGATTGAAGTTGGTGGACAAGTCCCCCCATAAATACTACAGCGATTTCCATCAACTTTCGCTACTATACTAGGCTTTTCAATAATCAAAGGGAAATCAGCCTCCCTAACCCAATATATATTAAACAAGGTCTCTTATAAACTTTCCTCCACTAAGGGTCTTAAATATTTTAAAAAATGACTAGAAAAATGCCCAAAGATTCTAATAAAATAAGAAACTCCCTAAATTAGGATCGTACTCCGATTCAAACTGAAATCGAGTTCCTAATAAAAAAAAATCCTACACAATTTGAAATTGGACTATAGATTAGAATTACAATTCAATTCAGTCCTAAAGCGGAGGTAATTACACTTAAATTCAAAGACAATGGACCGATGACTTCCTGGTGATGTGCATGATGATCGGTATCCTTATTCTTCTTCTAGATGAAACCAACTGCATTAGGGATGGATAGCCTATATTCCTCCTAGAGTATTTCTAAAAATTAAAAATACCATTCAAATTACATCCAGGTGGAATCTATTTTAGGAATAGCAATTCCAAATGGGAGATGGAATAGTAAGTATTCCCATTTTCACCCCTCTTAATATTCACACTCCACTTAGAGGGGTAAAGAAAATCTAAAATCCATCTATGGCCCTACCACCCTCATCTGGCAAACCCACAACACCCTGCCTAGACCCACCACCTCCACCACTCTCCTCTGCCTCCTTTCACCGTCTTTTGGTACCACGGCCCATCTTTGCGTAGACTCATTGCCACCCTTTGCCTTCATCTTGGCTCCACGGTTCCACCACGTTCTTATGCTCAGACGCACTGCCATCCACCTTGCTTTTCATACTAGTTCAGCTGCACCACCATCATCCCCTAAAATGCTCGTGAATTACCTCACCATCTTCCTCCACCCGACATCACTCTCCTCTCATCTTCGAATTGGATGCAGATGACAAGGGTAGATGCCATATTTTTTGGGTATTTCGCATAATGTTTCATTGGAGTAAGCAAATAGCATCCAAATGAAATCAGAATTATCTCTTTTCAAACGCAAGTCTACCAGTTATCCCCTCAATTCTTGGATTCCAAAATCTAATGGAGGAGATATGAACTCAAACATTGACCTTGCATAAAGTTGCTACATCTAGCCGGTAACTTTCAGAAGCAAATACATTATAAAATATAAATTTTAGCAAAGGAAAATAATTACAATGATTAAAGAAGCCTAAAATAGAAATCAGCAAATCTCTAACGATTACGCGAACACTTAAAAACTGCAAGAACAACACCAATAAGTTCAATCAAAGCCGATCCATCCGCCGCACATATCCAATCGATGAAAGAATCATGTAAAGAAACCCTAGACCTCCTCACCAAATGTGAATCCAAGGGAGCTGATGAGCGCCTTGTTGCAGATCACGATCGAGACGGACGAGACCACCGACAGGCTCAGCGCACCGACGGTTCCCAGCTGGAACCGCCCGCCGTCGCCCATCTCCGCTCCAACACGCCGCCTCTCTCCCGCGATCTGGACCTCACACTAGAGCGAGATCCGAGCCCACCTCATTCCCGAGACGCGGATCATCAAGGATTTCAACTGAACCGAACAGTAGAATCAAGATCTCACGCGTTTCTCGGAACCCTAGAGAGAGAGGATGGGATATTTTTCTATTTTTCGAGAGAATTTCGGACTAGCAGCCTAGCAGGGAGCTGGGAGGGAGGAGAGACTGTGAACGAAAGCGGGTACTGTTCGCGTTCTCTCTCTTATTTGTAATTTTTTATTTTTTATTTTTTATTTTACTTTAGGCGCCAGCGTCGTCCGACGGAGGCGGCGGAGGCGGGATCTGACGTGGGATTCCGCCCCCACCGAACTCAACGGTATAGATCTCACCAGAGACTCAAGTAACTGTAGTATGATATCTCTGTGTATACAGTGACGTGACTATACTGTTGAGGCTAAGCGGTTCGATTTTTTGTTACCGAACGAAAAGAGGAGGAGGAGATTAGGTGGAGAAGCAGAGGATTTTAAACCTGCACCTAAAAAATGAACCACAGAAAGACACTCCCTCGATTGGCCACGTGATGGAGATGGGGCCCGGCTCCATCACCTCTTCGGATGCTCAGTAGGTTTGTTTACTGAGTGTGATGCTCGAGTGCTTCTTAAATGATACTGCCTTCAAACGAAATCGTGGTCGAGCTGGTGTACGGGATCGTATTAGGTGCACCGAACAGGGAGCTGACTTAGGTTGGGGTGCATTTGATTAATGATTTTTTTTTTTTTAATGATCAATGGATGATTTTTATTTTGGAAAAATACGTGTTAAGTAAAAAAACGTGCATTGCATTTAGTCTCATTATAAATTTCTATTTAAGGTCTGTTCTTTTGCAATAAAAATTCGGACAAAATCCTATTAATGAACATAAACAGGGTTTTTGTCCAAATTTTTCTCGTTCTTATGTGGATGATATCTCGGAAAAGGTATTTTCCCTGGGTGGAAATTTTTCTTGCCGAGTAAGGAAACTATCTCCTTCCTAAATCAGCAGAAAGGAGCTTTCTCTCTGTCATTGCAGAAAGCTTGATGTGATAAGGCGAATTTTGCCCGACACTCTTTACAGCCTTACTTACCTCCGGGTACCATTCTGACGACGTATTCGTCCCCTTCGGCCATCATTTTGAAGTGCAAGATCTTGTCGAATTTTCAAGATCTAAGGTACTCTCTAACCTTTTGAGATCTGAAATCTCGGGTTATGGTATGTTTTTTTTTTTCATCGGTTCTGCCCACAAAGTCGATCAATTAAAAAGAACGTACCCATGAGATCTATACTTCTTTGTGCTTGACAAAATTCCCCAATGAGGACAAACTTAGTTAACTCCATGAACTCCCATTACTTCATGAGGGTAACACACGAGAAATTGATGTCAGTAGGCAAATCAGGGAAAAAAACTTTGGTACTGTATTTCAACCATTAGAACCATCAGATATTTGCTTGTCTTGTGATGCTTTGTGTAATGGGGAACCCAAATTACAGATTGTTCATGTTGGTTTCATGGATAGTGTTAGAATTGGTGAGGTCTACAGCTCGTAAAAACCTATAATTTACCTATGTATGGTTGATGGTATAGGATTGCATATTGGTACGTACCTTAGTACGTGTTCTGATTACAGAACAGAGAGCCATGGCTACGTGGTAATCCACTTGAGTGGGAGACTCAAGGGACTGGTCCCATGTAACCTAAATACGTTCGCAGCTCTGATTAGGGTTGGTCGCCCTATCAGGATAAGCTGTTGGAATGACAGAGCGTGGGTGTCTCCACCATAATCATTACCAGGCACAGTGTCTGTGGCCGAACGGAACCAACATGGTGCATAGATCGGTGAGCAGACACCGGTGCACTAAACCGTGTTTCTGCTTAGGGTAAAACGGTCCTAAACCCCGATGAACCACGTCTGATGGACTAACCAGTTGAGTGGTGCTTTGCTGCACCAATGTGTGAGGATCCGGATGCAGTAATCCAAAACCATGGTGTACTGGGTTACCCGGCTGGCGTTGCATCAGCGTGTCACTCTTGCAGGCCATCCACACCTCTAACGGGAGGTGCGTTCCTTGGTCTGACCTATGTCGTATTAAACCCTGGCCAGGTAGTCATCAGTTGGACTCGTGAAGGATCCGGTTGCTTGTCAGAATAATCGGAGGTACGATGTATGTGGTCAACCTGGAAGGAACCGAGTTGTATGAGCACTCAAGTCTGATGGTATTCTCTACCGCCCGAGTTGCATCATAGCACCAGATGGAGGGACAACGAGTTTACCATACTAAGCGGAGAGCAGGGGTATAAGGGAGAACATAGTAAGTCCGGGGAAATTGGAGTGTAGCCTGCGTCACACTCTGGATGGCCACACAGGTTAACTTGGACTCAGAGGATCGATGGTACACTCGGGTAGTGTGTCGATCGAGTCTGAGTTGGAAGCCATGAACCCTGCTCCCTGAAGGTTCCACCTTATCGATATTATGTACGGTCCTAGTACCATCTCCTCGAAACATAGGACGCAGTAAGAGGAAGCGAGTAGTTCAAACCTACGCTCCGTGAGTACTTCGCACTAGTGCACGGTAGATGCGTAGCTATGTGTGTGCACTAAGGAAAAACCCTAGGTTAGTGCAGAGACACATGTAGTTATCCCTCGCCATAAGTGAACTTTGCTACATGGGTGCGATGCACCGGGACATGTTGTGAGTTGACTGGTTGACTTTACTAGAGGCATCCTCGGGTGACCTCAGTTAATAGTAAAGTAACTTATCAAGATCACTTAAGGAAGAGTCGCTAAGTCTCGCACACTAGAAATGGTCAATTTGAGGCATAAGGGCGTTTTGGTAAAAACACGCACTGCCAAGCCTCACTAGTGACCAACCCTAGCTATGGGAGACCCATGCAGGGCCGGCCTCTATATTATGGGGATGAGAATCCCCAGTAATAGGGCCGGCCATAGGGATAAGATATGGGTTTTGAATTGGTCAAAACAAGCCCTAAAAGTGGGGAAAACGGATAAAGAGAATGAGAGATAGAGGGAGATTTTTAGGGAGATCTTTTGGGGATCAAACCTATCCCCTTGGAGCCTTATCCAAGGGGATAGGCCGGCCTTATAAAAGGGAAGAGGGGGGATCGGCCAAGTATGATGCCAGATGGAAAAATCAAACCCCCCTCCTTTGTTCTCCCCATATCTCTTCTCATCTCCTCTCTCGTTTCTCTCGCTCGCTTGCATCATTGGATGGCGACTCTTCTTCCTCACGTAGGGTTTTGTAAAAGGAGAAGGCTCATCGGATGGAGGCACTCAGAGATCCATCGATGAAGTGCCGTGCATCGTGCGAGATCGGATAAACTAGAAGGCATCTCCCGCAAGCTTTTGCTGTCAAGAATATGCACAGAAAATCAGTGTTATTTCTGTGATTCTAGGAGCTACAAAAGTCTAAACGAGATGAACCTTGTTGAAAAAGTTGCGTCTTGAAGCTGGCTACCTACAGTCCAAATTTTAGCCCAATTGGACTTCGAAGCAGAAAGTTATGGCCGTTGTACTGAACATATGTCGAGCAGATCCAAGCTCGTCTCCATTAACAAAGAAGAATTTATCACGGTAAAAGAATCTGCACGCAGGTATGATCTCTAACATATAGGTCTAGCATAGATAGAACATGTATGCATGCTAGATTGTTCTTTCGTGTTAGATCAATGTTAGGAGTTCGCGTAGTTGCAATGCTAGAATCATATACGCACGTGTAGATCATTTCTATGAAAATTTTGATATGTAACGCACACCGCTTTCAGTTTTCGGACCTTCACTTTGCTTCCGCTGCGGGCCGCTCCCATGGATTTATTTCTAACAGGTAATTGGTGATTTAACATTCATGCAGATTATGATTTTCCTAATTGTGGATTGCCATTTGCATGCAAAGCGCTATATATATATATATATATATATATATATATATATATATATATATATATATATATATATATATATATATATATATATGAGGGATACTCACTAATGGGCTTTTACTAATAAAGGTATTAATGATCACATCCAATGGTTCGAATCTGATGGATGGCTCAGATTATCCCTCCCTCTCCCTCCCTCTCTCTCTCTCTCTCTCTCTCTCTCTCTCTCTCTCTCTCTCTCTTTCTCGATGGAGTAAAACCAGCACCTCTCGTCCGGAGACATATGTCATAAGACCAAAATTCGATAATAACCCCTTGTGTCATCTCTCTCTCTCTCTCGTCTCTAATCTTCACAACATACAAACTATCTAGTTCAATCAAGAATTGTGGGGCGAAGTCTCTAATCAAGATGGTACAAAAATTTCTCCCACAATCTTTGACATCGTCTATGGGATCCCATTAGAGGTTCTACTCACACCTCTACCGACTCTTACTCAACTTGTTGTGATGAGCCACAAGTCCTCCTTCAAGTCTACTTCAACTCTTCTATCACGCCAACATTAATGTGCTCAATGGTGAAGGCTAGCACCAACCCTCCGAAGGCGGGTACTGATCAGACAAACAATGTATTGGTCGAAAATGAGCATGAAGTCTCTATGGCGACCAATCGAAGACATGTTCATGAGTGACTGGGGCCGCAAGGCAGCCATCCGGAAGGCCGCAGCAATCAGCAGGACCGACCGTCCCCGAGGCGTCGATCTGGCAAAAAGCATGTTACCCAAGGGGACGAGGCTCCGACTAAGTATCAAATCTCGGCTGCTTATTTCCAACTACTGAACCTCCTTAAGAAGAACGCAGCCCTCGAGCAAGAGAATGATTCCCTGAAGAAAGCAGCTGAAAGGGTGGGTGTTGTAGTTTACAATGCTCCCATCGCTAATGAAGAACCACCAAGGACTTGCCCAGCCATGAGTTATCGTCTAGAAGAACTGCAAGGGCTGCGTACCGAGAGGCATTAGGTATCCACGCAAACACCAAGGCAAACGGTGTGGGATCACCTCGACATCGATGGTGCACCAAGCCATCGCAGAGAAAAGTCACCAGAGTCAACTGGGCTCCCCATCCACTCGCGCACAAGGGCAATAGATACCCGTGAATTACTTAACAGACTAGGGCAAGTCGCCGACGTCGGTCGACACCATCAAGACTACAGGCTGCTAATCGCCTCAGCGGAGCCCCAGCGCCCTGAAGTTCTCGCAATCCCATTTCCTCAGGAATAGTAGACACTGAAGTTACTAAAATTCAATTGCATCAAGGAAGGCCCTGCTCTCCATATCCTAGCCTTCAAGTAATCCATAACGTCATACGAGTATGAGAACCACGTCCTCTGTCGTATGTTCACGGGAAGCCTCGAGGGACCTGCCCTTGACTGGTACCACACTCTGCCCCCCGGTACGATGGTCACATTCAAAAAATTGGCAGAACTCTTCATGAATCACTACCGGCTGAACCTAAAGCCAGAAAAAAAAAAAAGCTGGACACTCTCTACCGGCTGAAAATAGGCTCTGACAAGTCCTTAAGGAGTTTCACGATAAGGTTTCGTAACAAGTATTCTGAGCTTACTGGCCAATCCCATAATGAGGAGGCCATCATGCTAGTATTCCACAACGTTATCCAACCGGAACTCCACATCTATAATGACTTCATCTAGCATCCTCCCGGCTCCTTGGAGGCAATGTTCAAACGCATACAACGGGAGATGGAAGTAAAAGATAATCAACATGACAAAAGGCTATGCGAGCCTTGTGAACCTCGCGACTCCCGATATAAGAAGACTAACAAAGCCCAGAAGGAAGAATGCTACAAGAAACGTACCAACGCTGTCCGATCAAAAGGTACCGGCCAAAAGGCATAATGAAGATCCGAAGGCCCCTCCAATAGGGAAGAGGCAAATTTTGAGAGAGCAAAGAGTGTTCATTGAGCTGAACATCTCGATTGAAGATATCTCACGCCTAATTGCAAAACGAGCTCTTTTGCAAATGGTCGCAGCCTCTCCCTCCAAATTCCAACTAGGTAGGGGATATGACAGCCTACTGCGAGTTCCATCATAGCCACGACCACCCAATATTTATCTGCCAGAAGCTAAAGCTTCACATCCAAGACCTGGTCCAAGAAGAGCGACTCGATGGCTATATCACCAACAAGGAACCAGGTTGATAGAAGGAAAGGCAATAGCAGTAAAGAAAGAGAGTCAACATGAAACGTGGATGCAGGATTGGAAGCTCTTTTAAGTCGGAAGCTCGAAGCAAAATCGGCTACGCCCTCTCGAGGCTAAAGTCCGATAAAAAGGCTCTTGGCAACCCAGGTCAACCAAAGACTTTGATTCCGTCCATTCAAGTTAGAAGCTTAAAGCAAAATTGGCTACGCCCTCTCGAGGCTAAAGTCCGATAAAAAGGCTCCTAGCAACCCAAGTCAACCAAAAACTTTGATTCTGCCCATTCAAATAGAAGCACGAAACAAATTTGGATATGCCATCTCAAGGCTAAAGTCTGATGAAAAGGCTCCTAGCAACCCAGGTCAACCAAAGACTTCGATTCCTCCTATTTAAGTCAGAAGCTTGAAGCAAAATCTGCTATGCCCTCTCGAGGCTAAATTCTGATGAAAAGGCTCCTAGCAACCCAGGTTAACCAAAGACTTCGATTCCGCCCATTCAAGTCGGAAGCTCGAAGCAAAATCGGCTATGCCCTATCAAGGCTAAAGTCTCATAAAAAGGCTCCTAGCAACCCAGGGCAACCAAAGACTTTGATTCCACCCATTCAGGTCGGAAGCTCGAAGCAAAATCGACTACACCCTCTTAAGGCTAAAGTCCGATAAAAAGGCTCCTAGTAATCTAGGTCAACCAAAGACTTCGGTTTCATCCATTCAAGCCAGAAGTTTATAGCAAAATTGGCTACGCCCTCTCGAGGCTAAAGTCCGATAAAAAGGATCCTGGCAATTCAGGTCAACTAAAGACTTCGATTACATCTATTCAAGTCGGAAAGCTTGAAGAAAAATCTACTACGCCACTTCAAGGCTAATGTCTAATAAAAAGGCTCCTGGCAACCCAGGTCAACGAAAGACTTCGATTCCGTCCATTCAAGTCAGAATCTCGAAGCAAAATCAGCTACGCCCTCTCGAGGCTAAAGTCTGATAAAAAAGCTCTTGGCAACCCAAGTCAACCAAAGACTTCGATTCCGCCCATTCAAATCGAAAGCTCGAAGCAAAATCGGCTACGCCTCTAGAGGCTAAAATCTCATAAAAAGGCTCATAGGAACCCAAGTCAACCAAAGACTTTGATTCCGCCTATTCAACTCGAAAGTTTAAAGCAAAATCGGCTATGCTCTCTCGAGGCTAAAAGCCCGATGAAAAGGCTCCTAGCAACACAGGTCAACCAAAGACTTCGATTTCGCTCATTCAAGTTGGAAGCTCGAAGCAAAATCGGATATGCCCTCTTCGAGGCTAAATTCCGATGAAAAGGCTCCTAGCAACCTCGGTCAACCAAAGACTTCGATTCTGCACATTCAAGTCGGAAGCTCGAAGATAAATCAGCTACACCCTCTCAAGATTAAAGTCTAATGAAAAGGCTCATAGCAACCCGGGTCAACCAAAGACTTTGATTCTGCCCATTCAAGGTGGAAGCTCGAAACAAAAGTGGGATAAAAAGGCTCCTAGCAACCCAGATCATCCAAAGACTTCAATTCCGCCCATTCAAGTCAAAAGCTCAAAGCAAATTAGGCTACATCCTCTCGAGGCTAATATCCGATAAAAAGACTCCTGGTAACCCAGGTCATCCGAAGACTTCAATTCTGCCCAATCAAGTCGGAAGCTCAAAGCAAATTCGACTATGCCACTCGAGGCTAAAGTCCAACAAAAAGGCTCCTTGGAATCTAGGTCAATCTAAGCTGTCAACTATACTCATTCGAGATAATAAGATTAAGCCCAAGGTCCTTCCCTTAACAGTCGAAGACAAAATCCAAGGCGACCAATGCCTCGGCACTCTACAAGCCCAAGGCCCTGCCCTTGGCACTCGAAGGCAAAGTTTGAGGTGATCTGTCCTTGGCATTCGATAAACTAAAGGCCCTGCCATTAGCACTCGAAAACAAAGTTCGAGGAAAGCATCGCTGCCTCGACATACACCAAGTCCAAGGGGACAATCTTGGCACTCAAAGATAAAGTTTGAGGAAAGCATCGTCGCCTCGGCATACACCAAGTCCAAGGAGATAACTTTGGCACTTGAAGACAAAGTTTAAGAAAGGCGTCGCTACCTCGGCATACACCAAGTCCAAAGAGACAGCCTTGGCACTCGAAGACAAAGTTCAAGGTAGGCGTTATCGCCTCGATTTGCACCAAGTCTAGGGAGACAACCTTGGCACTGTAAGACAAAGTCTGATGTTGCATGCTCTCACCGAGATGCTGTCTCCAATTCAAGACCGATAGTCTCAGTGCTTGAGCCCAGAGAATTTAGATTTCTGGAGGTCTCCACTTAAGGTAGTAAAGACATAGCGGCTGGAGTAAACATTATCTATTTTTAAATTCTATAAAATAGATTGTAGTAGACTCTAATTTTTGCTTGAAACCATTGTTTACAGAAATCATGACCAAGCTCGACCCCCTTGCCTCCATCCTTAATGATAACAAACTTACGAGACCAAACTACGAGGACTGAAAGTGTAACCTGATGCTCGTCCTAAGGGTTGGCAAGCACATAATTGCCCTAAGTACCCCTCAACCGGCCATGCCGGGACCAAGTGCTACTGAGGCTCGGTTGAAAGAATAGAAAGACTGGCTAGATGCTGATGAGATATGCAAGTACTACATAGTGGCAACCTTGCAGACCGTCCTTTAGAAGCAAGTCAAAGACATGGCCTTTGCTTCAGACATGATGCTCTATTTAAAGGAAATGTTCGAGGATCGTAGTCGAGTAACTCATTACCTGACCATCAAGAAATTGGTATCCACGAAAATGGTAGAGGGGACTTTAGTTCGGGATCATATACTGAAATTGTTTGGCTATGTGAATGAGCTTGGTTCCTTCGATGTCATCTTGGATGCAGGGATTCAGACCGACATTTTTCTCGCGTCTCTGTCAGGAGCGTTTGAGGGCTTCGTTACCAACTTTAACCTTAACCGGTTGAAGATGTCTAATGCAGAGCTCCTAGCGGCGCTCCAGGCGACAGAGGACGAGATGAAGGCAGGAGCCCAATCCCTGAACGTAGAGCGGAAGTCTTTTCTGAAAGTGAAAGGAATATTTCAGAAAAGAAAGTTTAAGAAACCAGTATAGATGGGCCAGGTGCAGTCGTATGTTTCTAAGCAGAATGGTCCGGCGAAGCCGAAAGGAAAATATTTCCGATATGGCAAGAATGGACACTGGAAGGGTGACTGCCGTGCGGCTCCCAAGATGGCTGAGACAGGTATATCTCAAATCCACATAATGGAATCTCTTGTAGCATCCAGTTGTTCTCTAGTTTCATGGATTGTGGATTCAGGTTCCACTAACCATGCTTGCAATAATTTGCAGGGGTTCAAGGAGACAAGAAAACTGGGTAATAGGGAGATAATCCTAAGCATGGAAACTGAGGCCATGACAGAGGTTGAAACAGTTGGAGATGTCATCTTGCAGTTTCTTGATGGAAGAAGTTTATTAATTAGAGACATACTTTATGTACCGTCCTTGAGACAAAATTTAATTTCTGATTCCTTATAGAATAATGAAGGTTTTTGAGTTTTATTTGATGCTTCTGGTGTGTTAATTAAATTGAATGGTTCCTTTGTTTGTAAAAGAAAGACACAAAATGATCTCTATGTAATTAACTCCAATCATAAACATGATAACATAACTGAAGCCTATGTGGTTAATTCATCTAAAAGAAAAATTTCCTCAGATAATCCAACACTCCTTTGGCATTTAAGGCTTGGACACATAGCCTTAGACATGATTCACAGGTTGGTTAAGGTAGGAATTTTAAGTCCAGATATTTCAGAAAGCCTACCAACGTGTGAGTTTTGCTTGGAAGGCAAGATGACTAAAAGATCTTTCCGAGCCAAAGATAGCAGATCTCAGGAGGTATTAGAGTTAGTACAAACTGATGTATGCGGTCCCATAAGTTTCTGTGCCATAGGAGGCTTCGAGTATTTTATCACCTTTATGGATGATCACTCGAGGTTTGGATACATATACCTAATACGACGGAAGTCTGAATCCTTTGATAAATTCAAGGAGTTCAGGGCTAAAGCAAAAAAGCAGACGGGTAAGAGTATCAACTCTCTTTGATCAGATCGAGGAGGCGAATACCTATCGGATAAATTTATTGGGTACCTGCGTGAGCATGGGATCGTATCCCAGTTGACTGCACCAGGGATACCGTAACAAAACGGTGTATCTGAGAGGAGAAATCGAACTTTGTTAGACATGGTTCGGACTATGATGAGTTATGCAACATTGCCACCTAGTTTTTAGGGATATGCCCTAGAGACAGTAGCATATACTTTGAACTTTGTTCCATCAAAGTCAGTACCTCTAACTCCTTGGGTGCTGTGCTTGAAGCGAAAGCCAAGCCTGCAGCACTTTAGGATTTGGGGTTGTCCAGCACATGTGTGGAAGGACAAGCGAGATAAGATGGAGTCAAAGACTAAGGTATGTCTGTTCGTTGGGTATCCAAAAGGGACAAAGGGTGGTTTATTTTATGATCCTGATGATAGAAAGGTTGTCGTCTCAACGAACGCTGTATTCCTGGAGCAGGATTATTTAATAGACCATAAGCCCACCAGTAAAGTAGCTCTTGAAGAATTGCTTGGTACTGATGGGAGTATGCAGACAGAAAATATAGTGGAAGTCGATACCAATAAGATAAACGATACTGTAGAATCGACTCCTATGGAACCACCGCAGGCTCGTCGCAGTGGAAGGACCACAAGAGCTCCTGATAGATACATTGGAGAAACCTTCTTGGTAGATCCAGAGTTTCAGGAAGATGATCCTCTAAACTATGACGAAGCGATGGTATCCTTTAACCATGTAGCATGGTAGAAAGCCATGGAGGCAGAACTGACATTGATGTCCCAAAACTCGGTTTGGACACTTATAACACCGCCTCATAACATTAAACATGTTGGGTGTAAGTGGGTGTACAAAAAAAAAAGAGGTCCGGATGGTACTGTTGAGACTTACAAAGCTAGACTAGTCGCTAAGGGTTATACCCAGCGAGAAGAGACCGACTATGATGAAACCTTTTCACCAGTGGCTATGCTTAAGTCAATATGGATCCTCTTGTCTATTGCAGCCCATTATGATTGGAAGATCTAGCAAATAGACATCAAGACTGCATTCCTCAACGGAGATTTGGAAGAAGACATCTATATGTCACAGCCTCAAGGCTTTGTCACAAAAGGTCAGGAAAGTCTGGTGTGCAAGTTGCAAAGGTCCATTTATGGACTCAAGCAAGCATCCAGAAGTTGAAACATGTATTTTGATCAGGCTATCCAGTCTTTTGGATTTGAACAGAACGTGGATGAACCATGTGTTTATAAAAGGAGCGATAAGACTACAATAGTTTTTTTGGTACTTTACGTGGACGATATCCTGCTAATTGGAAACGATATTGGAACATTGTCTACAGTGAAGGTGTGGTTATCCTCTTAATTTGACATGAAAGACCTGGGTGAAGTGAGTTATGTTCTGAGGATCAAGGTAACTCGAGATCGATAGAACAAGACTCTCTCGCTGTCACAGTCAGCCTACATAGATACTATTTTGGTCAGATTCAGTATGCACAACTCCAAGAAGGGACTGGTTCCATTCAGACATGGAATGAAATTGTCCAAGGATCAGGGTCCTAAGACTCCTGAGGAGAGGGCAGAGATACAGAAGATACATTATGCTTCGGCTGTAGAGAGTCTGATGTATGCTATGTAGTGCACGAGACCAGATATATACTATGCAGTAGGTATGATAGGCATGTATCAGTCAAATACGGGTCCAGGGCACTGAACTGCTGTGAAAAGTATACTTAAGTATCTTCGTAGAACGAGAGATTATGAGTTAGTTTACTCTTTCACAGGAACTGATGCCGATTGGGTATACGGATTCTGATTTTGCATCAGATCCGGAATCCAGAAAATCGACGTTAGGGTTTGTGTTTTCATTGAGAAGAGGAGCTGTCAGTTGGAGGAGCGTGAAACAGGGATGTATTACAGATTCGACGACAGAGGCTGAGTACGTTGCGGCGTGCGAAGCAGCCAAGGAGGCGGTGTGGCTCAAGAAGTTTCTCATGGACTTAGGATGTATACCATGAGCTCAAGATCCTATTGTCTTTTACTGCGATAATAGTGGAGCGGTAGCATAATCCAAGGAGCCAAGATATCACCAGAAGAGTAAGCATATCGAGCGAAAATACTACATTATCCGGGACTTACAGAAGCGAGGGGAGCTTGCAGTGACACAGGTGGCGTCTGCAGATAACATGGCAGATCCTTTTACAAAGGCGTTACCGATCAAGGCTTTTGAGAAAGCACGTGGATGCCATGGGAGTTAAGACTGTTGTTCCCCGCTGGGCCAAGTGGGATATTATTGTAGCTTGTGTGTCCTGAGCGTGGATTTTCTGTATTAACATTAATAAAGATGACTTTGGTTATTGCTTTAATTAGAATACTACTTTGGTATATGTTAATACACATATAATAAAAGACCCTAGGGAACACAGTAGGCCACTGAGGCGCATGGTGGATCCATGCTTGGGAGACCCAGTGGACCAGTTGTTTGTAAACCTAGAACTAGTTTACAGCTTAGGTGATGCCGGTCGCTTCACCGAGAACAAACTGTTGGCAAGTAGAGGATGTGGTAAAGTCTCCACCACGGGAACGTGGGATTCCCATTCACTTGACCAAGCACGATGATCGTGTTGAACAGGAACCAAGACGGTGCACAGTTCAGTGATTCAGACACTAGTGCATAAACCGTATTACTACTATAAATAATATGTCCTTAATCCTGAGGGACCATGTACACTGGGCCAACCAGTTGTGTGGTGTTTTTATGTGCCAACGTGTATGGACCTTCCATAGTCCAATACCACGGTACGTTGGGTTACCCGGCTGGCGCTTGAGTGACATGTAATCACTATAGGTTATCCGACGTCCAGTGTTGGATGGGTGCGTTTTGATGAGTCAATCTGTCCACACAGTTAACCCAGGCCTGGTGGTTGTCAGTATGACTGACGATGTTTTGGATGCTAGGCATAGCACCGGAAGGAGTGTGGTGTTATAGATGACAAGTTATCAATTCCTAATCAAATGTTCGATCGGGATCTGACAGTGCTCCCCACCGCCCGAGTCGAATCATAGCACCAGTAATAGGAGGGACTAAGGATTATCAGAGTATAGTAGAGAACAGGGTTACGAGGGAGAAACATGTTAGAATTGGTGTGGTCTATAGCTCGTAAAAACCTATAGTTTAGCTATGTACAATTGATAGTATTGGAATGTATATTGGTACGTACCTTAGTACGTGTTCTGATTACAGAACAGAGAGCCATGGCTACATGGTAAACCACTTGAGTGGGAGACTCAAGGGACTGGTCCCATGTAACCTAAATACGTTCGCAGCTTTGATAAGGGTTGGTCGCCCTATCAGGATAAGCTGTTGGGATGACAGAGCATGGGTGTCTCCACCACGGTCATTACCAGGCACAGTGTCTGTGCCCGAACGGAACCAACACGGTGCACAGATCGATGAGCAGACACCGGTGCACTAAACCGTGTTTCTGCTTAGGGTAAAACGGTCCTAAACTCTGAGGAACCATGTCTGGTGGACTAACCAGTTGTGTGGTGCTTTGGCGCACCAATGTGTGAGGATCCGGATGCAGTGATCCAAAACCACGGTGTACTGGGTTACCCGGCTGGCGTTGCATCAGCGTGTCACTCCTGCAGGCTATCCACACCCCTAACGGGAGGTGCGTTCCTTGGTCTGACCTACGTCGTATTAAACCCTGGCCAGGTGGTCATCAGTTGGACTGATGATAGATCCGGTTGCTCGGAAGAGTAATCGGAGGTACGATGTATGTGGTCAACCTGGAAGGAACCGAGTTATATAAGCACTCGAGTTTGACGGTATTCTCCACTGCTCGAGTTGCATCATAGCACCAAGTGGAGGGACAACGGGTTTACCATACTAAGCGGAGAGCAGGGGTATGAGGGAGAACATAGTAAGTTCGGGGGAATTGGAGTGCAGCCTGCGTCACACTCTGGGTGGCTACGTAGGTTAACTCGGACTCAGAGGATCGATGGTACGCTCGGGTAGTGTGTCGATCGAGTCTGAGTTGGAAGCCATGAACCCTGGTCCCTGAAGGTTCCACCTTATCGACATTATGTACGGTTCTTATATAATCTCATCGAAACACAAAACGTAGTTAGAGGAAGCGAGAATTCCAAGCATACGCTCGTGAGTGCTTCGCACTAGTGCTCGGTAGATGCGTAGCTACGTGTGTGCACTAAGGGGAAACCCTAGGTTAGTGCAGAGACGCATGTAGCAATTCCTTGTCATAAGTGGACTTTGCCACATAGGTGCGATGCACCGGGACATGTTGCGAGTTGACTAGTTGACTTCACTAGGGGCACCCTATGGGAACCTCAGAGAATAGTGAAATCACTGGTGCACTTCACTTATGTGTGCCTTGTAAAGTCTCGTACACGAGGAACGGCCAACTAGTGACATAAGGGCGTTTTGGTCATACCATGCGCCACTATGCACTAGGAAGGCCGGCCCTAAGTGTTGAGAGACTGGTCAAGGCCGGCCCTATTAGTTTCAGGAGGTTGTTGCCTCCGATGAAAGGGTCGGTCAAGAGGCGCAGAAAACGGGCTGGTTTTGACCGTTTTCGAAAACAAGGAAAAGATAGAGATAAAAGAAGAGATATATAGGGAGAGGTTTGAATCAGTCAATCCTATCCGCTAGGCTTATCCGTAAGGATAAGGCTGGCCCTATATAAGGCATAGGGAGAGAGGGGGGGACGAAATTAATGAGCCATGCAAGCCCTAGGGCCGGCCCAAGCCATGGGGGAAACCCTAGCCACCCCCTCTCCTCTCTTCGCATCTCCTCTCTCGTCTCTCTCTCCCTCGCTTGCGCCATTGGATGGCGACTCGTCTTCCTCGCATAGTGTTTCGTAGAAGGAGAAGGCTCGTCGTATGGAGGCACTCAGAGATCCATCGATGAGGTGCCGTGCATCTTGTGAGATCGGGTGAACTAGAAGGCGTCTCCCGCAACCTTTTGCTGTCCAGAATCTGCACAGAAAATCAGCGTTGTTTCTGTTATTCCGGGAGCTACAGAAGTCCAAAAGATGTGAAACTTGTTGCAAATGTTGCGTCTCGAAGTTGGATACCTGCAGTCTAAATTTCAGCCCAATCGGAGTTCGGAACAGAAAGTTATGGCCGTCGCACCGAAGCTATATCGAGCAGATCCGTAGCCCGTCTCCATCGACAAAGAAAAATTTGTCGCGGTGAAAGATTCTGCACGCAGGTATGATCTCTAACAAGTAGATTTAACATAATTAGAACATGCATACATGCTAGATTGTTCTTTTGCGTTAGATCGTCGTTAGGGGTTCGCGTAGTTGCCATGCTAGTTTCATACACGCATATGTAGATCGTTTCGATGAAAATTTTGATATGTAACGCACACCGCTCACGGTCCTCGGACCTTCACTTTGCTTCCGCTGTGGGCCTCTACCATGGATTTATTTCCAATAATTGGTATCAGAGCCCGCTAGTGGTGTGCGTTTCATATTTTTCATGAAACCGTCATGTGCGCGCATGAATAGTATGTGCCACCATCGGGGTTCTACGAGTAGATCATGCATAGTATATTTTTTGTGTGTTCTATGAATCGTTCTTGCAGGGCACCGCTTCTAAAATTATTCTAGATATGTGATTGCTTGCTACCGGGGGTCGGACCCCGTGTTAGCGCTTTTGTCTGGATGTTTTTTCTTCTGTGTGTGGATAGATTTTAGAGCCATAGTCGGGCAAGAGGTGAAGATTTACCACCCTTGATTCCCAGGCTTTTTGCTAGGTTTGTTTTTCTTTTCGTTCTAGGAAATTATGTACGAGCGAGCAGTTGCTCGAAGCGTACTAGAGCTTTTTAGGTTACAGATTGAAGAGGAGGACTTGCCGTGGAGATCCACCATCGGAAGGACGAGCGGAACCTTGGAGGACGATGGCGATCCGGCGAAGCGTACACGATGACGGCAAAGGGCATAAAGTGTCAGGAGATCGTATACAGAGGCTTGCACCGGATCGAGGAGCCTTGCGAAGGAGACAGAGAGTCTGCGCTGTGCCAGTCAGGTTCAGGGGTCGGACCCTGAACTTGATTCAGTTGTGTGCTTGTTTCTTTCAGTAGTTATTTATATTTCTGTAGAGAACCCCGATGCGATAATTTGATTATCTGTGTTAGAGGGGTGCCCTTTCCCCTCGGGTCCTAGCGACCTTATTAGGATAGGATTCCACTAGTGACGCCTATTATTTAATTGACCCTTGATGATAGCATGAATTCCTCACATTTGGTTATGCCCCCATTAGGTCAACACCCGATTAGTCGGGTGTGCCTATTTGACAAGCATCGAAACCTAGAATGAGTTGGAATTCTACTATGACATCATTCGTCAAATTTATAAGCGAGGCGCCATGGTAGTGGAAGACCTTTTCTGTCAGTCTGACCTTAGGCTAGGCTCCAGGGCATTAGCGTAATAGCCAAGTTTGCAAAGCATCGATGTTCTTGGGATATGTAATGTGACCCTTGAGTAGAGAAATTCACTCGAGGCAGGGACTATGATATTCCGAGATCGATTAATGCTTCGCAAAAGGCTTGAAACGCTAGTGGGAGCACGATATGACCAGGGTCTAGTGTATAGGTTGTCGTGACCTTAGTGTACACTCATACTTGCATTAAATAACCCTCAAATTTAATAGGGGATGCAAGAGAGGACTTTAAGAGATCCCCTGGCCTCTACGGCCAATCACTTCGTGCTCGGGTGGGAGGGCATAACTCAACAACTCCCTCGGGTGAGAGTTGTGTTTTTCCATGCCAAGTTACTTAGTGATCTCCCTCGGGATATGGCGGTTACGGCGCCAAGGGTTCAGGCTTTACTCACCCTCGTGGGGGCCGTTAGAACTTTCGTTCCGTAATTGCCTAGGCTCGTGGTTAAGCATCCGAAGTACACGTGAGGTATTCGTTGCGAAGACAATGGTGATCACGTGGTACTGGCCAAAAGATAACCATGGTTCATCAAAGCCCTTAGTTGGCAGATTTGGATAGGGTCAAGGGAAAGACCCGCGTAAGCGGATGACCTGCACACTGCCCCCTCGGATAGGTGCAGCCTATTCCGAGATCTTACATACATGGTTAATTAATCCATAGAGGTGTCTTCGCTATGAGGGTAGCGCTGACATTTGGATATAATTAGCTTATTTTAAAATTTCATAAAATAAGTTATTTTGCATTCGTTTTTATTCAACCATATAGTTCCCCTATCCGCTATCCCATAAGAGAACCAGTTATCGGGTCTCTAACTACGTAGAGCGGAAGCGCTTTTCTTTAGCTTATGCATAGGGTAGTAAACGTACATTGGCATGTAATCTAAATATCCATGTACTAGACCTAACGGGTCCAGATATCACTAGGGCACTAACTAGGGCATATGACGACTAGCGAGAGTCTAAGGAGATGTGCAAGTTCTATGTTATAGCAGACTTGCGGACAGCTCTTTAGAAGCGAGTCAGAGATATGCCGGGTCTTCTCTAATAAAGTTTTACTTGTATAAGATGTTTGGAAGGCGGAGTCGGTAGACTCATCGCTTATCCACCAAGATACTTGTCGGTACCGAGATGTCAGTGGGTATGCTTGTTCGGAAACATATACTTGAGTTCCAGATCGAACTAGATTCCAAAGACATGGTGCCAGATGACGAGGTGGTGGAAGACGTCTATCTTGCATCATTGTCTGGAACTTTCGAAGGCGTTGTCAGAGACTTTAGCTTTAACAAGCTAGAGATGACAAACATAGAACTTCTAAGGAGATTTCCAAGAGACAAAGGATGAGATCAAGATTAAAGGTAAAGCCTTTAGTGCTTAACCTAGGTCTTCTTTAGAAGAATCTAAAGGAGTAACTTATCAGAGATCGAAAACTATTCTAGTGCAGAAACTGGTGTGGACTCCTAAGTATGGTAACGCTAAGGATGGAAGTGTTTCTGTTTTGGCGAGTATAGGGGGTATTTGAAAATTAAATATGGCCTCAGGATGTTAGGAGTTGAGTCGCTATCTAGTAGCAGTTCTTATGCTTCTTGGAATGTAGACTTCGGGTCTACAGAGATTCAAGGAAAGCAGAAGGCTACTTTATAGTGAAGTAATCCTAACATAGGTACTGATGCCATAAGCCGTTGTGGAAGCTGTTAGATATGAATGTCTTAGTTTTTCCGAAACATGGATTTTGATTTGTTAGAGATGTAGTTCTGTTTCCTCCTTGGTAAATGAAGTTTTTTAGTTTTAGACAGCACCGTAGGTGTGTATCTTAAACTGAATAGATAGCTTCATTACTAGAGGAATATATCAGAATAATCTCTTTGTATTTAATCCTAATTCGGAAATAGATTTCATGACAGCTGCAGCGTCTAATTAAAATTCATCTAAATCCTTCGGAGAAGCTATCCCATTTGTGACCCCTCTGATTTAGATATTCTGCCTTAGATAAATTCAGAGATAACAGAAGGCCGAGTTTCTGTTCACAGATTCATCGGAGATCCTTCTAACCTCTGAGTGTAATCTGGAAGGCATAATAACTAAAAGGGCCACAAAAGGTATGAGGGTTAGTTAATTTTGACGTCTATGGTTCCAAGAGCGTCTAGACGATAGAAGACTCTTCGATTTAATCGAAGGAATAAGTCACTATCGGACGAGTTCCATAGGATCCTAAAGGAGCATGGGATTATCTCCCAGTTAAATGCTCCAAGGATGACACGTCAGAATGAAGTCTCCGAGAGAAGGAATCGGACCCTGTTTGACATGGCCCATAGTATGATGAATATTGCCAAATGTACTACCCACTTTTGGCGGGGTTGTACCTTAAAACAGTAGCTTATATCTGAAACTATCTCTCATCTAGATCAGTGCCTCAGACCTATAAAGAGCTATGGTCTAAGCGAAAGCTGACACTATAGTATCTCGAGATATGGGGTTGTCCTGCACTTGTGCAAAAGGACAAGAGAGATGAGATGGAGATGTAGTTCCAGGTATATCTGTTTGTAGGTTACCCTTAGGAGGCATAAGGTGGACTGTTCTATGATCTTGAGGTTTGGAAGGTAATCGTTTCTACGAACACCATCTACCTAGACCAGGATTATATTATAGACCATAAGTTTATCAGTAAGGTAGTTCTGGGTGAACTGCTAGGTACTGATAGAGAGTGCGCATTTGAAAACATAATGGGAGTAGATGATACAGAAACTAGTATACCAGACACTGTAGAAACGATTTACTTTGTACCACCACCACATCATCGTTGTGGGAGCATCAGAGCTCCTGAAAGATACTATGGAGAAACTTCGATAGTTAATCCAGAGTTTCAGGAGGATGATCCCTAGAGCTACGAAGAAGTAGTGGGAGCTTCCGACAGCTCAGACTGACAAAAGACCATGGAGGCAAATCAGCATCAATGTCCCTTGGAACAGTCTTGACACTTATGACACTATCACCCTTCAGGGTGTAGGAGGTGTATAAGAAGAGCACCCATTAAGACTTAAGTAGCTAGATTAGTTACCAAAGGAAAAGGGATTGACTATGTCAAAACCATGTCATTGGTAGCTATGCATAAGTCTATAACGGATCCTCTTAATCCATCGCAACCCATTATAGTTGGGAGATCTGGTAGATGGATGTCAAGACAGTTATTCCCTAACGGGAATTTGGAAGGACATATGGATGATATCGCCCCAGGCTTTGTGTCAGTAGGTCAGGAAGATATGTGATGTAAGTTGCAAAGGTCCATTTATGGACTGATGCAAGCATCCAAGTTGGAATATCTATTTTGATCAAGGAAATCCGCTCACACGGATTTGATCAGAATGATGATAAACCAAGTGGGTACAAGAAAGGTAAAAAAACTACAAGGGTGTACGTAGTACTTTATGTTAACGATATCCTACTGATTGAAAATGACTTAAGAATATTGTTTACGGTAAAGGTTTGTAGTCATTACAATTCGATGTGAAAGACCCTAGTGAGGCGAGTTATGCTCTGGGAATCAATGTAACTCTAGATAACCAGAGCAAGGTTCTCTTACTGTCACAGGCTACGCATGAAGATAAGATTCTAGCCAGATTCATTTTACGAGGCTAGATATCTATTGCGCAGCAGGAATGATGGGTCAGTTTCAGTTGAACCCGGGTCCAGATCTCTGGACCGATGTGAAGGGTATACTCAGAAATCCTCATTAAGTAAGGATTGTGAGTTAGCTTGCACTTCACAGGTCCTGATATCGATTGGACACACAGGATCTGACTTTGGTGTCAGATGTGCGTTCCAGAAAATCGATTTCAGAGATTATTTTTATCTTGGGATTAGAAGCGGTAGTTGGTAGAGTGTGAAGCAAATGCATCACAGACTCTACCACAGAGGCTTAGTACGTTGTTGCGTGCGAAGTAGTATATCAGGTGGTAAGGCTTAGGAAGTTCTTAGAGAACTTGGGACACGTACCAGAGGCTCAGTTATCTGTTATTACAACAGAAGAGCGGTAAGCAAGGTCCAAGGAGACTAGGCACTGCCGTGAGGGGAAACCCATCAAGTACAAACTCCACTTGATCTGACAGTTATAGGAGGAAATACAAGTAGCGGTACTGAGGTGGAATCTACAGACAATGTTGCCAATTCCTTTAAGAAATTCCTGCAAAGGCTTTTGGGTAGCATGTAGAAGCTACAGAGCTCAACACCGTTATTCCTCGTTAGACCTAGTGGGAGATTGTTAGAATTGGTGAGGTCTATAGCTCGTAAAAACCTATAGTTTAGCTATGTACAATTGATAGTATTGGAATGCATATTGGTACGTACCTTAGTACGTGTTCTGATTACAGAACAGAGAGCCATGGCTACATGGTAATCCACTTGAGTGGGAGACTCAAGGGATTGGTCCCATGTAACCTAAATACGTCCGCAGCTTTGATAAGGGTTGGTCGCCCTATCAGGATAAGCTGTTGGGATGACAGAGCATGGGTGTCTCCACCACGGTCATTACCAGGCACAGTGTCTGTGGCCGAACGGAACCAATACGGTGCACAGATCGGTGAGCAGACACTGGTGCACTAAACCGTGTTTCTGCTTAGGGTAAAACGGTCCTAAACCCTGAGGAACCATGTCTGGTGGACTAACCAGTTGTGTGGTGCTTTGGCGCACCAATGTGTGAGGATCCGGATGCAGTGATCCAAAACCACGGTATACTGGGTTACCCGGCTGGCGTTGCATCTGCGTGTCACTCCTGCAGGCTATCCATACCCCTAACGAGAGGTGCGTTCCTTGGTCTGACCTACGTCGTATTAAACCCTGGCCAGGTGGTCATCAGTTGGACTGATGATGGATCCGGTTGCTCGGAAGAGTAATCGAAGGTACGATGTATGTGGTCAACGTGGAAGAAACCGAGTTATATGAGCACTCGAGTCTGACGGTATTCTCCACTGCTCGAGTTGCATCATGGCACCAAGTGGAGGGACAGCGGGTTTACCATACTAAGCGGAGAGCAGGGGTATGAGGGAGAACATAGTAAGTCCGGGGGAATTGGAGTGCAGCCTGCGTCGCACTCTGGGTGGCTACGTAGGTTAACTCGGACTCAGAGGAACTCGGGTAATGTGTCGATCGAGTCTGAGTTGGAAGCCATGAACCCTGGTCCCTGAAGGTTCCACCTTATCGACATTATGTACGGTTCTTATACCATCTCATCGAAACACAAAACGTAGTTAGAGGAAGCGAGAATTCCAAGCATACGCTCCGTGAGTGCTTCGCACTAGTGCTCGGTAGATGCGTAGCTACGTGTGTGCACTAAGGGGAAACCCTAGGTTAGTGCATAGACGCATGTAGCAATTCCTTGTCATAAGTGGACTTTGCCACATAGGTGCGATGCACCGGGACATGTTGCGAGTTGACTAGTTGACTTCACTAGGGGCACCCTATGGGAACCTCAGAGAATAGTGAAATCACTGGTGCACTTCACTTATGTGTGTCTTGTAAAGTCTCGTACATGAGGAACGGCCAACTAGTGACATAAGGGCATTTTGGTCATACCATGCGCCACTATGCACTAGGAAGGCCGGCCTTAAGTGTTGAGAGACTGGTTAAGGCCGGCCCTATTAGTTTCAGGAGGTTGTTGCCTCCGATGAAAGGGTCGGTCAAGAGGCGCAGAAAACGGGCTGGTTTTGACCGTTTTCGAAAACAAGGAAAAGATAGAGATAAAAGAAGAGATATATAGGGAGAGGTTTGAATCAGTCAATCCTATCCGCTAGGCTTATCCGTAAGGATAAGGCCGGCCCTATATAAGGCATAGGGAGAGAGGAGGGGACGAAATTAATGAGCCATGCAAGCCCTAGGGCCGGCCCAAGCCATGGGGGAAACCCTAGCCACCCCCTCTCCTCTCTTCGCATCTCCTCTCTCGTCTCTCTCTCCCTCGCTTGCGCCATTGGATGGCGACTCGTCTTCCTCGCGTGGTGTTTCGTAGAAAGAGAAGGCTCGTCGTATAGAGGCACTCAGAGATCCATCGACGCGGTGACGTGCATCGTGTGAGATCGGGTGAACTAGAAGGCGTCTCCCGCAACCTTTTGCTGTCCAGAATCTGCACAGAAAATCAGCGTTGTTTCTGTGATTCCGGGAGCTACAGAAGTCCAAACGACGTGAAACTTGTTGAAAAAGTTGCGTCTTGAAGTTGGCTACATGCAGTCCAAATTTCATCCTAATCGGAGTTCGGAGCAGAAAGTTATGGCCGTCGCACCAAAGCTATATCGAGCAGATCCGTAGCCCGTCTCCATCGACAAAGAAGAAATTTGTCGCGGTGAAAGATTCCGCACGCAGGTATGATCTCTAACAAGTAGATCTAACATAATTAGAACATGCATACATGCTAGATTGTTCTTTTGCGTTAGATCGTCGTTAGGGGTTCGCGTAGTTGCCATGCTAGTTTCATACACACATATGTAGATCGTTTCGATGAAATTTTTGATATATAACGCACACCGCTCACGGTCCTCGGACCTTCACTTTGCTTCCGCTGCGGGCCTCTACCATGGATTTATTTCCAACATAACATAAGTTTAGGATCAGTAGAGTTCAACTCGCGTCGCACTCTGGGTGGCTTCGCGGGTTAATCGGATTAGGGCTGATTAATGGAACTTTCGGTGTGTCACCGGAACAGTTAATCAGAGATCCAGTTATAGCTAGAGATCCTGAACCTTGTAGGTTCCACCTTGTCATTGCATATAGGACTTGTTCTTCGACCTGGTTGGATACATTGGATGCGAAGTAGTGCGATGGAGCGCAAGCACGGAGCCTAAGAACCTAATTCACATGTAGTAGGGGCCGTAGGGGTATTTTGGTAAATACTAAAATATAGCTCAGAACTTATTGAATATGGATCTTAAAATGAGCGAAATAATTCCAAAAGCTCATAGGCGCTGACGGAACTTGATTCCGAGTAGCGCACCTCACTCAATCTCTCTCGCAGTGTTTCACTTTTCGTGAAGAGCGTTTTCGTCCAGGCTTCACGATAGACACTTGGAAACCCTAAAAACCGACTCCTCTCATCCCTATCTACCTAAGGCTGGCCCTAGCTTACTTGTAGTACTAGAAGGCCGGCCCTATAAGAGGAATAAAGAGGGAGGGGCCGGCCTTAGCCTCTCCCCTCTCCAAAAATCCGAACCCCCTCTCCCTCTCTGAGGTTTCGGCCAAGGAAGAAAGAGGAAGAAGGAGGAAGGAAGGAGAAGGAAG
Source organism: Chamaelirium japonicum (assembly GCA_947650365.1). Classification (NCBI taxonomy): domain Eukaryota; kingdom Viridiplantae; phylum Streptophyta; class Magnoliopsida; order Liliales; family Melanthiaceae; genus Chamaelirium; species Chamaelirium japonicum. The sequence goes on from OX393552.1 coordinate 65,326,504, forward strand.
AAGAGAGAAAGAGAAGGAGGAGATCTCATGGCTCGCTATCGTCTTCGCAATGAATTTCTCTGTCGGCTCGTAGTCCTTGCACTCAGAGATAGGATTTCGGAGATTTCTCAATTCGCAAAGGACAAGGTGCTATCCGACAGCTTCCCTTGCGATTCAAGTGCGGTTCTTCATCGTTCCGTTCTCTTCGGATCATAAATCCACAAGGTATGATGATTCTAAACATCTAACTAGATGCATGCATGTCTTCCGTAGATCGTAGTATGCCCTAGGGTGTCCGCACATATGCTAAGATCATCGATTTGCATGTAGATTGTTTTGTAGAATTAATTATAATGAAACATACACTGTATGATCTTCGGATCTATCTTTTGCTTCCGCTGCGACTCTGATAAGCGGATCAAATTCCAACATATAGACCCAGCGACAGTTGACAGGCTCAACACCAGCAGGAAGGGGAACGACGTCCCAAGTCTGAGTCTGCTTAAAAACATGAAATTCCTCGCCCATGGCTTTCCGCCATTAAGGAAACTGCACGGCCTCCCGGTACGACCAAGGCTCTTGGTCAGAGTAGAGGGCAGTAAGAAAGTAGTGAACTGTGACGAGTAGGAGGTGATGGTGGTAAAGCCAAAATGGTCAAGCGACCAAGAGTCGAAGCTAAAGCGGTCAGGCGAGCGGTGCTTGTGATAAGGGTAGCGAGGCAGTAAGTAAGGATCCATGATCGACAGAGACTGATTGGGTGCAACAGGTGGAGTACCAGAGGTGTCAGGGGTACTAGGAGAACCATAGGAACTAATCAGGGACGGGGGGAGGAGGAGGGTACAAAAGGAGGAGAGGTGTTTGTGGAAGTGGTCTCGGTAAAGTCTCTAGAAAAGTGGGGAGAGACAAAGAGCGAAAGAGGTGGTGGAAGAGGCTCAAGAGTCGGAGACAGGGTGGGAGGATTCTCCAGAAAGGTGAGATCTTGATCCAGAGAGGAGTAAAAAGGGGTAGACGTGCCGTGAGATACGAAGGCGATGAGTCAAGGGGTCGTAACAACGATACCCTTTGTGCTTGGAGCTAATTCCCAAAAGGACGCACTTAACTGATCTTTCGGACAGCTTCGTGCGCTCGTGGGATGGAAGAAGACAAAGCAGGTGCATCCGAAAGAGCGAAGCAGACTGTAGTCAGAAGAAGAGGAGAAAAGACGCTCATAAGGAGGTACACTATCCGAAAAGGACAGATGAAGGGGTAATGTTGATAAGGTTGACCGAGGTCAAGGCAGCCTTAGCCCAGAAGGTGCGAGGAACGGAAGCAGAGAGAAGAATAGCACACGTAATCTCAAGGATATGATGGTGTTTTCTCTCGGCTACTCTGTTTTGCTCATGAGTGTGAGGGCAAGAGTGCTGGAAGAGGGTCCCATGGGACTGAAGAAGAGTCCGCATAGCAGTAGAAAGGTACTCGAGGGCGTAATCAGATCGAAATGTCTTGATGTGACAACCAAATTGCGTATGGACCATCGAGGTGAAGATCTGATAGACCTGGGGAACCTCAGAGCGGTGTTGGAGGAGGTAAACCCAAGTGTACCCACTGAAGTCATCGACAAAATAGATATAGTAGCGATATCCACATATCGAAGGAAGAGGTGATGGCCCACAGATATCGAAGTGCACCAAATCAAAGGAGGCACAACTTTGAGAAACACTCGAGGGAAAAGGAAGGGCGGTAGCTTTAGCAAGCTTGCAACCGGTGCAAGTAGATAAATGAGAGAAGGGGCCTCAACCTAAAGCTCCAGTCTAGAGTAATTTCCTAAGTCGAGATTCAAAAAGATGGCCGAGTAACTTGTGCCAAGTATCGGCACTAGGAGAGGTAGTCCTGCAGAAACCAAGAAGAGGGGGGACATGAGGAAGGTCGAGGTACTCCAGGTGGTACAACCCGTTGACCCTACAACTGACTCCAACCGTCCAACCGATACATGGATCCTGCACAGTATAGGAGGAGGGAGTGAAGGTCACACACAACTAGAATCGCAAAGACTGCTAATGGAGATAAGCTGCATGCGAAACTGAGGGACGTGTAACACAAAGGGTAAGGAAAGACGGCTGCTAGGCTCTGTAGCGGTGGTGATCGAGCCACACTGCGAGATGGTTAGAGAAGAACCATCAACAGTGCGTATCGCAGGGATGTGCAGTGCAGGGTGGCAAACTGTAAGCACAGAAGTGTCAGGTGTCATATGGTGCGAGGCCCCGGAGTCTAGGATCCATGTGAGCGGGGTGACGGTAGCACCAGGAGGAGACATGGCGAAGCAGGTCGTACTGGGAAAATGAGGCATAGGGGCAGGTTCTAGAATGCCCTCAGAGCGGAGGGGCGGAGGGACCTGACAAGCGGCCATGGTAAGCAGGCGGCGTGGCGACCTGGACTGGTAGGCAGTAAAGTCGGTGGTGCGACTCGAGGCTCCAAAACTGAGTGCAAAGGACCAAATACAACAAATGCCCTAAGGGGATCCGTGGAACGACTCAAGGTTCTAAAGCCGAGCGCAAATCACCAAACATCGCAAACGATTGTGGGGTATCACCAAACGGCCGCAGGACAAGGTGTACAGCAAGATCTCACCAGATGCTGAGGGTCGGTTGGAGCTGAGAAGCAGAGCTTGTTGGATTTGGATCCGCTTATCAGAGTCGCAGCAGAAGCAAAATATAGATCCGAAGAGCATACGGTGTATGTTTCATTACAATTAATTCTACAAAACAATCTACATGCAAATCTATGATCTTAGCATATGTGCGGACACCCTAGAGGCATACTACGATCTACGGAAGACATGTATACATCTAGTTAGATATTTAGAATCATCATACCTTATGGATCTATGATCCGGAGATGACAGAACGATGAAGAACCGCACTTGAATCGCAAGGGAAACTGTCGGATAGCACCTTGTCCTTTGCGAATTGAAGAATCCTCGAAATCCCGTATCTGAGTGCAAGGATTACGAGCCGACGGAGGAATCCGTTACGAAGACGATGGCTAGCCGCGAGATCTCCTCCTTCTCTTTCTCTCTTCTTCCTTCTCCTTCCTTCTTATTTCTTCTCCCTTCTTCTTCCTCTCTTTTCCTTGGCCGAAACCACAAAGGAGGAGGCAAAGGGGGGTTCGGATTTTTGGAGGAGAGGGAGAAACTTAATGTCGGCCCTCCCTCTTCCTATTCTCTTATAGGGCCAGTCTCCCATTGCTTCAAGGAAGCTAGGGCCGGCCCTAGATAGATTAGGATAGAGAGGGGTGGTTTTTCAGGATTCCAAGTGTCTATCGTGAAGACTGGACGAAAACGCCCTTCACAAAAAGTGGAAAACTGAAAGAGAGACTGAGTGAGGTGCGCTACTCGAAATCGAGTTCCGTCAGCACCTGTGAGCTCCTGGAATTATTCCGCTCATTCTAAGATCCATATTCAATATATTCTGAGCCATATTTCAGTATTTACCAAAATACCCCTATGACCCGTAACACATGTGAATTAGGTTCTTAGGCTCCGGGCTTGCGCTCCATCGCGCTACTTTGCATCCAACGTATCCAACTATGTCGGGGAACAATTCCTATACGCAATGATAGGGTGAAACCTTCAGGGTTTGGGATCTCAAGCTCTAACCGGATCCCTGATTAACTGTTCCGGTGACACACCGAAAGTTTCGTTAATCAGCTCTAATCCGATTAACCCGCGTAGCCATCCAGAGTGCGATGCGAGTTGAACTCTAGTGATCCTAAACTTATGTTACTCCCTCGTAACCCTGTTCTCTACTATACTCAAATAATCCTCAGTCCCTTCTATTACTGGTGCCTTGATTCGACTCGGGCGGTGGGGAGCACCGTCAGATCCCGAAAGATCATCTGACTAGGGTTTGATGACTTGTCATCTATAACACCACACACCTTCCGGTGCTATGCCTAGCATCCGGAACATCGTCAGTCATACTGACAACCACCAGGCCTGGGTTAACTGTGTGGACAGATTGACTCATCAAAACGCACCCATCCAACACTAGACGTTGGATAACCTGTAGGGATTACATGTCACTCAAGCGCCAGCCGGGTAACCCAACGTACCATGGTATTGGACTATGGAAGGTCCGCACACGTTGGCACATCAAAGCACCACACAACTGGTTGGCCCAGTGATCATGGTCCCTCAGGGTTAAGGACAGATTATCTATAGTAGTAAGACGGTTTATACACTAGTGTCTGAATCACTGAACTGTGCACCATCTTGGTTCTTGTTCAATACGATCATCGTGCTTGGTCAGGTGAATGGGAATCCCACGTTCCCGTGGTGGAGACTTTACCACATCCTCTATCTGCCAACAGCTTGTTCTCGGTGAAGCGACCGACATTACCTAAGCTGTGAACTAGTTCTAGGTCTACACAGAACTGGTCCATTGGGTCTCCCAAGCATGGATCCTCCATGCGCCTCAGTGGCCTACTGTGTTCCCTAGGGTCCTTTTATTATATGAGTATTATCATATACCAGAGTAGTATTCTAATTAAAGCAATAACCAAAGGCATCTTTATTAATGTTAATACAGAAAATCCATGCTAAGGACACACGAGCTACAACAATCTCCCACTTGGCCTAGCGGGGAACAACAGTCTTAACTCCCATGGCATCTATGTGCTTCTCAAAAGCCTTGGTCGGTAACGCCTTTGTGAAAGGGTCCGCCATGTTATCTGTAGACGCCACCTGAGTCACTACAACCTCCCCTCGCTTCTGCAAGTCTCGGATAATGTAGTTTTTCCGCTCGATATGCTTGCTCTTCTGGTGATATCTTGGCTCCTTGGATTGTGCTACCGCTCCACTATTGTCACAGTAAAAGATAATAGGATCTTGAGCTCCCGGTACACATCCTAAGTCCGTGAGGAACTTCTTGAGCCACACCGCTTCCTTAGCTGCTTCGCACATCGCAATGTACTCAGCCTCTATCGTCGAATCCACGATGCATCCTTGCATCACGCTCCTCCAACTGACAGCTCCTCCTCCTAATGAAAACACAAACCCTGACGTCGATCTCTTGGATTCCGGATCTAACGCAAAGTCAGAATCCGTATATCCAATCGGCATTAGTTCCTGTGAAGAGTAAACTAACTCATAATCTCTCGTCCTACGGAGATACTTGAGTATGATTTTCACAGCAGTCCAGTGCCCTGGACCCGGATTTGACTGATACCTGCCCATCATGCCTACTGCATAGCATATATCTGGTCTCGTGCACTGCATAGCATACATCAGACTCCCTACAGCCGAAGCATAAGGTATCTTCTGTATCTCTGCCTTCTCCTTAGGAGTCTTTGGACCCTGATCATTGGACAACTTCATTCCATATTTGAATGGAACCAGTCCCTTCTTGGAGTTGTGCATGCTGAATCTGACCAAGATAGTATCTATATAGGCTGACTGTGACAGCGAGAGAGTCTTGGTCTGGCGATCTCGAGTTACCTTGATCCCCAGAACATAACTCGCTTCACCCAGGTCTTTCATGTCAAATTGAGAGGATAACCATACCTTCACTGTAGACAACGTTCCAATATCATTTCCAATGAGCAGGATATCGTCTACGTAAAGCACTAGAAAAACTACTGCAATCTTATCGCTCCTTTTATAAACACATGGTTCATCCACATTCTGCTCAAATCCATAAGACTTGATAGCCTGATCAAAATGCATGCTCCAACTTCTGGATACTTGCTTCAGTCCATAAATGGACCTTTGCAACTTGCACACCAGACTTTTCTGACCTTTTGCGACAAAGCCTAGAGGCTGAGACATATAGATGTCTTCTTCCAAATCCCCGTTAAGAAATGCGATCTTGACGTCCATTTGCCAGATCTCCCAATTATAATGGGCTGCAATGGACAAGAGAATCCGGATAGACTTAAGCATAGCCACTGGTGAAAAGGTTTCATCATAGTCGATCCCTTCTCGCTGGGTATAACCCTTAGCAACTAGACTAACTTTGTAAGTCTCAACGGTACCATCCGGACCTCTTTTTTTTTGTACACCCACTTACACCCAACAGGTTTAATGTTGTGAGGCGGTGATACAAGTATCCAGACCAAGTTTTGGGACATCGATGTCAGTTCTGCCTCCATGGCTTCTTGCCATGCTGCATGGTCAGAGGATACCATCGCTTCGTCATAGTTCAGAGGATCATCCTCCTGAACCTCTGGATCCACATAAAGGCTTCTCCAATGTATCTATCAGGAGCATTTGTGGTCCTCCCACTGCGATGAGCCTGTGGTGGTTCTATAGGAGTCGATTCTACAGTATCGTTTATCTTAGTGGTATCGGCTCCCACTACGTTTTCTGTCTGCGTACTCCTATCAGTACCAAGCAATTCTTCAAGAACTACTTTACTGGTAGGCTTATGGTCTATTAAATAATCCTGATCCAGGAATACGTCGTTCGTCGAGACGACTATCTTTCTTTCCTCAGGATCATAAAATAAATCACCCTTTGTCCCTTTTGGATACCCAACGAACATACATACCTTAGTTTTTGACTCCATCTTATCTCGCTTGTCCTTCCACACATGTGTTGGACAATCCCAAATCCTAAAGTGTTGTAGGCTTGGCTTTCGCTTCAACCACAGCTCCCAAGGAGTTAGGGGTACTAACTTTGATGGAACAAAGTTCAAAGTATATGCTGCCGTCTCTAGGGCATATCCCTAAAAACTAGGTGGCAATGTTGCATAACTCATCATAGTCTGAACCATGTCTAACAAAGTTTGATTTCTCCTCTCAGATACACCATTTTGTTGCGGTGTCCCTGGTGCAGTCAACTGGGATACGATCCCATGCTCACGGAGGTACCCAATAAATTTATCCGATAGGTATTCGCCTCCTCGATCCGATCGAAGAGAGTTGATACTCTTACCCGTCTGCTTTTTTGCTTTAGCCCTGAACTCCTTGAATTTATCAAAGGATTCAGACTTCCGCCGTATTAGGTATATGTATCCAAACCTCGAGTGATCATCCATAAAGGTGATGAAATACTCGAAGCCTCCTATGGCACGGACACTTATGGGCCTACATACATCAGTGTGTACCAACTCTAATACCTCCTTAGATCTGCTACCTTTGGCTCGAAAAGATCTTTTAGTCATCTTGCCTTCCAGGCAAGACTCACACATCGGTAGGCTTTCGGAAACATTTGGACTTAAGAGTCCTACCTTAACCAACCTATGAATCCTGTCTGAGGCTATGTGTCTAAGCCTTAGATGCCAAAGAAGTATTGGATTATCTGAGGGATTTTTTCTTTTAGATGAATTAACCACACAAGCTTCAGTTATGTTATCCTGCTTATGATTGGAGTTAATTACATAGAGACCATTCTGTATCTTTCCCTTACAAACAAAGGAACCATTCAATTTAATTGACACACCAGAAGCATCAAATAAAACTGAAAAACCTTCATTATTCAATAAGAAAACATAAATTAAGTTTCGTCTTAAGGACGGTACATAAAGTATGTCTCTAAGTAATAAACTTCTTCGATCAAGAAACTGCAAGACGACATCTCCAACTACTTCTGCCTCTGCCACGGCCTCAGTTCCCATGCTTAGGATCATCTCCCCATCACCCAGTTTTCTTGTCTCTTTGAACCCCTGCAAATTATTGCAAGCATGGTTAGTGGAACCAGAATCCACAATCCATGAAACTGGAGAACAACTGGATGCTACAAGGGATTCCACTATATGGATTTAAGATATACCTGTCTCAGTCTTCTTGGGAGCCGCACGGCAGTCGCTCTTCCAGTGCCCCTTCTTGTCGCATCGGAAATATTTTCCTTTGGGCTTCGCCGGACCATTCTGCTTAGGAACCTGCAACTGCACCTGGCTCATCTTCACGGGCTTCTTAGACTTTCTTTTCTGAAACTTGCCTTTGGCTTTCAGAGAAGAATTCCGCTCCACGTTCAGTGATTGGGCTCCTGTCTTCATCCCATCATCTATCGCCTGGAGTGCCGCTAGAAGCTCTACGTTAGACATCTCCAACCGGTTAAGGTTAAAGTTAGTAACAAAGCCCTCAAACGCTCCTGACAGAGACGCGAGAAAAATGTCGGTCTGGATCTTTGCACCAAGATGACATCGAAGGAACCAAGCTCATTCACATAGCCAAATAATTTCAGCAAATGATCCCGAACTAAAGTCCCATCTGCCATCTTCGTGGATACCAATTTCTTGATGGTCAGGTAACGAGTTACCCGACTGCGACTCTCGAACATTTCCTTTAGGTAGAGCATCATGTTTAAAGCGAAGGCCATGTCTTCGACTTGCTTCTGAAGGACGGTCTGCAAGGATGCCACTATGTAGCACTTGCACATCTCATCAAAATCTTGCCAGTCTTTTCATTCCTTCAACTGAGCCTCAGTTGCACTTGGTCCCGGCATGGCCGGTTGAGTGGTACTTAGGGTAATTGTGTGTTTACTAACCCTTAGGACGAGCATCAAGTTACGCTTCCAGTCCTCGTAGTTTGGTCCCGTAAGTTTATTATCATTAAGTATGGAGGCAAGGGGGTCGAGCTTGGTCATGATTTCTGTAAACAATGGTTCAAAGCAAAATTAGGGTTTACTACAATCTACTTCATGGAATTTAGAAATAGATAATGTTTACTCCAGCCGCTATGTCTTCATTACCTCAAGTGGAGACATCCAGGAATCTAAATTCCTTGGGCTCGAGCACTGAGACTATCGGCCTTGAATTGGAGACAACATCTCGGTGAGAGCATACAACCGCTTCTGCCAACGGGGTTTTTACAACCCAGTCTTCATCAGAATTACCCATGGTAAACTAAAAGACCTCCCAGTCTATTTTTGGCCAGCTTTATGTGACCCGCGTGCGCAGCAACGGCGGCTTCACACAAGCTTTCGGATGCTTCCCATAAATCTAGGGGGTGTCGGCAGGGGGGTTCATAGGCTCCCGCGGTGCAGGAAAAAAACCATCATCCACTGCCACCAGCATCCTCCATGTCCCGTAGGAAACCACTAGGCGAACCAGCATGGAAGGAAACACAGCTCTCACTCGGTGGGAATATCGAACTGCGTACCTCCCACCCAGACCCTTAGCCGGTTGATTATGGAGGCCAGGGGCTCCCCTTTGGAGGGAACCTCTTATACATCCCTTCTTTATGAGGTTTTATGCATATCTAGAAAGGTCACGACCTCCTAGACTTAGACCCTGGTCTACCGTGGTCCCACTAGGATTACAAACCTTCCCACAAAGTATTAGTATCCTTGGAAAATATCATAGTCCCTACCTTGAATACTCAGCTTTCACCTTTCTTGCAAGGATCACATTACATAGATTCCAAGGATCCCGATACTTCACTAGTTTGCCCATAATCCTAAGATCTGGAGCCTAGCCTAAGGTCAACATGGAAATGACTCCCACTACGATGATGCCTCGTTCACAATTTGATGCCTGATGACATAGTATACCTCATCTCATTATAGGTTTCGATGCTAGCCAAATAGGAACATCCGAAAACCTCCGCCGGACCTCAACCTAATGGTGGCATAACCAAATCGTGATGAGTTCATACTACTATCATACGTCATCTAGAAACGGGTATCACACAGTGAAATCCTAACCTAACTTGGTCGCTAGGACCACGTGGGGAAAGGGCATCCCACTAGGATTATCATACTTCTTATGGAGACATTAGTTAATTATCTCTAAACAAATCTAACACTGCGTCTATCTCGGTGCACAGTACTTGGCTACCTGAACTACCACGAGGGCGGTTACCATCTTTCCTTTTAGCTAGCCACCGGATTCACACATGTTAGAACTATATAGAGACACCGATGAATCCATAAGCTTAGTACTAACCCTAAGCCTGATCTAGAGACAAACTCACAAGCAAGATAGATAATCACATTATCATCGGGGTTCTCTAAATACTAAATAAAGAGAAACAACAGAAATAGCATCCAAACTGAATCAAGTCCAGGGTCCGACCCCTGAACCTTAATCGCACAGCCAAGATATCATTCTCTTCCGTTCTGCACGATCTCTGACGACGATCCCCATTATCGTCAACGTGCACGCTTTCGCTGGGTCTTTGCACACCATGGTACCGCTTGCCCGAACCGTGGATGTAGCATCATCTCCTTCTTCCTGTGATCGAAAAACTAACACGCTCCGAGCAAGTGCTCGTTCATGTACAATTTCGCTAGAAAGAAAAGAAAACAATTCTAGAAACATGGCCAGGGAACCGAGGATGGTCAACCCCCACCCTCGCCCATCTAGAGCCTTAAAATCCACAAGCACAATAATAATCAATGCAAAATTAAATCCGGGGTCCGACCCCCGAAAGCATGCAATCACAGATTACTATTCAGCGCGGCACCTGCAAAAAGACGATACATAGCACAATCCATATGTATGATCTACGTCGAACCCCGACGAAAACATATGCCATCATATATTCACATGATGTTTTTGCCGAATTCATACATGAAACACATACCAAAGCGTGCTCTGATACCAATTGTTGGATTTGGATCCGCTTATCAGAGTCGCAGTGGAAGCAAAAGATAGATCCGAAGATCATACGATATATGTTCCATTACAATTAATTATACAAAACAATCTACATGCAAATCTATGATCTTAGCATATGTGCGGACACCCTAGAGGCATACTACGATCTACGGAAGACATACATGCATCTAGTTAGATGTTTAGAATCATCATACCTTATGGATCTATGATTCGGAGATGACGGAATAATGAAGAACCGCACTTGAATCGCAAGGGAAACTGTTGGATAGAACCTTACCCTTTGCAAATTGAAGAATCCTCGAAATCCCGTCTCTGAGTGCAAGGATTACGAGCCGATGGAGGAATCCGTTGCGAAGACGATGGCTAGCTGCGAGATCTCCTCCTTCTCTTTCTTTCTTCTTCCTTCTCCTTCCTTCCTCTTTCTTCTCCTTCTTCTTCCTCTCTTTTCCTTGGCCGAAACCACAAAGGAGGAGGCAAAGGGGGGTTCGGATTTTTGGAGGAGAGGGGGAAGCTTAAGGCCGACCCTCCCTCTCTCTATTCTCTTATAGGGCCGGTCTCCCATTGCTTCAAGGAAGCTAGGGCCGGCCCTAGATAGATTAGGATAGAGAGGGGCGGTTTTTAGGGATTCCAAGTGTCTATCGTGAAGCCTGGACGAAAACGCCCTTCACGAAAAGTGGAAAACTGAAAGAGAGACTGAGTGAGGTGTGCTACTCGGAATCGAGTTCCGTCAGTACCTGTGAGCTCCTGGAATTATTCCTCTCATTCTAAGATCCATATTCAATGTGTTCTGATCCATATTTCAGTATTTACCAAAATACCCCTATGACCTGTAACACATGTGAATTAGGTTCTTAGGCTCCGGGCTTGCGCTCCATCGTGCTACTTTGCATCCAACGTATCCAACTAGGTCGGGGAACAATTCCTATACGCAACGACAGGGTGGAACCTTCAGGGTTCGAGATCTCTAGCTTCAACCGGATCCCTGATTAACTGTTCCGGTGACACACCGAAAATTTCGTTAATCAGCTCTAATCCGATTAACCCGCGTAGCCACCCAGAGTGCGACGTGAGTTGAACTCTAGTGATCCTAAACTTATATTACTCCCTCGTAACCCTGTTCTCTACTATACTCCGATAATCCTCAGTCCCTCCTATTACTGGCTGGTGCCATGATTCGACTCGGGCGGTGGGGAGCACCGTTAGATCCCGATCGATCATCTGACTAGGGTTTGATGACTTATCATCTATAACACCACACACCTTCCGGTGCTATGCCTAGCATCCGGAACATCGTCAGTCATACTGACAACCACCAGGCCTGGGTTAACTGTGTGGAAAGATTGACTCATCAAAATGCACCCATCCAATATTGGATGTCGGATAACATATAGGGATTACATGTCACTCAAGCGCCAGCCGGGTAACCCAACGTACCGTGGTATTGGACTATGGAAGGTTCGCACACGTTGGCACATCAAAGCACCACACAACTGATTAGCCCAGTGATCATGGTCCCTCAGGGTTAATGACAGATTATCTATAGTAGTAAGACGGTTTATGCACTAGTGTCTGAATCACTAAACTGTGCACCGTCTTGGTTCCTGTTCAACACGATCATCGTGCTTGATCAGGTGAATGGAAATCCCACGTTCCCGTGGTGGAGACTTCACCACATCCTCTACCTGCCAACAGCTTGTTCTTGGTGAAGCGACCGGCATCACCTAAGCTGTGAACTAGTTCTAGGTCTACACAGAACTGGTCCACTGGGTCTCCCAAGCATGGATCCTCCATGCGCCTCAGTGGCTTACTGTGTTCCCTAGGATCCTTTTATTATATGAGTATTATTATATACCAGAGTAGTATTCTAATTAAAGCAATAACCAAAGACATCTTTATTAATGTTAATACAGAAAATCCACGCTAAGGACTCAAGAGCTACAACAAAGCTCGCCACCGAGGTGAAGACCTTACCGGATATGTGAGGACGTGCTCGACGGAGTCAGAACGGGGTCTGATTTGCGATCTGGTTGTCGGTGCCACCTGCAATCTGGTTGTCGGCGCTGAGAAGAGGAGAGCTCAGCTGCTCGGTGGAGCAACCAGATCTGATAGAATCTGGTCGGAGAAGAGGAGGCACCAGTCGGAGCTTGAGTGAGGTGATCGGTAAGGATCGTCAGATCAGGATCAATGCAGAGGGGAGGTGGAGACAGATCTGCGAGGTGCTCCGATTTGCAGATGATCACAGCGAGGAGCAGTGTGGAGCTCTGATTTGCTGCAGATTTCGGTAAGGAGAGGCAGAGGTACAGATCCGACCGGTAAGGAGGAGCCACTTGTCGGAGAAGAGGGATCCGAATGCTTCAGGCCGGAGCATACCAGATCAGCAAACCATATCTAAAGATCACAAATCCGAGGGAGCAGATCTTGATAGAGATCTTGTTGAAGATGATGTCGTCGGAGTGCGTAGTGAGGTACAATCGGTAGATCGCGCAGCCGGTCGGAGATCCTTCGCGAGATTCGGCACGACAAGGGTTGTAGAGAAGAGGGGACACACTGGATCTTCTCCTATGGTGAAGTCAAAGAGAAGGCGTATCAAATCGTCTGCCATGAGCGGCGAGCTAGAGAGGAGACCGAGATCTGGTCGGTGGATGTCAAGGAGGAGGCGGCCTCAGGTTGGAGGCTCTGATACCATGTTACTCATGTTATCAGGAAAAAGTGAGAGATTAGATCTCTGGGAGAAGGAATTGATCCTCTCATTAGGCCAAGGGGCAAATATATAGATAATACAATGAAGGTTATCCTATACAGGAAATCTACTGGCATTGTGTATCTTAACGCGGTACACTATCACTAACAATTATAAAAGTTTTGTGAAAACTAGACTTGCCTGACCCTCGAGGCTTTGAACAGCCGGACAAAGCTAGGTCGAGTATCATTTGATTCATGGGTGGGTTTGCACAGCCCACGAAATATCTAAGGCAGATAGCACTAACTTAAACTTGAAAAAATACCCGATGATTTCTGTTTTATCCCTACTCTTTTGCTGATGGCAGCCGACACTGGCCATGTGCAACCCACCACCACTGCATCCTCCTTCTCCTTTTTCTTCCCCTTCTTCCTCCACCTCTCTCCCTTCCTAAAAATCGCAGCAATCGGTCATACTAAGTTGAATGCATTTTTTATGTATTCGATTACCTCAGTAGAATGCATAGAAGATGTATTTGGCAGGAAAAAAAAAGAAAAAGAAGAGGAAGAAGAAAAAAGGAATGAGGAAGATGAAGAAGGGGAGGTGCAAGGAGGAGGAGGTGGGGGAAGAGAAAATAAGGAGGAAACAATGACGACGGGTTAGCTGGGCGATGATGACGGGGTGGACGACAAACGGGGACGGATGAGACATGCACGGTAGAGAAGGAAAAAAAATGTTTTTTTTTTCAAATTATTATTAAAAAATAAAATATTCAACTAAATAGCGGTTGACCAAAACTATTTATCGTTGTAGCGCTCTACCCGCCACGTGGCAGATCGCACCGTAAAACGAACCGTGATTTTTTTTTTTCTGAGCCATGGTAGAACTTGGTATCCGGTTACCGAGTTTAAACCCGGATATCCGGTATCCATAATATCCATAATACAATGTTCCCACACTAGCCGTTTTCTTGTTGGATTTCGGGTAAACCCGGTATTCAGAATATCGGATTTAAACCCGATAACACAGATGCCGAGTTCTACCTTGACTCAGATAATATTTTTTTTTGTTACGGTTCGTTTTATGATGCTGACCTGCCACGTGACGACGGCATAGCACTAGAACGATAAATAATTTTGGTCAACCGCTATTTAGTTAAATATTTTATTTTTTAATAATATTAAAAAAAAAAAAGAAAAAAAAGAAGAAGCAGCAGCTGATGTATAGATCCATCTTTAATACTGGAGTTGCCTGAGATAAAATCTTGATTCATTTTCAAAAGTTATTGAAAGATGTGGACGATATGAGGGGGGTTTAAAAGTCAAAAATGACGGTCCAACCAGTGATCGCTAAAAAAAAGAAAAAAGAAAAAAAAAATCCAGTGACCCCATCGTCTCCCCGCTAGTCGACGACAGCCACCAACTAACCGCTTATCGGGTCCCACCCGATCTCGACCGGACCACCGCGGACAAAAAACCTCAGCCGTCGGATCGTCCCGCCTGTCGGAATCACGATGACGCGACGTATGTCACATTCTCCGAGCCCCAACAACGACTGTGCGACTCCCCCCGCCAACGAGCGACGCGTCGTTCGATGATCAGGGCCAGTTCATCGGGCGGTCGTCGCTACCCGGCAGTTTGAAGTTGGAGCCCCTGGGCATCACGTGTTTGGCGTGACGGTCTCCTCCTACAGTAGCAGCGACGCCCGCGGCCAAGGAGGTCCACATCTGCCGAAGTGGTGGTGGCCGCACTCCGTTTCCTTTCCCTTCTCCCCGCCACGTGGCGTCATCTCATTCGAGGACGCTTTCCCTTGGAGCTCTTTTAATCCATGGCTGCCGCGGCAGACCCGATGCTCGGAATATCTTCTTAGAGACGCCTCTGCGTTCTCGAAGAGAGAGTTTAGAGAGAGAGAGAGAGGTTAGGGTTAGCGCATGGTGGGAGCTGGGGTTGCAGTGCTTTGAATGCTCAAGGAGCTGAAGCTGCTTGAAAACTCAGTGGAGATTTCCGTCAGGAGCTATAAGTTCTTCGATTTCTCCGATTCTGCTCCGACTGGACTGAGTGATTTCTGGTGAGTCCGGCACAAATCGTTTTCGAACCTGGGATCCTTACCTGCAATCTCTGCAACCGGATGAGAGATTTCGATAAAAAAAGCGGTGGCTTGATTCAGAGAAGCAGGGTTTCCGATCGGGATTTGCACGGAAAAGAATGAAATGATGGGCGCAGAGCTCTTGTTTGATGCTTGGTGATGGTCTGATCATCCGTCTGCAATCAGCTTGGTGTTCATTTCAGTGTGGATTTGCAGTGCTCCACTATGAATCCGGGGTACTGATTTCTGAAAAAAAACAGGGCTCGTTCTGTTGACATTTGGGACGTTAGATGGATTGAAGGGGATTTTGAAAGATCGAACTTTTGGATTCGGCATCAACATGAGCTGTTGCGAGGATCGTGATGACTGTTTGATAGAGGTTGAGGAGTTGAGGCGTCCGGGTTCGAACAAAGTAGCAGATTCTGTCCAGCTTGGGAGGCACTCCTTTGAAAAGGGTGACACTGTTCCACTAACACCATTCGAGATTGATGGGAAGCTACTGATCGATCCGAGATTGCTGTATATCGGGGCAAAGATCGGGGAGGGGGCTCATGGGAAAGTCTACAAGGGAAAGTAAGTGCATAGCCCTTTGCGATTTATTATCCATCTCCTTTTCAGATTTAGATTGAGGTGCTTTTTGAAATTTAATTAATCGCTACATCATGATTTCTAGTTTTGGATATTCTGTGGTGCACTATAGATGGCGTAAGCAGCTCTCGCCACATTAAGTATAAGCATGGCCTAAATCCAGGGCCAAGAGTATGAATTTCAAAATTATCTAGGAACCCCAGAAAACTGAGATATTTCGCACGATATTTCGCGTGGAGCTGTGTTACGAGAGGAAAATACTGTGGATTATGGGAGGTATATCTTGTTTCTGTTGGATGAAAAGGCAAGATAGTTCACGAAATTTCCCCAGATTTACTTCCTCGGGTGAGACATAGTTTTAGAATCTAGTACCTGTACCTCCTGTACCGGTGCAAAATATCGGTATGCATTGTCAGGTTGCTGCCTGAAAGAAATTGTTCGACAACATTTGACAAGTGAGTCATTAAGCGCAGAACGGTAATCCGCCAGGAAATCAACATCTGTCTGATACTGGTCTCATACTATGTTGTTGCTTACTAGTAATGGAGGAATATTAGCCTTAAAATCATAGAGATCTACTTTTCTAACATAGCATGCCTTTATAAACCATTATGAAGGGTTTTCACCTGGTCTGATATTTTTATCAGATTAATTGTCGAAGTGAGTGTGGGTGACATTGGTTATAACTTGTGACATCACCCGGAGTGCTCCATATTGTAGCCAATAGTTTCCTTCATTTAACTTGTGACAAAACCGATGTGGGACTAACCACTCAACATAACTAAATCTGTTTTCTTCATTTAAAACCTATGAAAAGCTATAGCCACTAGTTTCTACCTCAGGCCATCCTTCACTTGCTCAAAAGACTATCCGGCATGTAGGGACAGCTATGCTTTCAAAAAGTACACAAGTTGATGCGTGTAAGATTCCATTCAAAACTGACGGGCGAGCGAAGTCCTTGCGGCGAAGCTAGAGTTGCATTTTAATCTAGATATCTCACCTCACAAGTAAAAATAATTCTGTAAAGTGAAAGTTTTGATAAAACGACCATATGCTTGGATTTCATAGTGATCAAAATATTTGTCCACTTAAGGTGATATCATAGAAGTTTCCACAATCCTAATATTGACTACAGGAAATATTGAGGTTTTTAGTTTTTTACCTTCAATGTATTTGCGCTTAGCAACAACGAGCGACCAAGTCTATCCTGACAAAATTTCTAGATTTCTTCTCAAACCTCGGTCCATTTGGGGCATCCAACACACCTAGATCACTACTATGGATGAACTATCCAAAGAACAAGACAGATCACCCTATGCAAACTGTGACGGAAGAACAACCCTCTACTCATACATTAGGCCGTAGCCACATATAAATATACAATGATACGTAAAGCCATGTGTGACCTATCGTGTAGCTATGTGTGACCTATCGTATAGCCACGTGTAACTTACAATATACATACTAACATCCCCCCTTAAACTCACGGTGGGTCAAACACTGAGAGTTTGCTAATAAGAAACCGAAAGCGGGATAAAGGATGTGACTTTGTGAAGAAGTCAGTAATCTGCTCTGTAAAGGAGGCATAGGGAAGAGATAGTCCCAGTTTCATACGTCTCCCTGGAGAAGTAGCAGTTGAGCTCGATGTGTTTCGTCCTCTCATGAAAGATCGGATTGCTGACAATCTGTGTAGTACTCTTGTTATCACAATGGAGGGCTGTAGAATCAGAAATCTCAACACCTAGATCCCTAAGGAGTCGTCTGAGGTGAACAATCTCCTTAGTGGTAGTAGCCATGACCCTAAACTCTGCCTTAGTACTGGAGAGAGAGACAACTGCTTCTTGCTTTTCTAGGAGATAAGAGAGTCACTTAGAAACAGGCAGTATCCAGTAGTCGACCGACGAGTAGATGGGTCACCAGTCCAGTCAGCATCCAAGTAGGCACGAAGAACGAGAGTAGAGGTCGAGGATAGGAGAAGTGACCGAGTGATGGTTCCCTGTAGATACCAAAGAGTCCGTAGAAGAGGACCATAGTGAGTGGAGCGAGGTGCATTCACAAACTGACTAAGGATGCTGACAACATGAGTAATATCAGGCTGAGAGATGTAAAGATAGACCAACTGACCAACAAGCTCTTTGTATGTGGTAGGATCAGGAAGAGGCTCTCCATCTGTAGGTCGGAGCTTTACATGAAGCTCGAGAGGTGTGTCAACAGTCCGAGAATCTGAAAGAGTAGTCTGCTGAAGAATATCGGCAGTGTACTGTTGTGAGAGCAGAATCCCTCGCTTACTCTGAGCGACCTCCATGCCTAAAAAGTAACATAGAGGATTAAGATCCTTCATCTGAAACTTGCTCCGAAGATGGTGCTGAAGAGAAGCTATAGCACCTGAATCATCACCCGTGAGGATAATGTCATCCACATAAAGAATAATGGCTCAGTCTTGGGAGGAGGTACGCACAAACATAAAGTAATCATGGAAGCTCTCAACAAAGTTGATCTCAATAACTGCTCAACGAAAACGCTCAAACCAGGCGTGAGGGTCCTGTTTGAGTCCGTAGATGACCCGATGAAGACGACAAACATGCTAAGGAGGAGTGCTGAAACCTGGAGGGGGCTGCATGTACACGACCTCTGAAAGATCACCGTGAAGAAAGACGTTTTTCACATCCATTTGAAGTAGCGACCAGTACCGAACATCAGTGATAGCTAGAAGAGTCCGAATGGTGGTCATCTGTGCCACCGGAGCGAAGCTCATCATAGTAAATCCCATACTTCTGAGTAAAACCTTGAGCAACAAGACGTGTCTTGTACCAATCAATCGAGCCATCAGGGCGACACTTGACTTTGAAGACCCACTTGCAACTGATGGGTTCAACTCTTACAGGCAAAGGAACAACCTCCCACTTCTCAGTCTGATCAAAGGTCTGAAACTCCTCGGCCATGGCCTACCGCCACACAGGGTACTTCAATGTCTCTCGATAGAACCTGGGCTCTCTGTCAGTGTGAAAGGCAGTAAGATAAGCGTAAAACTCAGGCAAGTAGGCGGTGACTGCAGCAAAGCCAAAGCTATCAGGGGAGTAGCCGAAGTGGGCAGGTGGGCGACGCTCACGCTGAGGGTAGCGAGGAGTGCTCGGATTCACATCCGGTAGAGGCAGACTACTCGAAGTAGATGAGGTACCAGAGGAGTCACTCTCAAAGTTAGGTGAAGGAGACACTGGAGAAATACTAACCAAGGAGGATGGAGGACTCAAGCCATACGGAGCCACGACAGTAGTAGGAGGTAAGGGCTCAAGTACCGATGCAGGAGGAGTGGCATGATAAGGAGAGGGTGAAGCGAGAGGAGGCACAGAGGAAGGAGGTGGAGAAACCTCAAGGAAGTTGTGATCCAAAGACTCAGTAGAGTAGTAGGGAATATC
The DNA here is from genome assembly GCA_947650365.1 of Chamaelirium japonicum. Classification (NCBI taxonomy): domain Eukaryota; kingdom Viridiplantae; phylum Streptophyta; class Magnoliopsida; order Liliales; family Melanthiaceae; genus Chamaelirium; species Chamaelirium japonicum. The sequence continues at coordinate 65,345,790 of OX393552.1, forward strand.
CTCGACAAAGGAAACATGACGAGCAATACAATGACGGCGAGATAAGGGATCATAGCAACGGTACCCCTTGTGCTCAGAGCTAATCCCCAATAGGACGCATTTGGCTGATCGGGCAGAGAGATTGTTGTGCTCATGGGGAGGGAGAAGAACAGAATAGGTACATCCAAAAATACGAAGCATACTGTAGTTCAGAGGGGAAGAATACAGCTTTTCATGAGGAGACATACCAAAGAGAACAGATGAAGGGGTGATATTGATAAGATTGACTGAGGTTAGTATGGCCTCGGTCCAATAATTGCGAGGAACAAACGAAGAAAGAAGCAAAGCCTGAGTGGTCTATAGGATGTGACGATGTCACGATGTTTTCTCTCAGCAGCCCCATTTTATTCGTGAGTATGGGGACATGATTGTTGGAAGAGAGTCCTATGGAACTGAAGGATAGACCGCATTGGCGCATTGTGAAGGAGAGATATTCTCAGATGCAATTAGACCAAAAGTTTTTGATGCGCACATGGAATTGAGTATGTATCATGGCTGTGAAGGTCTGATAGATCTCAGGAATGTCAGATCGCTGACGAAGGAGGTAGACCCATGTGAAGCGAGAATAATCATCTATAAAACTAACATAGTAAAGATAATCATTCATAGTAGATAAAAGAGTGAGACCCTAGATATCTGAGTGCACTAAATCAAACGGACTACAAGACTGAGACGAACTGGAAGAAAAGGGGCTAGTGGAGTGCTTAGCTAACTTATAGCTCTGACAAAAAGAAAGACGAAAAAAGGAACCACCTAAAGCTTCAGACTGGAAAAGATTTTTAAGCAGAGGTTCGGACACATGACCTAACCTCTTGTGCCACAAGTCGGCATCGGAGGAGACAACACTGCAAAAAATGAAGGAAAGACAGTAGGTAGATGACGATACTCCAGGTGGTACAGCCCGCTCGCCCTACGAGCAGTTCCAATTCTCTGTCCCGAGCGTGGATCCTGTACAATACAAGAGGAAGAAGAGAAAGTGACTATCAGATCGGAATCACACAGGCTGCTGATAGAAATTAAATTCATGCAGAGCTGGGGGTTGTGCAAGACAAAGGGGAGATATAAGTGGCCTGAAGGGTCGGAAGAGGTAGTGATGGAGCCAGTCTGCGTGATGGCTACGAGTGAGCCATCGGCAGTTTGAATTGGGAGAATACGGGAGGCAGGTGAGCAAGCAGTAAGGACAGAGTGATCGGGCGTCATGTGATGAGTGGCCCCAGAGTCCATAATCCAAGGTGCGGAGGTACCCGAGGTGGTAGCGAAGATAGGGGAACCAGAAGAGCCAGAGGCAGGCTGCAGAAAGAGCTGTTCAGAGCATATCTCAAGATGCTGAAGGCGATCCATCGTAGTAGCATCAGCAGTGATGGCTCTAGCAATAACAGTAGTGGGTCGACCATGGCTAGGGAGTCCGGTACGCTTCTCTGGATGGAGCTGTCAACAGGAGTCAACCGTGTGTCTCGGCTTGCCACAATGAGTGCACCTCCGAGTGTCAGATATACCAGAGAAACGAGAAGGGCCACAAGATGACGTAGTAGGGACTCGTGGAGATGGAGCAGCAGCGAGAACATCCTCAAAGTCATCATGACGACAACGAGGCGGTTGAAGTCGTCATGACCAATGGTCGAAGACCTGTGTATCAGGAAACTCAGGGCAGGGTTGACAGATATATATATTCTGTTGGCAAGGGGTCGAGCAGCGTGAGGGTGCTCGAAAAATAGCACAGGAGGAAAAGCTTGGGATCGCGGGATCTCGAGAAAAGGGAGAACATGGGAGGGGGCTGGGTTTGCAGGGGATGCACGGGAACAAGGTTCGCAGGGGGATGGGGAACAGGGTTCGCGCGCGGGGTAAGGCAGAGGGGGCACAAGGTTCGCGTGCACACAGGGGGGTCGCACGGGTTCGCAAGGGGCTAGGTTCGCACAGGGGGGGAGGGGGGGCCATACGATCACACGCTGAAGGGGCCGGACGCTGGATCTAATACCATATGACGGGAGAATAACCCTCTACCCTTGCATTAGGCCGTAGCCACATATAAATATACAAGGATGCGTAAGCCGTGTGTAGCCTAGCGTGTAGCCATGTGTAACTTACAATATACATACTAACACAAACATAGAGGTTGAGTGTAATACAACCTTCCATAAGAACTATGTTGCGTTACTTTGGCTAGAGTCCTATACAAGTCACAAGGAACTAATGATCCTAGGTCTTTTGCACATGGGTGGGCTACACACCATGCACCATGCTACTTACAATGTAACATGTGGATATTCGACCTCTATGCAGACATATAGGTCGAGTGTAAATATGAACTAAGCTGCGTCTCTCTAGCGAGAGCTCTATACAACTCACAAGGAACTTGTGATTCTAGGTCTCTTGCACATGGGTGGGCTACACACCATGCACTATGCCACTTACAATGTAACATGCCGAGAATTGCTCACCTGGTGAGGTGGTGAGTGACCAAAGTATACCCATTTAATGCAAAATATAATTCTCGTCAAAAAAAAAATCAATAACTTATTGAGGTACATGCTGATCTGGATTGAATTAGCTTCTAGGGGACATACCTTTATATATGTCAATAATTTTTTGTCATGCAAGCAATGGTTCATATCTATGTGTCAGAGGAAAGCGGTCGTTAATGTGTTTATCCGGTCTCTTAGTGTGAACCATGGTATAGGACTTCTTGCAATGCTTTAAGATTCTGTCTGCTTAGAGTCTATACTCTATTATGCTTTTAGCACTTGCGTATCCACTAGACATGGGCAACATATTTGAGTTATTAAATTAGTTGGAAATTACCTTAAACCACATGTATAACCTACATTAGGCCATTATATACCTTGGATCCATCTCATTCTTTGGTAAATTATGTAATAGATAGATCAATAAAAGATGGGCTGTGAACAAGTTAGTTTCTTTAGCTGTTTGAATTTGACACAAAAGAAAGAGGAACTACAATCGATTTTGACTTAGAATAAAGGATCGCTAGCTAAGAACCAAACATGCAAGCACCCTCGAGCTATTTTTTGTGGTAGTTAGATTTAGAAATACCATATATGTGTTGGCGCATGAGCACGCAGCTTTCAGATAATATACATCTAGAATTAAAAAAAATCCTTATGGTGCCCTTATGGGGCTGATCTAATATGCTTATTGTATGGTGTTGACATCTGGCATGCATCAACACGGAAAGATGCATGACACTGCTGAAGAAACACAACTTTCAAAGAGATACCCTGGAGAAACCTTTTTTTGTGATTTTTTTGATAGTTTTGATTGCTTTCTGGTGGAAGTATGCATGTTTTGAACAATCAAGCAAGAATGTTTACTCTTCCGTGTAATATCATAAGTCAGATTATGCAGACCTGCTCTTAATGGTGTGATAAAGTTAATTCTTTTCAAATTACACACTCCAAGTCGAAGACTCAAAGACAAGGAGCTCAAATTGTTCACTTACTACTAATTTCATATTTTAACTTGATTCTAGTGTGTTAATGTATAGCGATGGGTCTGGTTACATGTACAGTCGGGTCGGGTTGTATGGTCATACATGTACATATATATTGGGCTTGAGTCCCTCAATAGAGAGCATTCAATTCCTCTCCAAACCCTAGCCGTCATCTCCTAACATGGTATCAGAGCTCTAGGATTCTCCCGCGCGGCGACGACGACGACGGTCTTCCCCTTCCGGCAGCACCTCCCCTCCGGCCTCCCTTCACCCGATCGGCCCCCCTCCCTTCACCCGATCAGCCCCCCCCCCCTCCTCCTCACCCGCTCGACCCCCCTCCTCCACCTGCCCACCCCGCCCGGCCCGCCTTCCGCCGCCCGACAGCCCTCCGGCCCCCTCCTCCACCCGCCCGACAGCCCCCCCTTCTTCTACCCGCCCGACCCCCTCCTCCACCTGCCCACCCCGCCCGGCCCCCCTTCTCCACCCGCCTGGCCCCCCTTCCGCCGCCCGACAGCCCCCCGGCCCCCTCCTCCACCTGCCCGACCCCCCTCCTCCACCCGCCTACCCCCCCGGCCCCCCTCCTCCACCCGCCCGGCCCCCCTCCTCCGCCCGACAGCCCCCCTCCTCCGCCCGACAGCCCCCCGGCCCTCCCTCCTCCACCCGACAGCCCCTCGGCCCCTTTCCTCCCCCCCCCCCCCCCCGACCCTCCTTCCTCCACCCGACCGGCCCTCCCACCCCTTCCCTCAGCCCATCCACCCTCCCTGGCCTTTCTCCTCCGCCCGCAAGGACCCCCCAGACCCCTCCCCTCACCTCCACTCCGTCGTCCGGCCCCCCCGCACCACCCTTCCGCCCGCCCGGCCTCCCCGACTCCTCCTCTGCACCCCGCCGGCCCCCCCTCCACCCTCCCCTGCACCCCCACCCCCTTCTGCACCCCCTGAAGCCCCACCGCCCCCCTTCTCCTCTGTCCCGAACTGCCCGTCTCCTCTGTACGGACTGCCTCATACCTTCGTTGTGCCGGCTCGCCCTCGTACTTCAGGGGTATGGCTTCCTACAGCATCTCTCGGCTTCCATATTGCCTGCACACCGTCGCTGATCGTCGAGTCCCTCCGTCTCCTCGTTTTGATGGTATTCTCGGGCCACGTCCCTCCACCACATCAGTCGACTGTGGACGTCGTCCGGGTCTCCTCCGCCATGATGGCGAGACTGCTGCTGCTGCTGATCTCCCTACTCCAGCACCGCCTGCCACCACTCCTGCTCCGTCTCGGTCTTACTCCGACCGCCTCCAGCGCTTTGAGGAGTTACTATTGCGATACCTCGCCTCCACCAGCTCTTCGATAGATCACAGTCTCTCTGCTACTCCGGGTACTTCTGCTCAGTCTCGGTCTTACTCCGACCACCTCCAGCACTTTGAGGAGTTACTGCTTCGGTACCTCGCCTCCACCAGCTCTTCGACAGCTCACAGTCTCTCTGCCACTCCGGGTACGACTGCTCCATGGATCTTCGACTCGGGTGCCTCCTGTCACCTCACCTTTGACTCCACTGTCTTCACTGACTGTTCTCCCACTACCACCCACCAGGGGTTCGCACTGCGGATGGGACTCTCGTCCCTATTCTGCAATGTGGGTCCGTCACTACTACCTCTGACCCTTCTGGTCGCCTGACCCTACGCCATGTCCATCATGCCCCCCGTCTTAACATTAATCTGATCTCTATCAGTTCTCTTTGCGACTCTGGCCTGACTGTCACCTTCACCCATTCTGTTTGTGTTGTGCAGGATTCGCGGACGGGTCAGAGGATTGGGCTGGGCCGTAGAGCATGAGGACTTTACCAGCTGGACCATCTATATGTGTCTTCCGTTCCTGTTGCGTCTGTCATGTCTGTTACCTCTGATGCCGACTTGTGGCACAGAAGGTTAGGTCATATATCGAGTGATCGACTCAAAAGCGTATTCCGTTCGGGCGCTTTGGGTCGAGCGTCATTCTGCCCTCTCTCTGTTTGTACGGGTTGTAGACTGGCAAAGCATCTAGCTCTTCCATTCTCTGCTAGTGCTTTCCAATCTGATGCTTTATTTGATTTAGTACATTCGGACATTTGGGGTCCTGCATCTGTTGCATCCATTTCGGGTTACATGTACTATGTGTGTTTTATCGATGACTACTCTAGGTGCACCTGGGTTTATCTTATGTGTCATCGGTCTGAAGTCCCTCACATCTTTAGGAGATTCACCACTATGATACACACTCAGTTTGGTCGGCGCATCAAGAGTTCAAGACATTTCGGTCTGATTGTGCCAAGGAGTATCTCTCCTCTGAGATGCGTGAGATTCTTCAATCTCACGGCACTCTTCACCAGCAGTTCTGTCCCCACAACCATGAGCAGAACGGCGTAGACTAACGCAAGCATCGTCATGTCCTTGAGACCGCACGAGCCTTGCTTCTCTCTGCGTCTGTTCCTCATTCTTACTGGGCTGAAGCTGTCATGATGGTTGTCCACCTCATCAATATCACTCCGTCATCTGCTCTGTCCGGTGTCACCCCATATGAGCGCCTCCACTCCAGCCCACCTGACTACTCTCTTCTTCGCACGTTTGGCTGCACGTGCTTCGTTCTTCTTCCTCCCCATGAGCGCACCAAACTCTCTGCGACTGCGAGGTCTGTTAGGTGTGTTCACTTGGGGCTCAGTCGGGAGCACAAGGGGTATCGTTGTTACGATCCCTTGGCTCGCCGGATCCGTGTCTCCCGTCACGTTTCCTTTGTTGAGGATGTCTTGTACTTTTCCTCTGAGTCTCGGGATCTTTCCTTGCCTCCTGCGTCACCCTCCTCGCCTTCATTATCTCTCCATATTCCCGTTCTACCCCCGTTTTCTGTTGCTCCACCCACGCCTACTCCATCTCCATCTTCCCCGCCACCACCACCACCACCTCCTCCGTCTCCCTCGCCGCCTCCACCACCACCTGTTACTCGTGTCTATGTTCGTCGGTCTGCAGCTCCTCCTCCAGAGTCGGTTCACACTGGTACTCCCTCGCCTGATGCTGCTGCCCCCTCCTCCCCGGTCGTGGATCTTGCTCCTGTTCGGCGCTACCCAGCGCGCGAACATCACCCTCCTGGCAGATATGACTACTCTCTGGACAGGTTTGGCTACTCTGCCTTTACCTCTGACTCTCCTGACTCCTCTGACTACTCTGCCATTGCATCATATTCTCCAGCTTATCAGGCTTTTCTTACCGCACTTCACACCCACCGGGAGCCCCAGTCATACCGTGAGGCAGCTTTACACCCAGAGTGGCGGCAGGCCATGTCAGTAGAGCTTGAGGCTTTTCAGCGGACCCAGACATGGGATTTGGTGCCTTGTCCCTTAGGCGTGGTGCCTGTTAGATGCAAGTGGATCTTCAAGGTCAAGACTCGTCCTGACGGATCCATTGAGCGGCACAAGGTCCGTCTCGTTGCTCGTGGCTTCTCCCAGGAGTATAGGATTGATTACGAGGAGACGTTTGCTCCGGTTGCTCGGATGACTACTGTGCGCACCCTCTTAGCTGTGTCAGCTGCTCGAGGGTGGCCTCTCCATCAGATGGATGCCACCAATGCATTCCTCTACGGTGACCTCTCCGAGGAAGTCTACATGGCTCCTTCTCCGGGCGTTTCAGTTCCTCCAGGGCATGTGTGTCGTTTGCGCCGAGCCATCTATGGGCTCAAGCAGGCCCCTCGTGCCTGGTTTGAGCGATTCCACAGTGCAGTCCTGGCCGCCGAGTTTGTTGAGCACCACTCCGACTATGCCCTGTTCACTCGCTCCTCCAGTCAGGGTATTGCAGTTCTTCTTCTCTATGTGGATGATATGATCATCACCGGGGATGACAGTGCCATCATAGCATCCCTTCAGCGTCACCTCCAGAGTTAGTTTGAGATGAAAGATCTGGGTCCTCTTCGCTACTTTTTGGGCCTCGAGATTGCCCGGTCAGCTCGTGGTCTGTTGGTCTCCCAGCAAAAGTACATCTCAGACATCTTTGCTGATGCTGCTCTTACTGACTCTCGTACTGCTGACACACCCATGGAACTCAATTTGAAGCTTCTAGCTACAGGTGGTGAGCCGCTTCAGGATGTCTCCCGCTACTAGAAGCTGGTTGGGATGCTCGTCTACCTCACTATGACCCGGCCAGACATTGCCCATGCTGTTGGCATTGTCAGTCAGTTTGTTCAGGCTCCACGTTCAGTTCACTATGCAGCTGTTCTTCGGATTATCCGCTACCTCCGAGGCACCGTCACCCGTTCACTACTGTTTCCCTCCACCTCTCCGTTGGTGCTGCGTGCCTACTTCGATGCAGATTGGGCAGGAGATGTAGCCACTCACCGCTCTACTACAGGATACTGTGTGTTTCTTGGTGATTCACTTATTTCGTGGCGCAGCAAGAAACAGGAGTCTGTTGCTCGCTCCAGCACCGAAGCCGAATACAAGGCTTTGGCTTCCACCACCGCAGAGATTGTCTGACTTCGCCGCCTTCTGCTCGACTTGGGAGTTGTGATATCCGGGCCCACGCCTCTCTTTTGTGACAACCGGAGTGCTATTCAGATTGCTAGCAACCCGGTCTTCCACGAGCGAACAAAACATATTGAGGTCGATTGTCATTATATTCGCCAGGAGTTTCTCGACCACACCATCTCCTTGCCATTCATTCCATCATCGGAGCAGACTGCTGATTTTCTGACGAAGCCCCTTACGATTGCTCGCTTCCGGCACTTTATCGGCAAACTCTCGGTTCATAATGCACCGTGAGTTTGAGGGGTAGTGTTAATGTATAAAGATGGGTCGGGTTACATGTACAGTCGGGTCGGGTTGTATGGTCATACATGTACATATATATTGGGCTTGAGTCCCTCAATAGAGAGCATTCTATTCCTCTCCAAACCCTAGCCGTCATCTCCTAACATAGTGAAAATATTACATAAGGATCAAAATTCTATATGAAAATTATGATATGTTTGCATAAAGGTAGCTACCTATACCATATTACGTAATTTCAATAGGTTTTTCCCAGAATGGCTCCCAACTCATACGTATTACTGGAACTAGACTCGGTTGCTTTTTGCATTACTTTTCTAGCCCTCAACACATGCCAAATGTCACTTCCAAACAACTGTTGCATTTTTGTGACCATTTTACCCTTAAAGACCAAACAAAATAAATAAAAAGTCTGTTTATCTTCTCCGTTTGAATTTTTTCTCGCTTCAACCACCTGATGGGGACATCGAGCAGCACCCATGGCGCGTGTACCAGCGCAGGAGGCGCCACCTGAGCCTGTGGCTTCGATTGGACACTCGGAGTCGACGTCATTGTTTTCTTTTCTGCATTTTGTTATGTAGTCCCACCTCGATTAGCAGGGACTTTTGTTTGTTGTTACAAGCCTTTATATAGGCTACCCCTTGTTGTTGCATGCCTTTATATAGGTGGCCTATGAACTAGGAGGGCCGCCAAGCCTAGTCGAGCTCCTAAGCAGTTTGGCAACTTTTTTTAGAGAATGGATAGCGATCGTAGTACGATTTTTTTTCCCGCTTTTTATTTGCAGATAAATATTTTGGACATTTTGAATTCCACAAAATTTTGACTTCCAAAGGATAATATTTAAATAAAAATAGGAGTAAAATAATGGAAGAAAAACCATGAATTCGTTTCAAGAGTTTCATTTGGCTGTAACATGGTGGTGGTTTTGCTATAATAGGACAATAGTCTAGTGGTATTTAATGTTTAAAGAGTTCAAATGCAATTTTTTGCATGATGTACAACTCTTGCATTGTAATAAAAGAAATAAATAATAAGTTCGATATATGTTAAGTGTTTAAAGAGTTCAAAATTTTCAAATGCAATTTCATGCAAGTTTTGTATGTTTTGACTCTTCATAAAAAAGAAACTTAAATTTCTTTGTTATATAGGCACACAGAAAAAGCCTTGTGCCTGGAGTGAATTGTTAGACACTTGTATCTATACTGTATAGGGTAGTATATACATATACATATTCTTGTATATGCTGCACTCACACTGCTTGTATTGATATATACTATTCTCCCATGAAATACAGTTCATCCGATTCCAACCCTTACATGCATGAATCAGGCCTTCTGCCCCCCAGTATGAAACAACAGTACTAGTGGTTCCCTAGACCCTGACGTGTGTGCTGATATCTGGTGGGGCATGGTTGTATTCAGATTTGAAGTCTTATAATATGCATGTGGATCCACCTGAAGCTGGACACACATTAGGTTGCTGTTGCGAGCATATACTTAATCAGTGAGCTGCTATCTATTTGCTCCCCGAATTTCCATTCATGTCATGATTCCCACATTATTGTCCTACACATCTGGCCTTCTGTTGCATATTTTCATTTCTCTTTGACCATAAAGCTTCTACCCGATTCGTTAGTTGCATTGGGTACACTTGCGATTCATAATTTTTAGTGCCATAGATTCTGAAGTTTGTAACTGTAGCTTATGATGTCCCTGATTTGTAGAATGAGTTTGCAAAATCAGAATCTTGCTTGAAGGAACTTAGAATACATTATCCATTGCTAATGGAAACATAATTTGTCCAATATTTTGTTGTCTGATAATTCTTTCATGTTTATTTAATATTTTCTGGAGAAGCAGATTTTCTCTTCTCCTTTTATTTGAATTTGATATTTTTTGACTGAAAACTCTACTGATTGTAGCCTAAATTGGTTAGTTGCAACTGATGTTTACTTGTAAGCTTGCTTTCAATCAGGTATGGTGAACAAATCGTAGCAATCAAAGTTATCAACGGTGATAATACTCCAGAGGAAAAGGAAACACTAGCAGCTCGTTTCATTCGAGAAGTAAATATGCTATCTAGAGTGAAACATGAAAATCTTGTCAAGGTGTGTCGTCTATTCAATATGTGATGGTAATATCGCTGCATCAAACTGGAATCAACAGTACTGTGTTTATCTTGCTCATGATTCTAGGCCTCTGTGTCCATTTGTTGCCCTTAATGTTCATATGTAATTCATTATTCTTTAACTGTTTTCCTATTCATGCAGTTTATTGGAGCTTGCTACAAACCTATTATGGTAATTGCCACAGAGCTATTGCCAGGAATGTCATTGAAAAAATATTTGATCAGTATTCGCCCCAAGAAACTAGATCTTCATACAGTAATTAGTTTTGCACTTGATATTGCCCGTGCAATGGACTGCCTACATGCTAATGGGATAATACACAGAGACTTGAAACCTGGTACTGACCTGCATATGTACTTTGACTATGTTATATGTTATTTGTAGGTGTATATGAATTTTTATTGGTATTGTATCATATAGGTGTATATGAATTTTTATTGGTATTGTATCATATAATCTGCTAGTTTGAACCACTTCAATTAAAAGTAAGGTTCCTTTCAAGTTTAAAATCAACAGATAGGCAGCCTACTCTTGTGCCAACTCATGCAAGAGGACCTGAAGCACGACAACTGTAGGACACTCATCTTCATGTTAATTACGGTTTGTGGAAGAGAAAGAACTAGTGCAAAATGTCCTAATAAACATTTAATTGATGATAAGGCCAAATTCTATGAAAATATCATCTTCATGCTGCACCTCGACTAGCATGAGTCAGGGAAGAAGAGATCCTCACACCTCTAGGCTTGGAGAGAAGATCTCCATTTCTTTGTTCATCCATCATAGCCCTAAATGGCACTATTACAAGAATTGACATAGTCTCCCCACACTTAGATTTGTTCTCGCTGATCGAGTTTTTCTTTTCTTGAAATTTCACTAAGAAGTTTAATTTGTAGTAGATTCTAGGTTGTCTTTTTAATATGGATCAAATTTCTTGATTTCGAAATTTTTATATAGTACTTTATGCATGTAGATTCAATGGTATCTAGGGAGTCCTAACAAGATTTTGAAAACTCAAAAGTCCTGTAGTCTATTTGTAATGTGGGTGGGGTGTGTGTGTGTGTGTGTGTGTGTGTGTGTGAGAGAGAGAGAGAGAGAGAGAGAGAGAGAGAGAGAGAGAGAGAGAGAGAGAGGTGTTGAGGAATAGTTCCACATCGGTTGGGCTAGGACTATGGCTTCTCCTCGTATACCTGTTGGTCCCTCCACTCAACAGCTAGCTTTTGGGTGTGAGGGGTCTCTATCAAGAGGTATTGTTTGGTTTGTGAATATTGTTGAGGATGTTGGCTTAAAACAAGCACTCAACATGTCCAAGGTTCGTGCGCGAAGGATGGGCGCCAACCCGAGGCAGCTTGGCCCGCGCGGAGGAACCTAGCCCCCAGAGCGCCAGGCATCGGATAGGCACGCGTGTAACGCGTTTTCGGTTGCGGTTTTTCGTGGGTTTTCGAGAGAACTTTTAGGGGTTTGTTTCTATCTTTTCTCCTAGGGCTTGCACGAACTTGGAGCTATAAAAGAGCCCCTAAGGATGAAGAAAGGTTCATCATGGTGGTACATAAGTATCCCTGGTTAGGGTTTAGAAGGTAGCCGTCATCAAGGGAGAGGGAGAGGAAACCATTGGAGACCGGAGGGTTTTCGGGAAGGGTTTCTTTTTGTCTTCGGGGTGTAAGGCTGCGGAATCTATTCTCCTTGGGGGGATCTCTTTGTGGGTGTATGAGGGATTGGTTAGAGACAATTGTTCTTGTACTCAGGTTTTTTCCATACTAATAAATCCATTGATCTGTCGTTGCTGAAATTTCTTATGGTGTTTCGCTTGTGTTTATTATTCTATTGATCGATCTTGTTGGTGGTAGTCTCTACCGTGGTGGTACTACGCAAGTCGTGTTCCGCTGCGCGAGGGCCTCGGATTGCAACAACAATTATAAGGCCCAATATCTTTATTACCTAAGAAAAATAGGGTGTGATGGCACAAACCAAGAGATACCCATTGCTATCCATAATTGGAGTCGCACACAATATTATACATTATTAAGGTGATTGTAGTCATTGTAGTCTATCTTAATGTAATTAAATTTAAGGGAAGTTTTACCCATGCCCCACATTTCTCTCTGAGAAGTGCTATTCAATCAGATGTGTTTGTCCTGAATGGTCAACCAGAATGATGTGGCATCCAATCACATCGTCCCTTTGCTTGCTGGTCGGGGTTGAGTGCCATTTATCGGTCGAGGCAGGGTGCAACGAATGGCTGTGACAGGGACACATCATTCTGGTAGATCGTTTAGGCTAGATTGTATTTTGGGTTAATTGGTGATTAATCCTTGATAGAACAAATCTCGAACGCACAGGGTAGTGAGACCTCGCTTCATCGACATGGGGTCGCTTGGCAGAATGGTCCCCATGGAATCTGCCGAAACGGCAACGTAGCATGTTCAGAGGCAGGGAAGAAATGCAAGGGACATAACATTGGCCTCACACTAGTGGTTACTATGGCTCACTCCTAGCACTAGACCTCACACCTTTAGGGTTTGAGAGAAGCTCTCCTTTTCTTCATTCATTAACATTTCCCTAAATGACACTACTACAGGAGTTTGTATAGTCTCTCAACTCTTGGAGCACAAGCAAGCCCAAAAGACTCAAAGGGCTTGACAAGCCTGACTCAATTATGACTTAAACCTAAAGTGGACTGCATTACATGCCAAATACTAGACCCAACACAACCCACTAGTAGCTGTATGAGGTTAGGTTAGGTCCTATCCTCCAAGGCTCCAACACGTGCCGAACCAAGGCTTAGGCCTTGGAGCCGCCTTTCCCTTATAGGCCCTGTTTGGTAGCCGGAAAATTTCATTAAAGGAAAGGAAAGTCTTTCCCCTCCCGAGGGGAAAGTCTTTCCCCTCCCAGGAGTGGGAGGAAAGAGAATCCCCTCACTTGCCCCCCGATTACACTAACATAGGGATACTTTAGGTATAAAAGTATTATGTTCCTGTTCACTTTCCCGGCTACACGTCTAAGATCACTTAAGGGGGGGAATTCTCTCCCTTTCCCATCACTTTCGGACTACCAAACGCGGCCACAATGCGTACACTTCGAGGGTTGGTCTCCAGCAAGCATCCATATACTGTTAAAAGAAACTACTTGATTTCTCTATCCAGTGTGGTAGATAAAAAATCAAAACATGTCAAAATATTGATGTAGTTTGTACGAATGTGTCGCACAAATTCTAAATTCTCTTTAAATCTTTATATATGTTTGGACTTGTCTGTTAATCAGGAGTCATCGAGTTTGTTTGCAATTTCATGCCCATGCTTAGAGCTTTGTGTCTGGTGTAGTTACATCATCATCAACCTCATCCAAATCTTATTCCATCGCGATGGGGCCAACTGTGAGCGGACTGACAAGAATTTTCCAGCCTCTAAGACTGATACCGAAAACCTGACCAAGCCTGTCATGGCATGAAAGGCGTGTGGCAGGAAACCTAAAACGTCAGTTGTGGGTAGGTATATCTGGTGTGGTTGCAGAGCCTTCCAAGTCTATTTGTAGTGAAATTTAAAACTTCTTTTCATATAATTAGGTTGTCTGTGTTCTTTTTTTTTTTTACTTTTGCTAGAGGCCTTCCTGTTTAGTTCTTTACTGTGGTTATGTGCATAGACAATCATCAGCGCTCATGCTCAGACGAAAAATAGAGCAGGTTTATAGTATATGCTGTCATGAATATATCTACAACTGTTCTGCACAACTCTCTTAAGGAAAATGCGTTTTTGCTTTGTAATGAAATATAGGTTGATTCACATTACTTTGGGATAATAAGGCTTGATCTCTGATGATTATGTAAAAGCCTGCCACTTCAAGTTATGGCAAACAAATTCTGTACTGTTGATTTTTAATTAACATGTTGATAAAAATCATGATGTAGCATTGCCACATGTATAACATGATCTGTTGATTGTTATGTGATACACATCCAATTCTTATATATAAGATACACAAATGACTCAAATGCAATTTATTTGGTCTTTAAAGTTTGCTTTACATTTATTTCCCCTTACCGATAATGATTCAACCATGTAGACAATTTGCTGCTCACGGCAAATCAGAAGAATGTGAAGCTTGTGGATTTTGGCCTTGCAAGAGAAGAAACCGTGACGGAAATGATGACTGCTGAAACTGGGACGTACCGATGGATGGCTCCTGAGGTTGTTCATTGCCAACTTATTATTTACCATTTTTTTTTTCATTTTCTCATTTGATGAACATATGGGCAACTGCACCTGACAATTGACTAATATTGTTCGTATGCGGAAAATAATTGCTTCATACATGATTTAATGGCCCAGCTGAGTGGTAATAGTATCGTTAACGTGATAACATCTTTACTGCATGATTTTATAACTATGAAACTAGAATAGTGTAAGATGACAAGCTTAAAGGGCTTGCCTCTTCTAAAACTGTTAGATGAACTAATATTCTGATCTTTATTTTAACACTTGATGTGACAGAAAACTAATCAATTACAATTTTCGATCATCTTTTTTCCTTCTTAATTTTGTTAAATGTAATTTTGACAAATTGTTCGTCTACATGGCAAAAAAAAAGAACGAAAATAAAAGGAAAAAAGTAGGAAAAAAAAAAAAATCAAAATTTCATATTTATAAATAAATTCCATATCCGAAAGGATGAAAAATTTCAGAATAAATGGGCTGATTTTTTTTCCTATGCTTTAAACATCGGACAAAAGTAAGTTTTCATAATCGTTGTTTAAATCTTATCTTTATACATTCGATAGTCGTTTCCATGTTTGTTTTTCTTTATTCGACCAATTCAAATGATAATGTTGAAAGTTTGCTCTTCTGTTTGCCCTAGATTCTTTTCATACAATTCTTTAGCCATTTTCCAATTGCTACATTTCCTAATTTTGCTCCCTTTATTCTGCTGTCATTACAAGTGCAAGCTTCCCCCCTTTAACTTTTCTAGGACCTTTTTTGCTGCCTATTTAATTTTTGCACACCTTCCTTACCAGCAATTCGAATGTGAGTTTGCAGTTATACAGCACAGTAACACTGCGCAATGGTGAGAAGAAGCACTATACCAACAAAGTTGATGTATACAGCTTTGGCATCGTTCTGTGGGAGCTGTTGGCCAATTGCACACCATTTGAAGGCATGTCCAACTTACAGGCTGCATATGCTGCTGCTTTTAAGGTGAAAGTTTGCTACAGTTTTTGTTGCCCCACTCTACTGCCATTTATAGTATCTATTCATAGTATAGACTGCAAAATGCAAAACATGCTATAATTGGAAGAAATGCAAAATATGCAAATGTCCAACAATATTGTTTTGCTAAAATGAAAATATATTCTTGTATTAAATTGCGGGCAAGTAAATAAGAAGTTGCATTTCCGATAGGCTATGGTGTAGCATCAGAATATACCATCCATACGCTATGATACAATACAACAATAATATCCACTGATATCTTGGCACTTGAGCCTCAAGTTAGT
The DNA here is from genome assembly GCA_947650365.1 of Chamaelirium japonicum. Lineage (NCBI taxonomy): Eukaryota > Viridiplantae > Streptophyta > Magnoliopsida > Liliales > Melanthiaceae > Chamaelirium > Chamaelirium japonicum. Next base: position 65,361,663 of record OX393552.1, read on the forward strand.
CTACATTATGATGCACATCTAGCTATCCTTTATGTGATACCAGATAAAGTGATTCTATCAATGATTGAATGCATTCCTTCAGTTGATATCTCATACAAAATTATGTCCGTCTCTCAGAGCACCTTTTCAAAGTCTCACAGTGATCTTCCTTGGTTCACGAGAAGCTTTTTTTACTTGTCTCAATCTTAGAATATTATACGGCACCTTATTTTTCATAGCCTAATGTCATATCCTAATCTATCTTAATGCTGGTTAATCCCATTCCATGTTGTCATGCTCTCACTTGTCATGCCATGATATTCCGCCACATCTTGTCATGTCTACATGTCGTCTGAGTGGCTGCAGCATATGCAAATTTGATAGCTAAGGGCAAAATATGTAGTCATGGCAATGCCCAAAATTGCAAGGCTTGAACCTTGCCCACTAAGCTAACTTATACCCAATAATGCAAGGCTTGAAACTTGCCCACTACCAGTAGGCGAACATACACCCAAATATGCATGGCTTGAAAGGTCCCCAAAAGGCTAATCCATCTAATTATTTTACTTCTTATAAACTTGTTAATGTAAAGAGATGGGTCGGGTTATATGTACAGTCGGGTCGGGTTGTGTGTGTATACATGTACATATATATTGGGCTTCAGTCCCTCAATGAGAAACATTCCATTCTCTCCAAACCCTAGCCGTCATCTCCTAAAATGGTATCAGAGCTCTAGGGTTTCTCCGCGGTGAAGGCGACTCCTCCGGCAGCCCCTCCAGCAACCTTTTACATCCGATTCCCCCCTCCAACAGCCCCTCCAGCACCCGGCAGCCCCTCCAACCCCCTCCTGCACTCGATTCTCCCCTCCGGCAGCCCCTCCAGCACCCTGCTGCACCCGATTCCCCCCTTCGGCAGCCCCTCCAGCACTCCGGAAGCCCCCGTCGCCCTCTCCTGCACCTCCTGCAGCCCCCGTCACCCCTCCAGCACTCGATTCCCCCCTCCGGCAGCCCCTCCAGCACTCCGGCAGCCCCTCCTGCACCCGATTCCCTTCTCACCCGCACCGACAGTCCCTCCAGCCCCCTCCTGCACCCGATTCCCCCCTCCGGCAGTCCCTCCAGCACTCCGGAAGCCCCCGCCGCCCCCTCCTGCACCTCCTGCAACCACCGCCGCCCCCCTCCTGCACCTCCTGAAGCCTCGCTGCCCCCCTTCTGCACCTCCTACAGCACCCCGCGTCCCTTCTCTTCCAACAGAACCCCCCTGCAGCTCCTCTGATGTGATCCGACTTGGGCCCAAGCCCGTTGGCCCACCCGAAGGCCCATCCTAGCCTTCCATGGATGGATAAGGCAGGATATCTCGTATGATATCTTTTAGAATCTTTTTTATTTGAGATCTTTATTTTAGGCAAGTTGTTAGGATACTTATTGGCTTTTAAATTTGTTGCCATTTTTATCTTTTCTTTTAGCCTATTTAAAGGCCCCCATTGTAACCATTGGAGACAGATTATGATGAATGAAAATTGATGGCGGATGCCTTCGTTGGCTCATGGATTTGAGTCCCCACCTTGTATCCTGATGGATTTCAGGCCCCCTCTCATCTAAGCTTCTAATCTTTTCTTCTCTGTCACGGTTCTTACCCCCTCCGCCACTTCCTCTCGGTGATTCCGTATCACTAGTTATCCCTTTACAAAGAAAATACAAAAAAGAGATTACACCGCCTCCATCAATCGCTCTTGGACGACGCACGCCTGCATCAAGTTAGTATCAGAGCTCCGGGCTTCGTGGCGTTTTCGCACCACGAACGATCTTCGCTTCGATCGTCGTCGTCCATCGTCATCGTCGCCGTTCCATCGTCACCATCCTCGCCGATTTGTCATCTTCTTCGGGTACGTCACCCTACAACCCCAACAAAAAAAAAAAAAGAGCGATCAGATCTATTGAGAAAAAAAAAAGGAAGAGAGATCAGATTTGTTGAGAGAAAAAAAAAGAGAAGAGAAAGGAAACCTCCTTCAACCGAACCCCTCTCCTTTGCCGCCCGCCCGTCCACCGCAAGCCGCCCCTTCCTCTCGCTCCACCTGCTGAACCACCACCCTCTGTCCCGTGCTCCCGCGCACCCCGCAGCCAAAAAAAAAAAAAACAGATCTGCCACTAGATCTGTGATAGCAGCAGAAAAAGGAAAGAAGAAGAAAAAAAAAAAAAGGAAAGAAAGAATAGAAGGAGAGAAGAAAAGGAAAGAAAAGGAAAAAGGAAAGAAGAGAGAAAGGAAAGGGAGACGTACCTTGGTTGTTTGCTGCAGCTGCTGCCACCCCTTTGCCGCTGCATCTGCTGCCACCCCTTTGCCCTTTTCCTCTTCCCTATTTGCAAACAAGAGGCCAAACAAAAACCCTAATTGTTTTTACCCTTTAGCCCTTTCCTTTTCCCCCAATTCACTCCTCCACCACAACCCTTAGATCCCCATCCTACAGTCCTCAAATCCACAACCTTTTTAGCTGCAATTGTGCACTTAAGTGCTAGACCCGAGTTGAATTCGGATCCAACCCGTTTACAAAAACAGACCCGTTAAGACCCTACAACTTCAAAACCCCATATCTTTCTCATTTTTCATCCGATTTGGACGTTCTTGGTACCAAATCGAAGTCCTTTTCGAGCTCTACGCATCTATACCATCCATAAAAAATTTCAGTGAACCAGTAATTACAGATTTCCAGATTTACCCCTGGACCACATTTCCACCATTGTGACATGGATGCCAAGATGCAAGGGTTGATTCGTTGTCATCAAGGGAACAAATCCGTCTATGAGTATACTTCAGCATTCTATCGGCGCATGATCCGCTATGGTTTTTCAGAGAAAGATTTCTTGGCAGTGGTACTGTACGTTAGAGGACTCCGCTCCGACATAAAGGCCAAGTTTTCATCTAGATCTTAGAGCGATCTGGACGAAGCCTATGAGCTAGCTTGTGAGATTGAATGGGAGCTACAACAAATGGCCTCACCTCTAGCGGCCTCCATGGATGAGTCTCCACCTCCAGCACTTCCAGTAGAGCCTCCACCACCGATAGAGCTTCCTCCAGTTGTATCTTTGGTGGATCCATCACCTCCAGTACCACCACCAACAGATGAGCTTCCCCCTCCAGAGGATCTTCTGCCGCTTGCCATGCTACCACCTACTGCGGATTCTTTCGAGATGGTCTCCCTAGCCGAGCCTCAGCAGATTGATTTTCTTGGGCTAGACCGACTTTTGGTGCCTACAGTGTTTGTTCAGCTCTACCTCCGTTCAAGCGAGCCGATGTTCGAGCTATCGCATCGGTCTGATATTACGATTCGACCCTGTCGTCTACCCCAGCACTACTTTGACGTATGTTTCCCGATCGACGACAGTGATACCTTCTCATGGGACCCCGGTGGTAACTTCGGTGTAATGAGACATCATTTGTTGGGCCTTCACCATCAGCTCCTGACAACAGATACCACATCGGTGAAAACCTCGAGGATAATTGCGTTTTACTGTATGAACTCGAGGGCGAGTTCTTCGCAGCGGAAGCGAATGATGTGATCCGACTTGGGCCCAAGCCCGTTGGCCCACCCGAAGGCCCATCCTAGCCTTCCATGGATGGATAAGGCAGGATATCTCTTATGATATCTTTTAGAATCTTTTTTATTTGAGTTCTTTATTTTAGGCAAGTTGTTAGGATACTTATTGGCTTTTAAATTTGTTGCCACTTTTTATCTTTTTTTTTAGCCTATTTAAAGGCCCCCATTGTAACCATTGGAGACAGATTATGATGAATGAAAATTGATGGTGGATGCCTTCGTTGGCTCATGGATTTGAGTCCCCACGTTGTATCCTGATGGATTTCAGGCCCCCTCTCATCTAAGCTTCTAATCTTTTCTTCTCTGTCACGGTTCTTACCCTCTCCGCCACTTCCTCTCGGTGATTCTGTATCACTAGTTATCCCTTTACAAAGAAAATACAAAAAAGAGATTACACCGCCTCCATCAATCGCTCTTGGACGACGCGCGCCTGCATCATCCTCCGACCACCCTGCCATTCCCTGAAGCACCCGCCACCCCCTCCTGCTCCCCCTGACGCCCCCCCCCCTTCTGCACCTCCTGCAGCCCACACCGCCCCCCTCCTGCACTCACTGCCGCCCTCCATCGCCCCACCGCTACTCCCTTGGCCCTCCTCCGGTCCGTCTACTCTGTACCGGACTGCCCGGGACCTCACTTGTGCCGGCTCGCCCCCGTACTTCAGGGTTATGGCTTCCTACAGCATCTCTCGGCTCCCACATTGCCTGCACACAGTCGCTGATCGTTGAGTCCCTCCGTCTCCTCGTTTTGATGGTATTCTCGGGCCACGTCCCTCCACCACGTCAGTCGACTGTGGACGTCGTCAGGGTCCCCTCCGCCATAATGGCGAGACTGCTGCTGCTGCTGGTCTCCCTACTCCAGCACCGCCAATGTTTTAAAAAACGGAAGGCGGAAGACGGGCGGTCAAGAGGTTTCAAGGCAGAAGGCAAACGACTAGGCGGGCGCCCGGAGAAAAAGGCGGGCGCCCACCTATATAAAATATATTATATATATTCTATATGTATGTATATATATAAATTCATAATTCTATATAAAAAAACAATATTAGAAAGTTTTACATATGCAAACATCAAAACTACCGATCTGAATATAAAAGTTTTATGAAAAGGAAGGAGGGGATTGGGTGGGTAGGGGTATTTCGGTATGGTTACCTCAATACCTATACCCGATTGTCCCTCTAACTTGAGTATACCAGATAATACAGTTGTACTCCAACTTTATTGTGATGTACCCAAATTCCAACCAATCATATATTGTTATCCAAATTCTATCCAAACTCATACCATACAAGAACCAATATAGTAAAAAATCATAAGATCTTCTTAAACATTTCATCACAATACATTGAAAAAAAAAATTCCTCAAGCAATTGCATATGGTGAAGAAATAGAAAATTCATTACAGAAAAAAAAAAATTCCTCAAGCAATTGCATACAGTGAGACCGCCTAGGTGCCCGCCTTTTACCCGCCTAGGCAGGTCGGATCCTGCCTAGGCGCCCGCCTTTGTTCAACCCGCCTGCAGTGCCGCTTTTTGCTGAAGCGGAGCGGCCAACCCCCTAAAATGCCTAGGCGGCCGCTCGGACCGCCTTTTAGAACAGTGAGCACCGCCTGCCACCACTCCTGCTCCGTCTCAGTCTTACTCCGACCGCCTCCAGCGCTTTGAGGAGTTACTGTTGCGATACCTCGCCTCCACCAGCTCTTCGACAGATTACAGTCTCTCTGCCACTCCGGGTACTTCTGCTCAGTCTTGGTCTTGCTCCGACTGCCTCCAGCGCTTTGAGGAGTTACTGTTGCGATACCTCGCCTCCACCAGCTCTTCGACAGATCACAGTCTCTCTGCCACTCCGGGTATTTCTGCTCAGTCTCGGTCTTACTCCGACCGCCTCCAGCGCTTTGAGGAGTTACTGTTTCGATACCTCACCTCTACCAGCTCTTCGACAGCTCGCAGTCTCTCTGCCACTCCGGGTACTACTGCTCCATGGATCTTCGACTCGGGTGCCTCCTGCCACCTTACCTCCGATCCTTTTGTCCTCACGGATTGTAGATCTGTTCCTACCCACATGGGGATCCACACTGTTGACGGGACTCGTGTACCCATTTCGCAGTGTGGATCCATCACCCCTGCCTCCGATCCCACTGGTCGCCTAACCTTACCTCATGTTCACCTTGCTCCCCGCTTAAACATTAACTTAATATCTGTTAGTTCTCTTTGTGACTCGGGCCTGATCGTTACATTTACTTCTTCTTGTTATATGCAGGATCCGCGGACGGGTCAGAGAGTTGGGCTTGTTCGTCGAGCAGGGGGATTCTATCAGTTGGATCACCTCCAGGTTCCCACTTCCACTTCGTCAGCTCTGTCTGTTACCTCTGATGCCGATTTGTGGCACAGAAGGTTAGGTCACATATCCAGTGATCGACTCCAAAGCGTTTTTCGCTCTGGCGCTTTGGGTCGGGTGTCCTCCCCTCTCTCTGTCTGCACTGGGTGTCGATTAGCAAAGCACCTTGCTCTTCCTTTTTCTACTAGTGTTTCCCGTTCCAGTGCCCCTTTTGATCTCGTGCACTCTGACGTGTGGGGTCCTGCTCCAGTTTCCTCTTTTACTGGTTTTTCGTATTATGTGAGCTTCATAGATGATTACTCCCGCTGCACCTGGGTCTATCTCATGCATCGCCGCTCCGAGATTCCTCATATTTACAGCACCTTCACTACTATGCTTCACACCCAGTTTGGTCGGCGCATTAAGACTTTTCGGTCTGATTGTGCCCAGGAGTATCTCTCCTCTGAGATGCGCGAGATCCTTCAGACTCACGGCACTCTTCACCAACAGTCGTGTCCCCACACCCATGAACAAAACGGAGTCGCCGAGCGCAAACATCGCCATGTCCTCGAGACAGCACGAGCTCTACTTCTGTCTGCTTCTGTTCCACATTCCTACTGGGCTGAAGCTGTCCTGACCGCTGTTCACCTCATCAACATCACTCCGTCCTCATCCCTCTCTGGTGTTTCCCTGTACGAGCAGTTTTACTCCACATCTCCTGACTACTCTCTTCTTCGTACCTTTGGGTGCACGCGTTTCGTCCTCCTCCCTCCCCATGAGCGCTCCAAATTCTCTACTAGGTCTGTTAGGTGTGTTCACTTAGGACTCAGTCGGGAGCACAAGGGCTATCGGTGCTACGATCCCTTGGCTCGTCAGATCCGTGTCTCTCGCCACGTCTCCTTTGTAGAGGATGTACCGTACTTTTCCACTGAGTCCCGGGATCTTCCCTCACCACTTACGTCATCTTCTACGTCGTCACCCCGTCTCACTATCCCCTTCCTACCTCCGTATCTTGCTCCCATGCCCACCTTCCCGGTTGAGTCTCCTCTATCTTCCTCGCCTCCCCTGTCTCCACCACCTCCACCTCCATCGTCTCCGCCACCTCCCCCGCCACCTCCCTCTCCCCCATCACCTCCACCACCACCACCTATCACACATGTCTACGTTCGTCGCTCCACAGTTCCTCCCACCGAGTCTGTCTCCACTGATACTACTTTGCCTGCTGCTGCTCCCACCTCTCCGACCGCGGATCCTGGTCCTGTTCGGCGCTACCCTTCGCGTGAACATCACCCTCCTGACAGATATGACTACTCCCCTGACAGGTTTGGTTACTCTGTGTTTACTCCTGTTTCTCCTGACACTTCTGGACACTCTGTTGTTGCCTCCTACTCTCCGTCCCACCAGGCCTTTCTTACAGCTCTTCACACCTACCGGGAGCCCCAGTCGTACCGTGAGGCAGTTGTACACCCATAGTGGCGACAGGCCATGACAGTCGAACTTGAGGCCTTCTAGCGGACTCAGACGTGGGATTTGGTTCCTTGTCCCACTGGCGTGGTTCCTGTTAGCTGCAAATGGATATTCAAGATCAAGACTCGACCTGATGGGTCCATTGAACGGCATAAGGCGCGCCTTGTTGCTCGTGGTTTCTCCTAGGAGTATGGGATTGACTACGAGGAGACGTTTGCTCCCGTGGTCCGGATGACTACCATTCGCACCCTCTTAGCTGTGGCAGCTGCTTGAGGGTGGCCTCTACATCAGATGGATGTGACCAACGCATTTCTCCACGGTGATATCTCAGAGGAGGTATACATGGCTCCTCCACCTGGCGTCCCTGCTCCTTCAGGTCACATATGTCGTTTGCGCCGAGCCATCTATGGGCTCAAGCAGGCCCCTCGTGCCTGGTTTGAGCGATTCCGCAGTGCAGTCCTGGCCGCCGGGTTTGTTGAGCGCCACTCTAACGATGCCATGTTCACTCGCTCCTCCAGTCAGGGTATTGCAGTTTTTCTTCTTTATATGGATGATATGATCATCACCGGGGATGACAGTGCCACCATAGCGTCCCTTCAGCGCCACCTCCAGAGTCAGTTTGAGATGAAAGATCTGGGCCCTCTTCGCCTAAGAAGCACGGACACGGACATGGGACACGGACACGACACGACACGGATACGCCGACACGATATTTTTCAAAAAACCAGGACACGGACACGTTAGGGGACACACTGAATTATATATATATATATATATATATATATATATATATATATATATATATATATATATATTAGAGAGAGAGAGAGAGAGGAACGGGATCCTGCCTATCAAAGCAGGGTTTTTTCCTGTTTTGATTCATTGTTTGACCATCCTAGAAGTTTTGGAATTTGATGAAATTTGGTGAGGGTGTTGTCTAGGGGAAGATGATCATCCTCACAAATTTTCATCAAATTCCAAAACTTCTAGGATGGTCAAATGGTCGAAGCAAAATCTGCAGATTTTGCAGATTTTGCAGATTTTGCTTCGACCATTTGACCCTCTTAGAAGTTTTGGAATTTGATGAAAATTTGTGAGGATGATCATCTTACCCTAGACAACACCCTCACCAAATTTCATCAAATTCCAAAACTTCTAGGATGGTCAAACAATGAATCAAAGTAGGAAAAAACCCTGCTTTGATAGGCAGGATCCCATTCCTCATATATATATATATATATATATATATATATATATATATATATATATATATATATATATGTGTGTGTGTGTGTGTGTGTGTGTGTATAACAAGTCTTATATTATGATTTATAATCAAACATAATGCTAATAGTTAACTAAAAAAGTCTCCAACAAACATCATAAATGATTCAAGTGTATAGTTTCAAACTTTCAAAACACAAAAAAACAAATAGAACACGCATAAAATCATCATCCATCAAGGCCAACGTCAAGTGTTACCACATCATCACCATCGACATGAAGGTCACGGCCTCCATATCCGGCTCATTGATGGAAAGATTCGCAATCTCAAGAACCTTGAAGGAAAGATTCGCAATCTCAAGAACCTCAACATCTTCAAATGAGAAAAAAGCCTCTCCGGTAATACCCGACACGCTCCAACACGCATCCGACACGCTCCGACACGTGTCGGACAATCTTTCTTCATAGAAGACACGTTTTTTGGTGTGTCCGACACGTGTCGGAGAGTGTCGGATGAGTGTCGGTGTCCGACACGTGTCGGACACGGACACGTTGAGGTCCCGAGAGTGCCGGTGCTTCATAGCTCTTCGCTACTTTTTGGGCCTCGAGATTGCCTGGTTAGCTCGTGGTCTGTTAGTCTCCCAACAAAAGTACATCTCCGATATTTTTGCTGATGTTGCTCTTACTGACTCTCGCACTGCTGACATACCCATGGAGCTCAATTTGAAGCTTCTTTCTACAGATGGTGAGCCACTCCAGGATGTCTCTCGCTACCAGAGGCTGGTTGGGATGCTCGTCTACCTCACTATGACCCGACCAGACATTGCTCATGCTGTTGGCATTGTCAGTCAGTTCGTTCAGGCTCCCCGTTCGGTTCACTATGCAGCAGTCCTTCGGATTATCCGCTACCTCCGAGGCACCATCACCCGCTCACTACTTTTTCCCTCTACCTCTCCGTTGGTGCTCCGTGCCTACTCCGATGCAGATTGGGCAGGAGATGTAGCCACTCGCCGTTCTACTACTGGATACTGTGTGTTCCTTGGTGATTCTCTCATTTCTTGGCGAAGCAAGAAACAGGAGTCTGTTGCTCGTTCAAGCACCGAAGCCGAATACAGGGATATGGCTTCCACCACCGCAGAGATTGTCTGGCTTTGCCGCCTTCTACTAGACCTGGGTGTTGTGATATCAGGGCCAACGCCTCTCTTCTGTGACAACCGGAGTGCTATTCAGATTGCTAGCAACCGGTATTCCATGAGCGGACAAAACATATTGAGGTTGATTGTTACAATGTTCGCCAGGAGTTTCTCGACCACACCATCTCCTTGCCATTCATTTCATCATCGGAGCAGACTGTTGATTTTCTGACGAAGCCCCTTACGATTGCTCGCTTCCGGCATTTTATTGGCAAACTCTCGGTCCATGATCCACCGTGAGTTTGAGGGGGAGTGTTAATGTAAAGAGATGGGTCGGGTTATATGTACAGTCGGGTCGGGTTGTGTGTGTATACATGTACATATATATTGGGCTTCAGTCCCTCAATGAGAAGCATTACATTCTCTCCAAACCCTAGCCGTCAACTCCTAACAAAACTAATGTACATATAGGTTATTTGGAAATGTGATCCCACATTTTTTGCATCCCTTAGCAATTTTATATTTTCTTATGCCTTCTAATTTGGTTCCTTCCTATTTCATGAAGCATGAACTTTTTCCTTGATTAGCTCTTCCACCTCAATGTTCATGTTTGAGATGTACATATATTTCCCTTGTATGTCTTTCCTTCTCATATATTTTTCCTTTAGTGTAGTTTAAGCCCGTCCAGCTTTATGCCTTTATATTTGGCTTAGGAGCCATAGTACATTTGAGCTTGGGCTTTGAACCTTTCCCCCCATGGTGTGCCTTTTGGGCATCCTTATCTCATGCTAACATCGTATCATAGCCATGGTGCTCTATCTCACTCTCTCCTAGTGGATCCGTATAGTTGATGGTTACGTCAATTTTTCTTCGGATTTTGTTTAAGATCCATCTCTTCTAGTTTAAGTTGTGGTATAGATGCTGGTTGCATTGCATCAATTTGGATCTATGAGATCCATCTCTCGTAGTTGGAGCTGATATGATGGTTGCATGGCATCAATTTAGATCTTATAAGATCCATCTCTCTTAGTTGGAGGTGCGTGCTAGTTGCATCAGTTTGGCTCTTGTGTAAGATTCATCTATGGTAGTTGGAGCTGTGTGGATGCCAGTTGCATCATTTGTTTATCAGAGCTAGAGCAAGGGAGAGCAGTCTTTTTTGTGCATAGTGGGCATGGCCGAACGATGTGTCAATTCTGCTTTATTGCCAATCATGAACATTCTACTAGGCTAGAGCCAGGGGAAGCAATCAATATTGTGCAAATTTCGCATTGTTAGATACCCTCACACCCCAAAAGTTGGGTTGTAAGGGGAGGTCCACAGCGGGTATATTAAGCGGGGGATGGGTGCTTCCCTTACCGATGTGGGACTATCCGTCAACACTCCCCCTCACACGGAGCATGCGTGACAAAGGTCCTCCCACGTGGAGTACCCATGGCAAGGCACGATTAGTGAGGAGCACCCAGAGCGGGAGTAGGAGCAGACGAGCTAGCTCTGATACCATGTTAGAAGATGACGGCTAGGGTTTGGAGAGAATGAGATGATTCTCTATTGAGGGGTTGAAGCCCAATATATATGTACATGCATACACAAGCAACCCGACCCGACTGTACATCAAAACCCGACCCATATACATTAACACTCCCCCTCAAACTCATGGTGGATTATGTACCGAGAATTTGCTGATAAAATGACAAAATCGAGCAATCGTAAGGGGCTTTGTGAGAAAATCAGCAGTCTACTCCGTCGAGGGAATGAACGGCAAGGAGATAGTGTGGGTGAGAATCTCCTGTCAAATATAATGACAGTCAATCTCGATGTGTTTGGTCCGCTCGTGGAAAACCGAGTTGCTAGCAATCTGGATGGCACTTCGGTTATCACAGAAGAAAGGGGTGGTCCCAGACAGCCTAACTCCCAGGTCGAGTAGAAGGCGTCGAAGCTAGACAACCTCTGCGATGGTGGAAGCCATAGCTCGATATTCGGCTTCACTGCTGGAGCGAGCAACGGATTCCCTTTTTTTTTGCGCCAAGAAATAAGGGAGTCACCAAGGAACACACAGTAGCCGGTGGTAGAGCGGCGGGTAGCAACATCTCCAGCTCAATCTGCATCGGAGTAGGCACGCAGGACTAGTGGAGAGGTGGAGGGAAACAACAGCGAACGAGTGACGGTGCCTCGGAGATACCGAATAATCCGAAGGATCGCTGCAAAGTGAACAGAGCGAGTAGCCTGAACGAACTAACTGACAATGCTAACGGCATGGGCAACGTTTTGCCTAGTTATGGTGAGGTAAACGAGCATCCCAACCAGCCGCTGAAATCGAAAGATATCTTTGAGTGGCTCACCATCAGTAGAAAGGAGTTTCAAGTTGAGCTTCATGAGCGTGTCAACAGTATGAGAGTTGGTGAGAGCAGCCTCGGCAAAAATATCTGAAATGTACTTTTGCTGGGAGATCAACAATCCACGAGCTGACCGGGCAATCTCAAGGCCAAGAAAGTATCGGAGAGGGCCCAGATCCTTTATTTCGAACTGACTCTGGAGGTAACGCTGAAGGGATGCTATGGTAGCACTATCATCCCCGGTGATGATCATATCATCCACATACAGAAGCAGTACAACAATACCCTGACTGGGGGAGCGGGTGAACAGAGCATAGTCAGTGTCTCTCTACTAACTCAGCTGCCAGAACTGCACTGCGGAATCGCTCAAATTAGGCCCGAGGTGCTTGTTTGAGCTCATAGATAGCCCGTCGAAGACGGCAAACGTGCCCTAGAGAAACAGGAACGCCTAGAGGAGCTATGTATACCTCCTCGGAGAGGTCACCGTGAAGAAACGCATTGGTGACATCCATCTGATGGAGAGGCCACCTTCGAGCAACTACCATAGTTAAAAGGGTGTGCACAGTAGTCATCCGAGCAACCGAAGCAAACGTCTCCTCATAATCAATCACATACTCTTAAGAGAAGCCACGAGCAACGAGACGGGCCTCATGCTACTCAATGGATCTGTCAGATCGGGTCTTGACCTTGAATATCCACTTGTAGTTGTTAGGCACCACGCCTGATGGACAAGGAATCAAATCCCATGTCTGGGTCCGCTAAAAAGCCTTAAGCTCCATTGACATGGCCAGCTGCTACTCTAGGTGTAAAGCTGTCTCACGGTACAACTGGGACTCCCAGTGGGTGTGAAGGGCAGTAAGAAAAGCCTAGTAAGACGGAGAGTAAGAGGCAACAACAGAGTAGCCAGAGGGGTCAGAAGAGTCAGAAGTAAAGGCAGAGTAGCCAAACCTGTTGGGAGAGTTGTCATATCTATCATGAGGGTGATGTTCGCACGCAGGGTAGCGCCGAACAGGTCCAGGATCTGCGGCCGGAGAGATAGGAGCAGCTGCAGGCAAAGAAGTACCAGTGGAGACAGTTTCGGTGGGAGGGACTGTGGAGCGACGAAATAGACACGCGTGACAGGTGGTGGTGGTGGTGGAGGTGGCGGGGGAGACAGGGAGGGGGAGGTGTAGGTGGCGAGGGACGTGGTGGAGACGGGGGAGGTGGAGGTGAGGAATGTAGAGGAGGTTCAACCGAGAAGGACACAGCCGTGGGCGTGGGAGCAAAATACGGAGGTAGGAAAGGGATGATGAGAGGGGCTGGAGGCGTAGAGGGTGGCACAAGCGGTGAGGGAAGATCCCGGGACTCAGTGGAAAAGTATGAGACATCCTTAACAAAGGAGACTTGACGAGAGATACAGCTCCGGCGAGCCAAGAGATCGTAACACCAATAGCCCCTGTGCTCCCGACTGAGCCCGAAGTGGACACACCTAACAGACCTAGTAGAGAGTTTGACGTGCTCATGGGGAGGGAGGAGGACGAAACTCGTGCACCCAAAGGTACGAAGAAGATAGTAGTCCGGGTTTGTGGAGTAAAGCCGCTCGTACGGTGTAAGACCAGAGAAGGTAGAGGACAGAGTGAAGTTGATAAGGTGAACGGTGGTTAGAACAGCCTCGGCCCAGTAGGAATGTGGAACAGAAGCAAATAGAAGTAAAGCTCGCATTATCTCTAGGACATGACGATGCTTGCACTCGGTGACTCCTTTCTGTTCATGAGTGTGGGGGCACGACTGTTGGTGAAGAGTGCCGTGAGTCTGAAGGATCTCATGCATCTCAGATTAGAGATACTCCTGAGCACAGTCAGACCGAAAGGTCTTAATGCGCCGACCAAACTGGGTGTGAAGCATAGTAGTGAAGGTCCTGTAAATATGAGGAATCTCGGAGCGGCGACGCATGAGATAGACTCAGGTGCAACGAGAGTAATCATCTATGAAGCTTATATAAGATCAAAAGGGGCGTTGGAACGGGAAGTGCATAAGATCAAAAGGGGCGTTGGAATAGGACCCCACACGTCATAGTGCATAAGATCAAAAGGGGCGTTGGAACGGGAAGTACTAGCAGAAAAAGGAAGAGCAAGGTGCCTTGCTAAGCGACAACCATTACAGACAGAGAGGGGGGAGGACACACGACCCAAAGCGCCAGAACGAAAAACGCTTTGGAGTCGATCACTGAATATGTGACCTAACCTTCTGTGCTACAAGTCGGCATCAGAGGTGACAGACAAAGCTGACGGAGTGGAAGGAGTGGAAGTGGGAACCTGAAGGTGATCCAACTGATAGAGTCCCCCTGCTCTACGACCTAATCCAACTCTCTGACCCGTTCGCGGATCCTGCACAGAACAAGAGGAAGACTTAAATGTAACAGTCAGGCCCGAGTCACAAAGAGAACTAACATATATTAAATTAATATTTAAGAGGGGACCATGGTAAACATGAGGCAAGATCAGACGATCAGTGGGATCGGAGGCAGGGGTGATGGATCCACACTGCAAAATGGGTACACGAGTCCCGTCAGTAGTGCGGACCCCCAGGTGGGTGCGAGTAGGGCTACAGTCCGTGAGTACGGAAGAGTCGAAGGTAAAGTGGCAGGAGGCATCTGAGTCGAAAATCCATGGAGCAGTAGTACCAAGAGTGGCAGATAGGTTGTGAGCTGTCGAAGAGCTGGTGGAGGTGAGGTACCGGAGAAGTAGCTCCTCAAGTCGCTGAAGATGAACAAAGTTAGACGAGGGCGAAACAATAATGGTGACGGAAGGTACCGGAGTAGCTGGATCGATAACAGCAACACTGTCGCCACCATGGCAGAGGAGAGATTGACCACGTCCACGACTGACTGTCTCGACGAAGGGACCCGGCCCGAGAACACCCTCAAAGCGAAGTGACGGAGGAGCATGATGGAAGGCCATAGTGCCATGAGATACCATCATCGTGCAAAAGTGAGGAGACACAAAGGCGGGGTATAGAA
Source organism: Chamaelirium japonicum (assembly GCA_947650365.1). Lineage (NCBI taxonomy): Eukaryota > Viridiplantae > Streptophyta > Magnoliopsida > Liliales > Melanthiaceae > Chamaelirium > Chamaelirium japonicum. Next base: position 65,376,698 of record OX393552.1, read on the forward strand.
GTGCCCTCGGAAATCCTCGACGGGAGACGATAGAGAACCGGTAAAGTAGAGGGATCAGAAAGGGGGTGAGGGGGCGGAAAGAGGGCTGCAGGGAGGGGGATCGGGTGAGGGGACTACGGGTGTAGGGGATCGGGAAGTCGACTGGTGAGAGGGGGATCAGGTGGCTGGAGGGGGGCTACCGGTACGGGTGAAAGGGGGGATAGGGTGGCTGGAGGGGGCTACGGGGGCTGCCAGTGCGGGTGAGGGGGGGATCCGGTGGATGCGGGAGAGAGAAATCGAAAAGAGGGTCAGCCGGTGGGGGAGAGGAGCGGATGTCTGGAGGGGGCTGGAGGGGTTGTTGGTGCGGGTGAGGGTGGGATCGGGTGGCTGCGGTGGCTGGAAGGACTGCCGGTGCGGGAGGGGCTGCCAGAGGGGTTGGAGTAGCTACCTGAGGAGGGAATCGAGTGCTGGAGGGGCTGCCGGATGGGGAATCGGGTATTGGAGGAGGTTGGGGGGGTTGCCGGAGGGGGGTATCAATTGCGGGAGGGGGTTGCGATGATCGGCGGTGCCTGCCAGAGGGAGGGGCTGCGGTGGGGGGGGAGGTCGGGGAAGGGGCAGGAGGTGTGCTGGAGGTGGTCGACGGGTGCTGCGGGGTCAGAGGTGGTTGCCGGACTCCGGAGGGAGGGGTTGCGGTGGCCGGAGGGGTACTGCGGAGCCGAAAGAGGAGCCGGATGGGGGGGGGGAGATTTGAGCCGGAGGGAGATCGTTGTCATCGTCGGAGCCGGAGAACCCTAGAGCTCTGATACCATGTTAGATACCCTCACGCCCGAAAACCCGAGTTGTAAGGGGAGGTCCACAGTGGGTATATTAAGCGGGTGATGGGTGCCTCCCTTACCGATGTGGGACTATCCGTTAACACGTATGAATATTGTTTATGCTCAGTTTGAAGGGGAGTGTAGGAAGTAGTTACTTATTTAATGATATTTTAATAAATTTGTGTTTCAGCATGTGAATAGTATTTTTCGTGAGTGTATGAGTAGTATTTTAGTAGTTTGCACATGCTCTCTGTAATCAGCGGGCTCTTGGCTTGGTGGGTATTCCTCTCTCCCATGTTGGAGAGGTTCCCTGTTCGACTCCCGATATGGACACCGTTGTAACGACCAAGAGCCAAGAGCCAAGACTTCTGAGGCTGTAATGCCAAGATGGATGAGGTGAGGTGAGGTAAGATGTACAAGGCCACGAGTTAGCCCCACATCGCTTGGAGAGAAGGAGATCTTGTGCTACTTATATAATTTTTCTTCCCAAACATAGAAGACGGGTTTTAAAACCGTGCGCTGCTACGGATTTCGTAAGAACTCGGTAGTTAAGCGTGTTCGGGCGAGAGTAGTACTAGGATGGGTGACCATCCTGGGAAGTCTTCGTGCATGCACGGGCAAAACAGACAATATCTTATGTTTGGGGCAGATGTTACAAAATAATATCCGAGCCGGTAAGAGCCAAGACTCCACCGTGAGTTTGATGAGGTGAAGAGCCAAGACTCCTGAGGCTGTAATGCCAAGATAGATGAGGTGACGTGAGGTGAGGTGTACAAGGCCACGAGTTAGCCCCACATCTCCTAGAGAGAAGGAAATCATGTGCTATTTATATAATTTCTCCTCCCAAATATAGAATACGCGTTTTAAAACCGTGCGCCACTACGGATTTCGTAAGAACTCCGTAGTTAAGCGTGCTCGGGCGAGAGTAGTACTACGATGGATGATCACCCTGGGAAGTCCTCGTGCGGGCACGGGTAAAACAGGCAATATCTTATGTGTTTGGGGCGGATGTTACAACCGTGGAGCAAACTTTCCCTCAAGGCCGTTGTGCCTTGTTTGCACATGCGATTTCTGGCCATTGATGTCATGTACTCGGGATTATGGAATTAATAAATAGCAACTGCTGCCTCCTCCTCTGTTTCGATCTTCGGATTGAGCCCTTGCTCTAGCACCCTATCCTCTGACCGCTTGGCTGGTCCAGCGAAAAAAAAAACTCTATAAAAAGAGAGCTACCCCTAGAGATTGGGGTCTCTCTCTCTCTCTCTCTCTCTCTCTCTCTCTCTCTCTCTCTCTCTCTCAGTTGGTTTGGTTACAGAATGTCTGGGTATATGTTTAAGAGATATACTTGTACCACAAATGTAAACTGTTGATCCACTAGTGAATGCTTGTGCCTGTCGGCACTGCAGCGGGTCGTCTTTGGCGGCAAAGCACAGTCAAACCGCCTTCGGCGGCGACATAAGTCGTAAGAGTCTACCTTTGTTGTAAAAGAGAAAAGTTGTGGGGATGCTTGAATCACAGATGTAACAATTTTTTTACTAAGTTCTGACTTGATGAGTTATATTGTATGCTAACTCTGCGCCTCCGGTGACGTAAAAGCAACTGCGGCCGCCGATTCCAGAGGACACACCGGCGGAGCTCGCGTTCATCGTACAGTCCTCCTGGGTCGAAGACCCAAACGTGCGGCCCAGCTTCAGCCAGATCGTCCGCATGCTCAATGCTTTCCTCTTCACCCTCCCGCCCCCTCCACCAAAACCCGATGCTGATCCAGCGGCGATGAGCGAAGGCAGGGGCACGATGACTGCCACGTCATCGTCGCGCTCGGTCCGCAAGCTCTCCTTCCTCCGCCAGCTCTTTGCGGCAAAGCGGGGCAGCCAATAATAGGTAGGTTGGGAGCAGCAAGCAAAGGTTCTACTTACCCTTTTTATACACATGTTATAGCACTTTGTGCAAAGAGTAACCAATGTCATGTTTATTCCAACACATACTGATATTTTTATAAAGCATAAATAGAAGCTGAAATATTAGAAATATGGTCACATGTATCACCGTCGATTTAATTGATCAACACTGATGATTTAAGAGAAAAACAGGCATAGCATCCAGCAATTAGACAAACACATGGTGAGCAAGGAACATCATTCCCAGTTGTACATAGATTACTTTGACCCACGAGAAAAAAAGCCAACAACTGCACAGATGAGGCGGTGATTTTGACGTCACACGCTCAAGCAGTGCATGAACACCCACTCCTTGTCCCCCACATTGCCTTCGCCGCCGCAGATGAGGCAGGGCATGGAGTGGAAGGTGCCTGCAAGGTCGCACGCCACGGAGTCTTTGCTGCCCATGCCGACTGACCTCGTTCAGTGGGTGGCTCACCCTCCTGCCGATGAACCTGTCCGTCTTCCCATCACTGTCGCAGGTGAGGTGGGAGAGCACTCCATTCACGCCCGGCCACTGGTCGAGGCGGTGGATCGGGATGACAGGGAACTGCTGACCGATAGCCCAGAAATCGGGTATGGACGGGAAGACTCAGAGCCCATCTCCTTCGTCACCAGATCGCAAAGCACATCAGCATCAGCCATCAGATTCCGGTCGTCTGCACTGGCCAATCGGGTCAACCCGTTTATGACCCGAACCCGTTTAGACCAAACCCAATCCCGCTAACTTCAGGTCGGGTTCGGGTCGGGTCAAGGATTGCCACCCCTATTAATAACCATTTGTTATTTGCTAATGTTGAACTAAGAGAATTCAACATGTTCTAGCTAAAAGCCCAATATAGACCTCTCGCTTTCTAGTAAATAGTCCATACCCATTATTATTTTTAACTACCAACCAGAGAACCGACCCGACCCGACCCGACCCGATCTTAGTGTGGGTCTGATCAGTTCGGGTCTATTCCTAATTCGGATTGGTTCCGGGTTGCCTCAAACCCAAACCTACCCAACCTGAGTTGCAACCCTACTGCAAACATCAATCGAAAATGTGTTGTAAAGATTTTGTAACTCACCTCACCTGTGCGTCTGCAAAAATCGATCAGAACCAAACCATATGTAGTCGGGTGGGTCCACATAACTTAGAACCGTACCAACCCATTGGATCAAAATACCTCCAAGGAACAAACACCTGGCTCCACAGTATGTACCCCTGTGTGCTCAAATAGCAGAGCTCTTCCTGCATGTATACAATGATGGCTGGAGGAGAAAGATATATGCATCCATGCTGCTGTATCGATCGATGAGAAAGAAATCAGCTCGATCATGAAGAGGGTGACTATATTTGGGACGAACAGAAGAAATGTAAGGAGAAAAATGGTACCGCATCTCCGGAAGAATTATAAGAAATCTTGAGCACATTCTCGTGAAAAATTTTGGAAGAAATTTCAGAGAATAATTACATCAACTCTCCAAGTGTATGCATGACGCGAAGTAATCAAGTACAAAATGATACAGGTCAGAACATTGCCCCATATGGTGCTGCAGCCAGAGAGACGACGAACCAAAAGATCGAGAAGAAAGACTTGAGGTAAATCCATGCAGGCGATTCTCTGACTAGTTCATTCATCCCTGTTCTTGGAGAAACGGCGTGGGAGCCTGCGAATAACATTTTCATCCACTACCTTGTAATGCTTGGAGAATTTCTGGTGGACGAACCCTGCATATCTGTCCACATGCCCTTCGTATCTGTTGTACAATGCTGGGATTGTGATCGAGACAATCGTTCCTGTCAACTCACCCAAATCAAGTCTCAGATCGCCACAGCTTGGAAAATGATCAAGCGCATGAAAGGGCATGTTAGGTTTGGGCAATGACAACAGCATGAAATGGTTTATGGATGAACTGCAATTTTTTTTTTTCCTTACAAGTTAAGATTCATGATATTTGGATGTCTTCGTGTTTTAATGATCTCGATCCACACATTCGGAAGTACTTTAACTACATCCATAGGTGACAAGGAAATTCTTGAAAGATTTCAACTTACACATCAGTACGATGATGGTTAAGAGCAGAGTCGAAAATGTGCAACCATGCCCATTAGGGCTTTAGAGGAAACCACAATGTGGATAAACTTTGCGGTTAAATGGTGGTACGAACCCTACATAATAACAAATATAAGGTTTCCAGGGGTTAATACGCAATTAGACTAGTTTGCATGGGTCGATGTGCAAAAAACTCTACATAATAACACAACGTACACAATTCTCACAAAGATATTAATTTATACATATATACACCTAGCACCCCTACAATACATATTGCCAACAACAAAATCCCCATGTAATTTGTTTTGAAGCACAAGTCGCGTCTCTCGATCTCCAAATGATCCCGGCCTTCAAAATACGAGAAGAATGGGATTCTCTACGGGATGTACTTTACTTTTAGGACAATTTTGGAGATATGACAGTGTCCCAAGAGTCTGATGCATGACGATATGGAATGACATATCGACTTCTTAAATTTATTTCCGGACACAGGCACCCGAGTCACAGGCACCCGAGTAACACAAAAATAAATGTCAATACATGCATCGAACTACAAAGTTTATGGAAAAGTAGGTTTGATTTCCTCACATCAAAGGTGCATGATCTATATATGCTTGCGTTTGGCTACAAGGCTGTGTTCTTTTCCTGGGATTTAGAACTCCCAAGAAATGGCCCCATTCCTGTAATATTTCCATAAGACCATTAAGTACCCAGGGATTTACAAATCTTCCCACATCTGTTTTTGTATACAGGTACATGCTTTCACCATGAAGATGGTGGAGGTACAATGGGGTTTACAAATCTTAGGTGTTTGGTTAAAATATGAAATCTGACAAACAGTGGGCCTTCATTTCCCTGGAATAATCAAAGGTACAAGGCCTCTTATGAAAGGAACATAGGAATGGGCCCATTTCCTGGGAATTCCAATTCCCAGGACAAGAGCACAACCCAAAAAGAATTCAAAGTTCCATGGTTATCCTTAAACAATAAACACACATGCAGACGACTATATGTTAACAGAATTTCAATAGTAATTACGCATGCTGTCTTGTATACACAACACACACAACACTATATAGATACATATAGATGAAAAACTGTTGCTTCAGCAAAATATCAATAATAACATATACAGATAATACAACACAAGGTAGAAACCTTTGGTGCAAAAAAAGATTTAATTAAATAGAAAAACCATCAGCAACGATTATCTTAAGGTTTTGATGAATTGACTAATAAGATATCAAGAAAAAAAGGTTAACAAAAAACTGATATCAGCCAGATGACCTGTCAAGTGATCATGATATTCAGTCTCCAACATGCTGAATATCAGTTGTTTGAACATACATTCAGACAAAAAACAGAAAGGAAAAGGCTATTTGAACATACATCCGGACAAAAAACGGGACATAATCCCTATATGGCCGTGACGGTCCCTCTTCGGTGCATTGAAAAATTCAGCAATCAGTGAACAAAGCACGCCACATGCATTGTGTCCCATTTTGTGTCCCTATGTGTGTTCAAACAGCATTGCTCAGAGGGAAAACATACCTATATATGCAAGAGTGAAAAACGAGAAGAAACTACCAACGACAGACAAGAGCCAAAGGAAAACTACCACCTGCGAGAAAAAAACAATAATTTGCAAGGTCTTAAAATTTAATGACCAGCAGCAGCGGGTTAAAGGGCATTTTAAGCTACACATTTTGACCATTGCTTTACCTGAAAAAATAGCCTGAAGTCCTTGCCGAGAGTGATATCATGTGCCATGAGCAGCATATTGTTCACTTTGACACGAAATGAAGCTGCAGCATTGTTTACCATTTCCTCCGATAATATCAATTCAGGCAATGGCTGAAGTTGCCTGTGAAAGTAGTCAATATCAAGAAACTCAAAATATTTGCTTTAATAACAGTTAATATGGAAGAATAAGATCGGAAGGCATGAAGGGTAAAATTTAAAGTTCTCTTACTTATTCAGAAGAACAGCGCTGTTAGCTCGAACAAATAGAACTACAATTAATATCAGCAGCACGTCCGAAGATATTGTCAAGAACGATAATCCTGATCGGTCAAATATAAGCCACGCAACCGTAGCAACAACGATAACACCAAAGGATATTTGTCGGCGTTTCCACAAGATGACATCAGCAGCTAAAGAAATGGTAAATTTCAAAATATAAGTCGTAAACAAGACAATTACAAAAAAAGATATATAGGTCATGAAATTGAGAACTCAAAAGTGAGATAAAAGTAATTCCTCAAGAGAGGTAGCTCAGTAGCTGACAATATTATTAGCAAAAACTTGAAGTTACATGAGAGGAAAGACGATACAAATGGAAAACGAACTTATTCGAAGTTAGTGCATTTCATTCTGAAATTAGCCATAACAAAGCAAGTCCTCGTTATGAACAACGACGACAATATCTAATTCTCAAAGCATCACTGTATGGGTCTGGCGTGCTTAATTAGAGCTCCGATTATATATAGATATGTCTCAAACTCCCTATGAGAATGCAACTCAGCCTGTCCTTGTCTAATGGCACACGAAACCACCATAAATTTGTGGCATAATGAAATTGGATGCCAAGAAAATAGAAGCATTAATGATCCTGGGACAGGCAACTGGATGTTATTTCGGACATCGTGTTGCAGATAACAAGATAACGCAATGGCACTAACAAATACGGAGTATGCAAAAAAATTTGACTCCTAAATTATTGCAGGAAATTCATAAATCATGCTTCCACCAACTAAATCCCAGAATCATTTCTTGTGGTAGGAACTGTAGGATATCCTAAAAGTCTGCCAGGACCAAAAAGAATGTCAAAGTTAATGGGACATACATTTGGTGGAGAGGTGAAAATTATGGAGTTCAACAAAAGGTCAGGATAAACCTTTTTTTCTGAGACAACCATGATAAAAACTGTCTACCTGATCTATCCCTTCAGCGAGTAGTGATCATAATAGTTCCAGATTGGAGGGGGTATCAAGAAAAATATTGATTCAAAAACAGTAAGAGTAAATGAGTAATCAAGCATTTCATAGCAACACCTTATCCTACTATGGTTGTGACAAATTTCGAATTATGTAGCTAAATTGAGCCCTCCATTTCCATCTTCGCATACCCTAGCCAGAGCTTACTCAAATTTCACAAATTTCACACCTAATCATCTTCGTTAGAAGAGATATACTTCTCAAAGTAGAATTGGAGTCTCTCTGCTCGATGTACAAATAATAGAACTAGCCAAATGAGTACCAGAAATTTGTTGTATAGCATTTCTAGTGATCCTTGCTCATTAGGAAGTTTAGAAACCTTAAGAAAAACAAATGGCTTTTAAGTTACGATAGCAAATTTGATTCCGTGCTTGAGCGAATATCGGAAGAAAATTCATATAAACATTAGACTAAGGTGTCTTTTGCCATACAGAAGGATTAGTAAGTTCACTAGTACAAGAAAAAGTTACGGGCCATCCTTTTTGATAGGGGGTGTATTAAGTATATAAAATGGATTTGGACTATCATACGACTATATAATGCGAGAAACTCTCATTACTACTCACGGAAACAGTGGGCGTGCCCCCAATCCATTTTTTCCAGAAACAGCAATGGGAGTCTCCCATTATTACTTATTTACCCAGTCCCATGTCCCCCCATGCGCGCGCGCGCACACACACACAGAGAGAGAGAGGAGAGAGAGAGAGAGAGAGAGAGAGAGAGAGAGAGAGGCTGCCAGTCGACAACAATGCCCCACCCCTACACACCCACCCACACAAAAAAAAACACACACACACACATACACACGCGCGTGCGCGCACAGGGGGGAGAGGATATGAAGAGAGAAAGAGAGATGGAACAAGAGAGAGTAAGAGGTGAAGCGAGTAGCTGTCGACCGGCAGCAGTGATTGCTTCCCCTGCACATACATTGAGAGCGAAAGAGATTTAACTGGAGAGAAGAGAGGAGAGGGACAGGGTGAGGGATGGAGAGAGAGCAGATGTGGGGAGAGAACAGCTGGAGAGAGAGACTAGCTGGGAGGGAGAGAGAGTGAACGAAATTAGGAAAGGAGAGTACAGTCGTTGTTGTGGAAGTACATGACACAGATCCTTCAATTGCCCTCAGAGCAAATAACATGTTAATTCTACAAAGTCAAAAGATATGACATTAACTAAAGCGATTGAGGCATGAAACATGTCATAATTGCATGTGCTGGTGAAATGCATTCTACATATTGACAGAAGCCATACGATGAGGAAGAGTTTCGGGTATCTTCTGCAAAGAAAATATATATTTTTATATTGATACATGGTGGAAATTCCTAGAATCTTATCCTCGTTGTGCATCTAAGCTTAAAGGCAGCGCACCTTACTGATCTTTACAAGTTGCATCAGCCGGAAAAACGAGAACGAGCATAGGTAACTTATCGGTGCTTAGTGGAGTTTTATTTACTATTTAGGTCAAATAACAAACAGGGTATAGTGTTAACTTGTTCCAACTTCTATGCACATCTACTGTTAAACAAGCATTGGATATATGATTCGGATATAGATTGCTAAAAGAAAATTAGCCACTTAAAGGGGCAAGCACTATGCATTGCATCCCATTACAGTTGGTGGTTCATCGACTTCAACAAGTGGCAACATTTATCTTGTTCGAAGGAGTCATGCATCTCTTCGTCCTAGGAGGTAACCATGTGTTCGTGTGTTTGTGTGTGTGTGTGTGTGTGCAATATATTTTCACATTTTAATTACCTTATTCTATTAGTATGTTGTAATTATATGCCTAGCATGTTAGGGTTTAAAAAACGACATCGGCTAATAGGGGCTTATCACTAACCCGGTCAACTATCCCTTATCCTTTAATGCTATAGAACTTCAAATCAAAAGAGCAAAACGAACCTTTAAACCTTTTTAGCTCCTCACTCATTCTGCTCTCCTTCATACAATGACAACTGACAAATGTGATCTATGGACCTTTCTCCCTTGTTTCATTCTTCTACAATAAGAAGTGCTTAATGGGTATGGCCCAAGCTCGACCTAAATTAGTATTAGTACAACCGAGACCAAAGCAAACCAAAATTATGTAATAGGCTCAGATCTGGTTTAGGCTAGATCTACTTGTCATGATCTAGACACAACATGTTTTGTACTATTTTTTGTCAGGTTTGGTCAGGTTTCAAGTTGGGTTTAGTTTAACCAAAGTCACAACCAACCCACCTTGAAATCAGGTTAGCTTTGACACTCAGCTCTGACCCTCAGATCCAAATGTCTTTTCCTATTTAAGAGTGAGTTAGATACATGACAACTAACTTTCACCCATTGCAAATCACTCCCACCATCCCAACGTGAATAACATATCAAGGCCAATAAACTGGGATTAAAAGCTGGCATTTTTATATGGTGAACCTAACATCTAACTATCTCTAATAGCTGATAATTTTTCTTACATCTAACTATCTCTAATAGCTGATAATTTTTCTTTATATTATGAATAGATGTTACTATATAAACATTTAAAATTACAAAAAAAAAAAATAGTGCTGATAGTTGATGCATCCATTAATGGAAAGAAATTGGTGAAAAAGAACTAATACAGACAACATCAAATAGTTGGAGTAAGCTTATTAGTCAACCAAAATATGAATTGGCCATAAAATAAAGTAATCAAATTCCAAGAGATATCTGATAATGGTTACAACTTGCAAAAGTAGTTAAATTTAATCCTACAAAACAATGAAAATAAAATAAATTCAAAATCTTTTATCCAATTCATGTACACTTACTTGACAAACTGTAAGAATGAGATCCTATCAGCAAGATCTTATATACCAATTATAATCCTATAGATCTGAGTTCTCCTTCTTTAATTTTCTAGATACAATAAAAAGAATTACAAAGAAAAAAACATAACATGTCTGGTAGACTTCTTAAAATGAACATCTTTTTCAATTATTAGTTTATTACCAATGACTACATTGACTAGAGTGTCATGTATCATTCTCATGCCGATAGAATCCGGTAAAGTACAGTAAAGTAAGGTTGGAAGCAAGGTTTTCAATGTCGATTTTGATGTTGAATTTGGTTTGTCAAAAAAGGGATTTCGGTGACATGTCGGTGGAAATTTTGTATTTTTAAGGAAAGATTTCGGTGAAAATTTGTCAGTTTTCGGTCAAAAGTCGGTATGTTACTAAAAAAAAAGAAATAGAGGAAAAGGATGAAATTTTTCACTAAAAAAGATGGGATCTTTTGGTAAAAAATATTGGATTTTTTCAGTGGAATTGTACGGAATAGATGAAATGATGAATTTTGATCAAATGTCAATCATTTGGCCAATATTTTGTGATGTTGGACTGAAATTTGGTACTATGGAAACTTTGGACAATTTCTATGTCGGAGCCTCCAAAAAAAGAAATATCTCAATTATTTCGTAGAAATTTGTCGACATTTATTTCCATGGTTCAATGTATAAAATGGCTTCATGCCTATTTCTTTATGATATCATGGGACGATAAATAATGTGTTCATTATGTTTCAATAGAATATTAACATTGCTATTGACAATTTTCAACAACCATGTGTCTTGTAACTATATAATTTATGATTTATAAGTGTCAGTATGTGCACTAGTGCTTGAAAACAATACCGGCTGATATAAATTCATTTCCGTGTAGTTTATTTGACCCAAAATGGGCTCTCTAGTGAAAACTGGGGGAAACAATTTAAAGCCAAAGAAAACAAAAAAGGAATCATTTGGACTATTGATGTTTAGAAGAAAAAAAATACAATACAGATTTGATACAGTACATGTTGACCAATAACCTAAGCACAGGTAGATTTGGCATGATAGTTCAAGACACTAAATACTCTATGTACCATATTGTACCATCCTAACACTTAACACATACCAACACAAACAGATACGCAACACAATTGAAAGATATGGAGTCATCTCGGTAAGAAACACTAGGAAATCACACATTTTGAGTTATAAGTTATTTTTAATCGCTTTTTAGTAAAAAATATACATATTTTGAACAATCAAACAAGAACTTCGGCTCACCTAGGTATCATCTATAGTTAATTTAAAGATAAGATGCAAAGTCATAGACTAACACAAATGAGTATTAATAAAAACAATGAAGAGGACATTATTTATATTGATGTGGAATTTTCTATTTAAAATTAATTTTATCCAAAGTAATTAAATAATTATTTTTTACATTAAAATTTTACTAGGTTTTTCTTTGGGTAAATATAAGTTTAGTCCAACAAGGTAATGCCCCATGACAGTTTGTATCATGTCCCATGGTTGAGATACACCATGAATGGACCAGTACACAATAAACATGATAGGCATAATGTTGAATGGACTAGTACACAATAAACATGATCGGCATAATGCTAAAAACCTTGTGGCATGGTATGTACAAACTCCAATACAAAAGATTGCAAAAATAATCGACAACTAATCCTTCTGTAAATGCTATCATATTTTGCGAAGTGAATCAGCGTTGATTTTTAAGCAAGCATCCCTTCAGAATCCACGTTACTCGTTTGTGTAATGTAATGATTTTATCTCTCAGTGACTATTGTGCCAAGACTTTTGTACACTTAGAGACAAAACTTCTTTAAGGAAATGCTAACTAAGATTAACTGAAACTTCAATTTTCTTAATATTTTTTTATCCATATGTAAGAAGAGGAAAATTGATTAAAAGTATCATTAACTAGTTGCCTTAATCTAATATTTAGCATATATATGGATATATTGATATACATATTTATTTCTTACTCTTTAGGCTCTATTACAAAAACTAATCGAGAAATCGTCTATTTTGAATAGGATTCCAACTAGGGCTAGCAATGGGTTGTGTCGGGTCCAGAACTCCTAGACCCAAGCACGGGCTGCACGACCCGTTCAACTAATCATGTCTGGACCCTAAACACGTACCTGACCCACTTATAAACAGGTAGATCCGATAAGATCCGCTTACTTCACACCGTACTCAGTTGACCATACCTGACCAGACCCGCTAGACTGATGAAAACATTTAGCTTAATGACAGATGTGCCCCAAGCCCAAAGCCACCCAAGGTGTATTTTAGAAGACATTAAGGAAGTAAGGAGCCTTCTTCAGGATTCAGAGTAGAATCAGATTTAAATTAAGAAATATTCAATGGTACCAATTCATATGGACCATCCGATGGCCCTATAGTGGATATGAGGTGTTCACCTATGGTTCATCCCATGGCCCCTAGAATAATGCTCTTACCGCTAGGATACATGGACAATGGGATGGATGGTGGAGATGGGTTTGATAAGGTACTGAATTTTTGCTATTTGGTACCGTAGTTTAAACCTTAAACTAAACCCAAAAAAGTACTATAGACTACATTATCGGATTGCCGGGTAGACCCAAACCGACCCGACACGAACTGTTGAATTTTAAACGGGTCTTCTCGGGTCAAACATGTCTAGACCCTAAACCCGGACCCGACCCATTTATTAATCGGGTTAGTCGGTCCATAAAAAAAAAAAAAAAAAACTCATGAAAAAAGATGCTTATCACTTCAATCCTAATTCCTCCCATTCACGCCAGAAATCTAATGCAACCCTTAAGCTAACTATATCCTATCCTCAGAGTGTAGATACCCGGGTTGTAAGGGGAGGTCCACAGAGGGCATATGAAGACACCACCGCCCAGCCTCTAGCTGATGTGGGACTAACAGAATTCCGTACCACCGTTCGTTCTCATCCTAGGACCAACAGTACAATACAATACAAAGCTGTGAGCTATTACTAAAGCTTATCAGAATCTAGTAATCATCAGTTGGTTACCAAACAAGAAAACTTGAACAGAATCAAGAACCAACCATTCAAATTTCGACACTTGCATGAAGAAACCGATTGAAATTTAATAGGGAAAGAATCGGAGAGGCAGAAGAATCCAATTGGGTCAATTGGGAACTCCGACATTCTGCCGGATTTTACCTTTGCCGCCCCCGATTATCTGGTAAATCGACTGCTTGTGATCGAAGAGGCGGTAGCCGCCACCGCTCGCCGACGAGCTGCAGTGCTCCAGCGATCTCTCCTTCCTCATATCTCCACCAATCTCGCCATTTGACGGCTCTTGCGCGCCCTGATCCATCATCAGCTGTCCCACACAAACACAAAACCAAATAAGAAAACCCTAGAACTGAACAAAAAGACGGATTTACATTTACCACCATCTTTCTCTCCTAAATTTTACAAAATCCCAATAAATAAATACTCGCGCGGTGAGAGATCGATGGAGCAAGGAAAATCGCTGCTCCCCTCCCTTTCTCGCTTCAACCAGAGACTCTAATGAGCACGCCAACACTCATGGCCACTCATCTCCTCCAAAACACTGTGCCCTACTGAAAGAATCGAATGAGAGAGTTCTTGTTTTGTTTTTTTCCCCCCCGAAATAGTATTCTTTTTAAGGGTTAATTATTCCTAAATCCCTCCATAGATGTCTATTTAAGCTAAATGATACTAGTGTCAGGATATTAGCTAAAGTCCTTCCCAAAGGTAACGTTTTTACAGTAAGTCCTTAACCAAAAATATTAACTTTTTATCCTTTGAATTACAAAACTACCCCTCCCTCCTGCAAGAGTATCCATTCGTTTCCAGTAAGTATATCCATTTGTCTTTGGCATGAGTATCGATTCGCCGATTAACACTATATATATAGTGATTGCTACAATGATTTTACTGTAGCAACTACAGCGAAAACACTATAGCAAGAGTATACATTCGTTTCTGAAAAGAGTATTCATTCGTCATCAACAAGATTATCTATTCACTGGGTGACACTGTGTATATTGCGGTTGCTACAGTGATTTTACTATAGTAAGAGTATCTATTCGTCTTTAGAAAGAGTATCCATTCGGCTAATTGATACTCTTGCTACAATTATATAATTGTAGCAATAGACAATATAATTGTAGCAATAGACAAATCTCTAAATTGATACTCTTACCAAATCGAATTGATATTCGTGCTATAGTGATTTCATTATAGTAGCTAAAATAAAGTCACTACAGCAACTATCGTGAAATCACTGTAGCAATCGCTACATGCACAGTGTCAATCAACGAATGGATACTCTTTCTGGAGACGAATGGATACTCTTTCTGTAGCACGTGAGGGGATAAATAAGGACAAGGGACTTGCTGTAGCGCGCAATGTTCGGGAGGGACTTGGTGCAATATTAAAACATTGCCTATCCTTTAGCTAATGTAGCTTCTGCTAAAAGGACTTAAGGCTAAGCCTCCCTTTTTTTAATCAAATATTATTTTATTGGTCATGAGTCCCAAATAATTTCGGGGGCTTAGTGATAGCTTCCTAGCAAAGGTATCAACTTGCAATAAGCCCCCCTATAAAATTCGTATTGCAATAGCTCCCTCCCAAAATCCCACCAAACCAAATAGAAAAAAATGACAATAGTGTTCAACCCGAGGTCACTAAATTTACATTTCTGCCATCAACTTAACACAAACCATTTTTTGCATGAAAATCAATTGAAATCATTCTAGATTGTCGATTTAAAACCACAAAATATTTTTTTTTTTCTGTATTTTTTCATCAAAATTTTTTTATTCTGTCAATCGACCAAATAATTACTCTTTTTTATCTAATTGTTACTCTTTATGTGTGAGATAGAATCAACTTGGTTTTGCATAGTTGGATGCATTTTTTATCACAAAAATAATCATATTGTGACTAGATAAGCAGATATACCGTTACAATTAATTGACAGTTAAAGTATTTTACCATATTAAATTGTTACTTTTTGCTAATGGATTGTTTCTTTTTACCAATTGTTACGTTTTTGCTAAGATTCTTATACTTTATATGTAGGGCTAAAATTATTATTTAATTTTTTTTGTTATTACATGTGCACGATAGAAGGAGCCCGCGTTAACAAAAAATTTTTTGCTCTTTAACAATTGTTACTCTTTTGCTACGATTGTTACACTTTATCTGTAGGGGTAAAATTGTCATTTAAATTTTTTTGGTATTACATGTTCTTGGAAGAAGGAGCTCGCGTTAGCCAAAATTCGATTACAGATAAAATGATATTTAAATTTATTACGTAAATACCCAAAGTGGCATTTCATTTTACGAATGGTGCCACCTATTCTTTCACAAAGAACCGAGCTTGGGGGGGTTTTGCACCGTTCCTGCACTGCGCTCGGACACCGGTCGACCTCACCAGCGCCGTTGATGTGAAGACGACGAGGAGGAGAACCACTGGAGACCGTCCGTTCGTGCCGAGGTTCGTTGATTTTGTGTTGGTGGACTTCGTGGTCCAAGACAAGCTCCGGCCATGGAGTCCATGCATGCGGTGGAGGGGCTATAACCATATAACCACGTGGGGTTGTCCGGGTGGCTCGGGTTTGGATTCTGGCAACCTTATTGCCAATTGGATAGGTCCGACGCCATGCAGGGAGGGCCGTAGGGGTTCTGTAGGGGTAAAATTAGCGTTAGTCAAAGTCCAACTACACGGGCTTAACGTTATGTTCAAACTTTATATACCCTTAAGGTAAAACGGAAACCTTTTAAGGAGCTACCGTTAATAGCCCCAATAATTTTTGAGATTTTTTCCAAACCGACCGCCAGGTTTGTCGCATTGCTCAAACAAAGTATAGAGCTCAAAAGCAGTACTTTTATGACTACCAAATTTTTTTTGGATAAATATCAAATCACTTATTCTTTCATGAAACCAGTAAAATCTCAAACGCAAATGATATATTTGTTTGTGTTTAGTTACATTTTGTTTATGTTATGTTGACTTAATTCGTTTACGTTTAGTTTGCGTTTTATCATCGGGAGCTTGTTTCTTTATTTCTTTGTCAGAGGTCACGAAAAGCCTCACTACTTGTGTTCTTTCTCACCGTCGAACTCTTATCGGCGAAATAATGGAGAAAGTAAACCCCCAACAAAGGTTCCATTGCAAGATAGAGCGCAAGTAATGGGGTTTTCGATGACCTTTGACAAACTAATGGAGAAAACAAACCCCCGATAACCTCCCAACGACCTCCAGCTCGAGTTCCACGGTGAGAGAGAAAAGTAGTGGGGGTTCAAGTGACATTCGACGAAGGAATGGAGAAAGCAAGCTCCCTGTGACTTTCTGACAACCTTCAGTGAAGCAATGGAGAAAACAAGTAGTGGGGTTTACGTCAAGTTGTGTTTAGTTTACGTGAGGTTATGTTCAGGTTATATCCAGGTTTTACGTTCAGGTTGCATCTAGTTTGTGTTCAGGTTTTACGTTCAGGTTCTATCCAATTTATGTCAAATTGCGCCCAGTTTGCGTTCATGTTACGTCTACGTCTAGATTACGTCCAGTTTGTGTCCAAGTTACATCCAGGTTTATACCTCAATTCGATGTGTTAGCTTGCATGGAATCCTCATTGGAGGTTGTCAGAAGTTTGTTTTCTCCATTCCTTTGTAAGAGGTTATCGAAAACCCTACTACTTGTGTCCCTTCTTGCCATGTAACCCTCGCCGGAGTCATTGTGAGGTCGGTGGTTGTTTGCTTTTTTCCATTGCATCGTCGGTCGGAGGGATATCGCCGGCAGTTTATTTCTCCATTATTTCGTTGGAAGACACTTGAAACCCACTATTTGCATTATTTCTTGCCATGGAATCCTCGCTGGAGGTCATTGGGGAGGTGGTCGAAAGTTTACTTTCTTCGTTGATTCACTGGAGTGCACCCTAGTTTGAAACGCAACTAAACATAAATATTTGTGCTTTGGAATTACAGATTTTACAAAAGAAGAGTCGATTTTATGTTTTGGATATTTTTATTACAAAAGGTTAAAGTATGACTGTGTGAGGTAGTTTCCCATGTGCTGGTGGTCATAAAAGTTAAATTTTTGATCGCTATAATTTGTTTGAGCAATACGACAAACTTGGTGGTCATTTTGGGCAAAACATCAATAATTTTCACATGGGGGCGGCATCACAAAGCATCGGCCACATCGACTGTTAGTTTTTTATTGTCTTCCATGAAAATCGATATTTGAAAATCGGTTTCATTATAACCCTTAATCTTAACAAGCAATCAATAGCCGATTAGAATTTTAAAAAAATACAAAAAAATAAAATAAAATAAAAGCGGCATTCCAAATACTGGTTTTGAAATCGGTATCTCGTGTACTATTTGTATTGGTGAAATTGCTTGTGCAGCCGTGAATCAAGCCCAACAATGAAAACCGTGAAACAAACCCAACAGTCGATCAAATCCAACAATCGATAAAGCAGTGGCAAATGGTTGTGAACATACAGCGGGACAACCTGCCGAACAACCAGCTGTGGTGTGGGGGCTTCGGCCAAGTGGAAAGCATTCTTGTGGATTCGACTCCTCGCTACTTATAATCGTCATCCACTCAGTCACTGACATATTTGGGGAGCTACACGTGGCGACTCCAATTTCATCGGTCAAATTCTATGGGCCGTGGGATGAGCCCTAAGGGGTGCCACCACCACAGGCCGTTGTCGTCTCGCCGGCCACCACCCCTTGCCAGCAGTCACGCACCGCCGCCACCGATAACCACCCTCGTCGACCAACGCTCGCTTGCTCGCCACCCCGTGCGCCAAATCCATCGTCGCCTGCCACTAGCAAACCACCTCCGGCCACCACCCGCCGCAGTCCACTGTACACCTCTGTGGGTTGCCGGTGGTGGACAAACGGGATGTGGTTGGACAGGGTGGTGGCATCTCCCTAAGGTTCATCCCATGGCCCATAGTCCACCCAATCAGGAGATGCCAGAGTGTCAACATATTGTCCCTCCATTTTGTTCAACTAGCATTACTTGTAGTGGAAGGATATCTGGATTCCTGTAAGGGAACCGACCGTTTGGCCAACTTGGGCGGGTGCACCAGGCCCAAATTGACTCTGGATCGGATTTGGGCTCGTTTTATTGGAGAACGGGCTCGGTTCTGTTTGGGAAAAGTCAACCCTGGCTAAGTTACAGTTGGATTCAGGCCCAAAGACCTAAGCCCAAGTTGAGTGTAACATGTCACTTACCAAACCCCGGAAATTCCTAAAAATATTCTTGGAATATTCTCTAGATAAACTAAGCCTTTATAACTAGCAAACCTTGTAAATGATTCTAGATCCCAAAATCCAAGCCATAATCTCACTTTCTGTTTTCCATAGCTCCCTAAGCTTTCTGGTTTTCAGATTTCCTCTCCACCCTCTGTCATCTTGTAAGAAACACTCATCGGCCTATCGAGAGTAGCTCTACTTTATTCAGAGATAGTGAATTCAAAGGTTACGTCTTACAGCATGGAGACGTAGGCTTCGACCGAACTTCATTACCACATCTAGTGTCAACTCTCTCTCTCTCTACCCTACAGTACTTGTGTGACAGCCTAGCAAATTACAGCTCAGCACTTCGAAATGCACCACATCCCGAAGGGTAAAACCTTCAATCGACTGTTGGAGGAGGGTCACGTACGACGACACAAAATCTTCCCCCACAAAGGACATAAAATGCTCATAGGACATTAGGGTTAATGACTCTCTCGGAGACTTGATCTCTGAGTCTCCACCTTCTTCTCTGTAGAGAAAACCATATTCCATGCATTTTTTAATCCATTTTTAGTTTTTTACCATATAAAATGATATGATAATTTTTTGTTGAAATGAATTGGTCTATGGCGGAACACCAACAAGAGCATATGGCTTTGAAGTCCTTTCTTGTTTTCTCCTTTTTTTTTTTCTCATTCATATGAGAAAAATCTTTGGGGTAAAAATTCGGAGTGCCTCGAGAGTGTGCTCGAGGTTGTGTAGTGGATTGGTTGACAGGATCCATTGGGATCAGAACTACGACACCACACTAGAGGCTAGCATATGACTCGCTACGAAAAATTCAATTAAAGCAAAGGAGTTTATGGAGGGGATGAGTGGCGGTTCATGGTGCGTCGAGTTTTACAGCTAAAATGCCTCGATTTTTATTTTTATTTATATAATCTCCATCTGGTCAAAATTGAATACCTTTAAAAATCATCAAGCTTTTGGCCTGGTGGTAATTCCTCTCTCCCATGTTGGAGAGGTTCCTTGTTCGACTCTTGGTATGGACACTATGGAGCAAACTTTCCCTCAAGGCCGTTGTGTCTTGTTTGTGTGTGCGAATCCAGGCCGTTGATGTCATATTCACTAGATTATGGAACTAGTAAACAGTAGCTGCCGACTACCTCCCCCGTTTCGATCTCCGGACCTCATTGAACCCTTGCTCTAGCACTCTGTACTATGATCGTCTCTGTCATATGACCGCCTGGCCGATCCAATAAAAAGAAAAAAAAACCCTTTAAAAGAACTAAAATGACCTTTATTTTTTTATATGTAATATTGATTATATGCAATTTAGGGATATGATACCTTTAGGGATGGCAACGAGACGAGCTAAATGGGAAACCCAACCCAACCCGACCATATTGAGTTGGGTTTGGAATGGAACTAGTTGGATTTGGGCGGGTTTGGAATTTACGAAATAAAACCCTATCGGGTTTGAGATGGAGTCAGGATTAGCCTACCCCGACCCAACCCGATTATATATATATATGTTTTTTTTTTACCATTTGATAATTTACTCGAATATAGTCTAGTATCATATTTTATGTTGTCCAATACTATATTTAAGAAGATAATACAACTCATGCGTTTTGTTTATAAAATTTCTAGAACATCTATGCTTTAACCTTTTAATATATTCATGGTGTTTAACTGGTTGCAGATTTGTAGTAAGTTAAACATTTTCATTGTAGTACATCTGTTTAATTCATTCAATTTATATATAGAGGTTTTTATCGAAAATGGCCACCAACTCTCAACTATTGTTGAGAATGGGCCAGGTTGCTTTTGGCATTATCAAAATGATCATTGAAACTCTTTGGGACCAAACTACCCTTTTACTAAAACCCTACCTTCCATTGAGTCTCCTTTGACTTCCCTCATTTGGACGGCGACTTCCTCCACCTCTTTCGACGGCAACCATTCAACGGCGACTGTGGGACAACCGGCCATCCATTTCAACGGTGATCATCAAAGCCCGTGAGTCTTCCTTCACTTCACCCCTTTTGACGGCTCCTACACTTCACCCCTTTCAACGACTCCTATACTTCACCCTTTTCAACGACTCTTCATTGTACCATTTGATTACTTTATGATTTCATTAACAACAACAACCAATCAAGAAAAATGAACGAAATCAACAAAAAGTGATTGAATTTTAACAGCACATTTTAGGACGAAAAATAAACGAAATTGATAAAATTGACTATTCATCATTATGGTTTGGACGAAAAAGGGATGAAATCGACAAAATTAGCTGAATATATATTATATTGGTCGTGATGAGTCTAGTATGTATTGGTCGTGATGAGTCTAGTATGTATTGGATACGTATGATTAATTTTTGGTATCAAATTTGGTATTATTGAGTTTTGATATTGTGATTCTATGCTTAAAATAGTAACATCATATTTTAGGATAAAAAAATGATGAAATCGATAAAATTGGTTATTCATCAATATGGTTATGACAAAAAAGGAACGAAAATAACAAAATTAGGTGAATATTAGCATCACATAATCTAAAAGTTTAAAAGTAAAAAATAAATAATAATTGTTAGTCATGATGAGTATTTTGTATTGGTTACATATGATTAATCTTTGATATCAAATTTTATATTGCTGAGTTTTGATATTGTGATTCTATGCTAACAGGGATTTGAAATATGGATTCAACATTACCGATACTTTGTTGTTACGATGGAGAATTGTTATATTTGAAAAAAAAGTACGAGTACAGGGGTGGAAGAACTAAAAGTATCATTTTATCTACAAAATTGGATTTTGACTATCTTCTTCAGAAAATTTATAAGATTACAAATGATAGTCTCAAAGAGTATGAAATCACAATGAAGGTTTTATATCCAAGTACACTTGCATGTCCTTCTATCGAAATTGTGAATGATAATGATGTTGCAATATTTATTGCCCATAACATCCGAGCCAATAATAGCAATATCTCATTGCTGATAAGCAGAGTGCTGAAAAATCCGGGATCTATTAATAGGTCGATTAAAATTGAACCACTCGGTAGTAAGAGGAAGTTGAAAGAAACGGCACAGGTGTCTCGTAAAACACCTTGTGTAGTTACCCCTCCCGTTGACTTAAAAAATATCTCGACATCATCGGAGCTTCATTGTTCGATATCGTCATCATTCGGTGTTGGAGATTTGCATACGGATGAAAATATTGATATTAATTATGGCGAGGATTTCAGTTTTGTACCATGCACACTAGATGTCAGTCAAGATGTCAGTCAATGTATTGAGTACAAGAGTGTGGAGAAACCTGAAGACAACCCTCTATTATTTGACATTGTTATGAATGACAGAATGTATGAATAATTTTTGTAATTGTCTTCTGTTGTAATTTCAATGATTAATTAGTTCATGTATTTATATATTTTTAAATAATATATGTCCAGTAAGGTGAATACAGATGACGATCATAATGGGTCAAGAAGAGATGCAAAATTATCTATAGATCTTAACCAGAAGCCTGCTGGTTGTGATGTATTAGATGGATTATTCATTGACACTCTGCGGATATGGTAGTATCTTCAAAGCACACTCAACATAATAGTCAGCTAAAAGATAAGGATATTATCTGTAAGCAAGAAGGAAGTATGACTAAAAAACAAAAAAGAAAGAAAGAAGTACCACTGAGACATAGTCAGAAAGAGTGTTTTGCCAGCAGTAGTTGAATGGAAAACGATGTACATAAGTCTTCAATACCTGATTCTGTTATGGTTTATGAAGACAAATACGTACTTAACAAATTTTCTATTGCTGTTGAAGTAAAAGATGATTATCAACAACTTTATCCTAATCAGATGTTTATAGAAAAAGACACATTGATAAGATGGTACAGAAGAATGCTTTATTTATAAACACTGAGTACAAAGTGATAAAGTCTAGCAGAACAAGATATTCATTAAAATGTAAAAGAGAAAATTGTAGTTGGAGATTACGTGCAAGTAGACAAAAAGGGTATGATGTTTTCAAAATTACTTTCCTAGGCCTACACAACTGCTCATTACCGCAGCGTGGAATTGATCATCGACAAGCTACAAGCAAGTTGATATGTGATTTTGTGAAAGCTCGAATAGAAGCACATGTATTGTACTCTTCCAAAGCAATTATATGTGATGTGCAACAAGAATTTGGTGTGCAGATCACTTATCGAAAAGCATGGCTGGCAAGGGAGATGGCAATTACTCTTTTAAGAGGCTTATACGAGGACTCGTATGTAATTCTTCCAACATATTGTCATGAAGTTGCACAAAATAATCCTGGAACCATCACTAATATTTTAAGAGAAGGAGACAGATTTAAGGCTGTTTTTATGGCTCTTGGTCCATGTTTACGTAGTTTTCAAAGACAAAATCTAAGACCAGTAATAACTGTTGACGGATCTTATTTAAAAGGCAAGTACAAAAGTACTTTATTTATTGCTACCACTTTGGATAGAGATAATCATATATTTCCCGTGGCTATTGGGATTGGTGAATATGAGAACAATGAAAGTTGGAATTGGTTCTTGACACAACTGCGGGACAGCTTGGGTCAAGTTAATGATTTGGTTATTATATCCGACCGACACAAGACTTTATTGGCTCAAGTTCCTATTGTCTTTTCGGATGCTGTACATGGTTATTGTGCGTTCCATATTTCGCAAAACATGTATATCAAATTCAAACAACAAAGATTATACTCTTACTTTTATACAGCTGCAAAGGCAATATGAGAATCAAAGTTTCATCAAGTGATGGAAACTATAAAGCATATGAATAAAGATACACATGACTGATTACGAGAAATTGAGCCAGCAAAATGGACTACAGTGTATTTCACACGCAAAAGGTATAATATTATAACCACAAACAGTTCTGAAAGTTACAATAGTATCCTAAAAGATATCAGAGAACTGCCCATCACTATGATTTTGAAGCAATATCGATTAAAGCTCCACGCTTTATGGTTCAAACGAAGAAATACGATAACAACTTTGACAACAAAACTAACAAAATGGACAGAAAATCAGATAGCCGGAGATATGGATAGAGCTCGTGGCACAGCGTGTCATCCTATTAATCTCGATGAGTATATGGTCAGATCTATATAATATTGTGATTATGTAGTTTTAAGCAATCGAAAATGCACATGCCGTAAATTTGATGTGATGGCCATGCCATGTTCACATGCATTAGCTAGAATTGCACAGTATAAGATGGATCCTTATCTATTTTGTGCACACTCCTATACAGTGGATAACTACAGGGCACCCTATGCAGAATATATATATCCAGTTGCTGATAAAAATGAGTGAAAGACCCCAGAAAGTATTAAATCAATAATAAACTAATCCCACCCATTGGAAAAAAAACAGCGGGAAGGCCAAAGAAAAAAAGAATTCTCTCACAAGGTGAAGAACAATGGACTGTCAAATTTGCTAGATGTAAACGTTCTGGACATAATAAAAAATCATGTAACTTTCCTATTATTGCAGAGTAAAGGTATCATGTTTTTTTTACTTATTCCCTTTATGAGTTTAC
Source organism: Chamaelirium japonicum (assembly GCA_947650365.1). Lineage (NCBI taxonomy): Eukaryota > Viridiplantae > Streptophyta > Magnoliopsida > Liliales > Melanthiaceae > Chamaelirium > Chamaelirium japonicum. The sequence goes on from OX393552.1 coordinate 65,401,122, forward strand.
ACATACTTCTTACAGTCATTATAACATGTCTGACTGAATTCTTGAAATCATTATGATTTTGGAGCAATATCAATTAAAACTCCAACTTTACTTGTTGTTATATGCATATTATGATATATATTCTTGTTGTTAATTTATGCATATTTATTGAACATCTTATAAACTTATTGAATGACATGATTATACAGGTATCATACTTATGGCAAATAAATACTATGTGGTATTTGTGAGTAGAAGGCCTGAGATTTACTACACTTGGGAGGAGTGTCAACGACAAGTTAATGGCTATGGAGGATTTTTGTATCGTTCATTCCGTTCCTTGGAGGAGGCTGAAGATCACTTATCGAAGTTCCAAAGCGAGCATCTCCCTCCTGATAAACATTATGATATCTCTTTGGATAGCAAGCGTCATGCACCTTCGGATTGCGTCTCTTTTATCCCTCCCGCTCCTAAGTTTACCACTCGGGAGTGTGGGTTTTGTATGTTAGGAGCACTTTTGACTATGATGGTATTTATATTTATATTCATTGTAATATGAATGAAGGTGATTGTAATGACATATGAGGGGAACACTAATGTAATGGTATTTCTGGAGTATTGCATGTCTCGAATGTTGTAATGTAATGACATATCTTAAGTTTGTAATGTAATGATATTTCTTAAGATTTTTTATTTAAGAAGTTATTCAGTTTCTGTTTAAATATGGTGCATGTCTCGGATTTTGTAATGTAATGACATATCTTAAGTTTGTAAATTACATATCTTAAGTTTTGTAATGTAAAGACGTATCTTAAGTTTTTGTTTGAATGCGTGTCTCGGATCCATGTGACAAGTGATTCCAAATGGATTATAAGCGAAGGGTATCAGTTGGGTACCACTTTGGCTAGCCCTAGAGATCAATGCTTCGGTATTTCTTCACATCCCCTATTTGGAGTTCATGGCGCAGAAAAAAAGTGCAAACTGATCTTAGAAGAAAATGGGATATCTTCTACTCCCCTATTATATAGAGAAAATATCATAGAGAGAGGAAATGACGTAGAGAGAAGATAAATAATATAGAGAGAGAAAAAAAATTATAAAGCAAGAAAAAATTATAGAGAGAAAAAATTATAGAGAGAGAAAAAGAATTATAGACAGAGAAAAATTATAGAGAGAGAAAAATATTATAGATAGAGAAAAATTATAGGAAGAAAAAAAATTATAGAGATAGAAAAATATAGAGAGAGAAAAATTATAGAGAGAGAAAAATATAATAGAGAGAGAAAAATATTATAGAGAGAGAAAATATTATAGAGAGAGAAAAATATTATAGAGAGAGAAAAATTATAGGGAGAAAAAAAATTATAGAGAGAGAAAAATTATAGAGAGAGAAAAATATAATAGAGATAGAAAAATATTATAGAGAGAGAAAATATTATAGAGAGGGAAAATATTATAGAGAGAGAGAGAAAAATATTATTGAGAGAAAAAATTATAGAGAGAGAAAAATTATAGAGAGAAAAAAATTATAGAGAGAAAAAATTATAGAGAGAAAAAAAATTAGAGAGAGAAAAAAGAAAAAAATTATAGAGAAAAAATCACTGGCCTATGCCAGTCTCGGGTAGGCCTGACTGTGATTTTTCGGCAATGAAACATAGACGAAATTTGTTATTTCGTCCAATTTCGTCCAAGTTTCGTCTCACAGCCCAATGACAGTCTCGGGCACGACTGACTGTGATTTTTTGGCGACGAAAACTAGACAAAATTTGTTATTTCGTTCGATTTTTGTCTCACAACCCAAAGCCAGTCTCGGGCAGAACTGACTGTGATTTTTCGGCGACGAAAACTAGACAAAACTTGTTATTTCGTCCGATTTTGTCCGATTTTCGTCTCACAGCACAAAACCAGTCTCGGGCAGGACTGACTGTGATTTTTCGGCGACGAAAACTAGACAAAATTTGTTATTTCGTCCGATTTTCGTCTCCACAACCCAAAGCCAGTCTCAGGCAGAATTGACTGTGATTTTTCGGTGATGAAAACTAGACGAAACTTGTTATTTTGTCCGATTTCGTCAGATTTTCATCTCATAGTCTTTAGCCAGTCTCGGGTAGGTCTGACTGTGATTTTTCGGTGACGAAACATAGTCGAAATTTGTTATTTCGTCCTGATTTCGTCTCACAGCCCAAAGCCAGTCTCTGTTAGGCTTGACTGTGATTCTCGGGCTGCCTTAGCGGAGACGAAACATAGATGAAATTTGTTTTTCGTCCGAATTTCGTCTATATTTTCACAGGTTACATATGGGCAGTCTTTGGCAGGTTTCATTGTGATGCAAATTACTCTTTGATGCAAATTAAATTCTATTCCAAATTACAAATAACTCTGAATAGATTTCAGATTGTAAATTGCAAATTAGATTCAGATTGCAAATTGCAAATTGCAAATTAGATTCGAAATTACAAATTACAAATTGCACATTACATTACAGAAATTACACAAATTCCAAATTCCAAATTACATTACATTACAAATACTCTTTGATGCAAATTTCACATACTCTTTGATGCAAATACTATTTGATGAGAATACTCTTTCATACAAATTGCAAATACTCTTTGATACAAATTGCAAATACTCTTTGATCCAAATTACACATATCTAGTCAATCCATTACAAATTACAACAAAGTATAACAAATTACACATATCTAGTCATTCCATTATAAATTCTAACAAATTACAAACAACTTTGATGCAAGTTCTAAATCATCGAGTCATTCCAATTATTATAGCCAAATTGAGTCCTTCAGTCATAGCCCTTCCATTACAAATTACAACAAAGTACAACATATTACAAATTACAAATTCCAACAAATTACAAGTTCTTTGATGTAAGTTCTAAATCATCGAATCATTCCAATCATCATAGCCAAATTAAGTCCTTCAGTCATAGCCCTTCAATCTACATATTGATGCAATATTTGATATACAATTCGCCTTCGAAATGATGTCATATCAACCTACAAATTTAAACAATTAGATTGCAAGTGTAATTATTGAATATTATACATGACTGAATATTAGATTACGAATAACTGAATATTATACCTGACTGAAATCGATCTTTTTGTTGCTGCTGTAATAATTGGCAAAAGACATCAGAAATACGCCATAATCATACCTATATAACATATAAAATTGTTAGTTGTATAAAAGGACTAATATTATTTCAGCATTTCGTAATAAAAACTTATCCATTGTATTGCCTAGGATGATCTTTACCATTCTTAGTTATCCATTTTGCACCCTGCAATGTATTTTCATCTCCCAAAGAATATAAAAACATTGGTAGAATTTCTAAAAATGGTTCTACTTTTTTATTCTACTTAGAAATAGGGTCACTGTAAAGAGAGTCTATCAAAACTAATTTTCTATCCTACATATGGATAATCCCAATATACCAATGAAGATTATCATCATTGATAGGGATGATTACGTATGAACACTTCTATTTCGAAATGATATCCCCTTTATCATCTTTGATAGGACTCCCAAATTCTTTTGGCCACCTATATGACGCAATGAAGGCATGCATAAGGTAATTATCATCTAGGTTTCCATCGTGATTTTGTACAAAGTCCTTCCAACTCTTATAGTATATTTGACATAATATCTGCAATTCAAAAATAAATAATAAATATTTATTGAATTGTGAGAAAAATTTTTATACAAATATTATTAAGAATGAGAGATATACCAAAGAATATGTCATAGCCATAGAAATGGTGATTGTTGTACTGGGGATCTTATTCCTTAATATGCGCTCTTCAAGTAAGTACATATATGCATCAATGTGCTGCAACAATATAGAGTGTTATACGATTGAATATAACATATCGAGAGATATCAAAAAAAATAATTGATATAAACTCACCTCTCTAATCACCCATGATATTCGCTTATATAGTTTGTTAATTAAGTGAGGGGTTACAAGGACCCCATCAATTACAACATCAGGCCTATATTGACAACGATCCCATTAATTACTAAGAGGCAAAATATGTTATCATTCAAAAATATATTATATAGTGACTATACTTACAATTTATTTATGTTGTCATCAAGAAAAGCTATCATTGTCTCTCGCTCTTTAGACGATAGTCTTTTTATCCATTTATCCACGCCAACGACCTCCTCTTCTTGTATTTTCTTACGGAGATTTTTCTTCTTGTAGGTGGTATATGGAGAGCATATTTGCGGACCCGGTTTCTTCATCCGTTATGATGTAAAAACTTTCAATGGATCCCTCTCCACCACCTCGTCTCCCTCCTTATCATTTTTCTTTGTCTTTCCTTCTTCTTCCTCCGTTCTATCTCCGTCTACCTTGCCTTCCTTCTCTTTCTCCTTCTTCTTCTTGAGGCCTATATCCTTATCAAATTAAGAGAATATGTTTTCATTCTTCTTCAAATTCTGCACATACCGTTAAAGATAAACATATAGTTAATTCATATGTATACAAAAAGCAAATAATTATTGAATATATAGGAATCGTTAATGGTTTACCTGACTGTCTAAACTGATGCAGTGTTGTTCTCTAAGTAAAGAGAGCTTTCTCGCATGTCTCTCCTCAATTGAGAAGATCTTCCTCTCATATTTCTCCTCCATTGAGGAGATCATCTTTGCATATTTATCCTCAAGTGAGGAGAATCTTTCCTCAAATTTCTCCTCAAGTGAGCATAATTTTTTTTTGAAATTTCTCCTCAAGTGAGGAGAATCTTTTATCAAATTTACCTTCATCGGATCTGTCGTTATGATCCGGTGCAGTAAAAAATAACAGATTGCCCTCATTTCCTTGGAAGGGAGAAGCCTCAGCACCAAATAAGTCTTTGCAGCATATCAATTGCCTTCTCCTCTTCTCTGAGAGTCAGCTCATTCAAAATCTGACCCTATTAATATATTCAGACAAAAAAATTAATAATTATACGATGCATCTATTAATTTAATCTAAGCAATTAAAAACCTGTATACTTACTTTATTGGAATTCACAATATCTTTTATTCTTTGGTGTGATGATGCTCTAATGTCATACCAATTCAGGAGTCTCGGCCACCTTGGTTGCTCAAGCATCATGGCACATACACTCCCCAGTTGGGGAATCCGTTCGAATGCCTATGCCTGTAGCAAATAATTAAAAAAAAATTAATACAAATATTAAACAATAGATACTATGAATTGTTTATATATAGAATAATACCTGTAATATGTACATGCATCCAAAAATATTATATTTTGGAGGCCACTTTGTAACATTTACTGCACCTTCAAGCCCAGATATGATATTGCTATAATATAGGTTACCCCAAGGGTAACTATTAAAACTCTCAAAATCATCCACCAATCTCAAATATCTATCCGGTACGATCACATCCTTGTTGCTGCCAAGAATGACACTCACTCTCCAAAATAAGTACCAAAGAAAGCTTCATTGCATAATCTGGAACTCCAGTTGCTATAATTGCAGCCATTAAGGAGGCCTGAGTAGCCCCGCGTAAAAATTATCTACTTCTCAAGTTGTCTGACCCTATGTCTAGTATCGGAGGAGGAGGCCCAAGACAATATCGAAGTCCATAAACTAAAGAAAACTCCAAAGGCGAGAACGAAATAATTTGGTCATCCAAATTAAACTTAAGACCACCTAAGTGTCTTTGCCAAAAATAATGTATGACACTAGGAGAAATCATAGCTCTTGCACTGCGTCTCCAATCGAATAAGAAACCAAAACAATTCCTTTTCATCCTATCCATCATATCTGTAGAATTCTTTTTTGTATCTATTAACTTGAAGTGCTCCTCAATTTCATTTAAGTACTTAATGCTGTTCCTTGCAGAAGCTTTATCAAAATAGCTCAATCTAGCACTTAGCTCCATGGCCACTTTCTTTTCTTCTACATTCTCTCACTCTTCAATCTTTCTTTTCTTTTTCTTTGTTTCAATCTTCACATTAGATTCAGTAGTTTGTGTAATCATACCGGACATGTCTCCCTCTATAGTAGCAGGGTCCCTACCACCACGTCCATACGAACGCCCACGACCACGGTTTCTCTTAACCATCTGTAAATAAAATAACAAAGATACAATAAATTAAATGAGGTCTCAATAAAATATATATATGAGGAAAATTTGGATGACATATGGACGAAACAATACATAAAATATGGATGAAACTACTATTAGTTATTCTCCAAATTTGAAAATACTATCAGTTCAATTTAATTCAATTCGCTACAATTCAAGTCAATTCACTACTATACCTTATATAGTTCGATTTAATTCACTACTATACATTATATTTAGTTCAATTCAATTCACTTCAATTCACTATATTTAGTTCAATTCAATTCAATTCACTATATTTAGTTCAATTTAGTTCACAATATTTAATTCAATTTAATTCACTATATTTAGTTCAATTCAGTACAATACCTTATATTTAGTTCAATTCACTACTATACCTTATATTTAGTTCAATTCAATTCACTTTAATTTACTATATTTAGTTCAATTCAATTCAATTCACTATATTTAGTTCATTTCACTTCAATTCACTATATTAAGTTCAATTCAATTCAATTCAATTCAGAATATTTAGTTCAATTCAGTACTATACCTTATATTTAGTTCAATTCACTACTATACCTTATATTTAGTTCAATTCAATTCACTTCAATTCACTATATTTAGTTCAATTCAATTATACTTACTATATTTAGTTCAATTCACTTCAATTCATTATATTAAGTTCAATTCAATTCAATTCAATTCACTATATTTAGTTCAATTCAGTACTATACCTTATTTTAGTTCAATTCACTATTATACCTTATATTTAGTTCAATTCAATTCACTTCAATTCACTATATTTAGTTCAATTCAATTCAATTCACTATATTTAGTTCAATTCAATTCAATTTAATATATTTATTTCAATTTAATTCAATTCACTATATTTAGTTCAATTCAATTCAATTCACTATATTTAGTTCAATTCAGTACCATACCTTATATTTAATTCAATCCACTACTATACCTTATATTTAGTTTAATTCATTTCACTTCAATTCACTATATTTAGTTCAATTCAATTCAATTCACTATATTTAGATCAATTCACTTTAATTCACTATATTTAGTTCAATTCAATTCAATTCAATTCACTATATTTAGTTCAATTCAGTACAATACCTTATATTTAGTTCAATTCACTACTATACCTTATATTTAGTTCAATTCAATTCACTTCAATTCACTATATTTAGTTCAATTCAATTCAATTCACTATATTTAGTTCAATTCACTTCAATTCACTATATTTATTTCAATTTAATTCAATTCACTATATTTAGTTCAATTCACTATATTTAGTTCAATTTAATTCAATTTACTATATTTAGTTCAATTCAGTACCATACCTTATATTTAGTTCAATTCACTACTATACCTTATATTTAGTTCAATTCATTTCACTTCAATTCACTATATTTAGTTCAATTCAATTCAATTCACTATATTTAGTTCAATTCCCTGAAATTCACTATATTTAGTTCAATTCACTACTATACCTTATATTTAGTTCAATTCACTACTATACCTTATATTTAGTTTAATTCAATTTACTTCAATTCACTATATTTAGTTCAATTCAATTCACTATATTTAGTTCAATTCAGTTCACAATATTTAATTCAATTCAATTCAAAGGATTGGGCTGATGACTTATGACCAATGCAAGAATATCCTAGCAAGCAAGGTGAATATCTGACTCCATCTTCAATCATTTTTGTTGTTTATCTAAGAGATGTGCTAAACCACAAGTTGCCTTTCTTATTTCCAGACAAATTCACAGCAATTATGATTCCCTCTATGGATCACCATTAGTTAGTATCATTACTAGGAAGTTGATGCAAGAGTAATTAGGGCAAATTACAAAACCCTCCCCTGAACTATAAACCTCATTTTATGGGATCCGATCGAGCGGGCAAGACAACCACCCATGCATTGCATGGGATTAGTACCAGTCAACTTATGATAAAGTGTGCTTATGCAAGTGATAAAATATGCGCTTATAAGCATTTAGGGTCAGACAATTGCAGGTTTGATAAAAAAAAATCAATTCTTAATTGTACACTTCTGAATTTAATTGACAACCACATTACGTTATTAAACAGAAAGCCGGCTGATGGTGGAATAAAAAACATTATACCTTATTCGAAACCAGTATTAGAAACCAGTATTAGAAACCAAATTCACTACTATACCTTACCAAATTCGAAACCAGTATTAGAAACACTATACCAGTATTAGAAACACTATACCATGTCATGTGCAATTTGAATGTAAGGTATATTAGAAACACTATATTTCTTTAAAACATTATACCTTACCAAATTCGAAAAAATATCCATATCACAATGTCGAATAATTAGAAAAACTAAATTATATGAAAATATAGGGCTAAGATTTGGGTTTATAGAACATACCTTGGCAAGGCAAGCTTAATCCGACGAAGCCTCAATGATGGTTGAACTGGAAGCGGTTTTCCGACAAATATGATGGGATGATTTTTGACGAAGCCTCAACGACTATTGAAATTGACGTTGGTTGAAATGGAGAACGTCCGACGAAGCCTCGACGACAGTTGATCGTGACAAAAACAAGGCGAAAAGCTCGATTTCTCTGAAACTGATAAGAAACCCAGCCTCGACGATGGTTAATCGTGATGAAAACAAGGCGAAAAGATGGATTTTGGACGCCGGTTGATGTGGAGGCGGTCCGACGAACCCTCGACGACGGTTGATCGTGACGAAAACAAGGCGAAAAGCAAGATTTTGAAAGCCGGTTGAAATGGAGGCGGTCGGACGCAGCCTCGACGACGGTTGATCGTAACGAAAACAAGGAGAAAGGCTCGATTTCTCTCAAACTGGTAAGAAACCAAGTTACCCAGCCACGATAGCTTTTTACAGTGGTAAGGGTCAATATGTCTTTTTACTTGTTTAGTGTCACCGTGCGACCTGTTTCCCACGTGCTAAAGGCCATTTTCGTTCAGATTTCTTGATGGGGTCCATTCTCAACAATAGTTGAGAGTTGGTGGCCATTTCAGTAAAAACCTCGATTTTAAAACCGTCATATGCCAAATGGATGGATATGAGTGAATTAGTTGGCGGGTGGTGGCAGGTGGGGGCGGCGGCAGGTGGTCGGCAGCCAGCAGGGGTGGTGTCCGGCGACCGGTGGTGGCGGCATCCTCCCTTGGGTTCATCCCATGGTCATGGATTGTGGCTGTTGATTTTTAGATCGCCACTTGTTGCTCCACAAAATCGTCAATAAAGGGAGTACATTGAACCCTAGTCTGGTCTGAACAGGAGGGTCTGCTGCATGCATCCTGTCCATCCATGCATCGAACCCTCCGGTTTAGACCGCGAACCTGAGATCCAACTTAACACCTCTAACGAAGGTAGGGTTGAGAATGGGTCAGATCCGAGCAACATGTTAGAATTGGTGAGGTCTATAGCTCGTAAAAACCTAGTATTTAGCTATGTATGGTTGATAGTATAGGAATGTATATTGGTACGTATTATAGTACGTGTTCTGATTACAGAACAGAGAGCCATGGCTACATGGTAATCCACTTGAGTGGGAGACTCAAGGAACTGGTCCCATGTAACCTAAATATGTTCGCAGCTCTGATTAGGGTTGGTCGCCCTATAAGGATAAGCTGTTGGGATGACATAGCGTGGGTGTCTCCACCACGGTCATTATAAGGCACAGTATCTGTGGCCGAACGGAACCAACACGGTGCACAGATCGATGAGCAGACATCGGTGCACTAAACCGTGTTTCTACTTAGGGTAAAACGGTCCTAAACCCTGAGGAATCATGTCTGGTGGACTAACCAGTTGTGTGGTGCTTTGGCGCACCAATGTGTAAGGATCCGGATGCAGTGATCCAAAACCACGGTGTACTGGGTTACCCGGCTGGTGTTGCATCAGCATGTCACTCCTGCAGGCTATTCACACCCCTAACGGGAGGTGCGTTCCTTGGTCTGACCTACGTCGTATTAAACCCTGGCCAGGTGGTCATTAGTTGGACTGGTGACGGATCCGGTTGCTCAAAAGAGTAATCAGAGATACGATGTATATGGTCAACCTGGAAGGAACTGAGTCATATGAGTACTCGAGTCTGACGGTATTCTCCACCGCTCGAGTTGCATCATGGCACCAGTGGAGGGACATCGGGTTTACCATACTAAGCGGAGAGCAGGGGTATGAGGGAGAACATAGTAAGTCCGGGGGAATTGGAGTACAGCCTGCGTCGCACTCTAGGTGGCTACGCAGGTTAACTCAGACTCAGAGGATCGATGGTACACTCGGGTAGTGTGTCGATCGAGTCTAAGTTGGAAGCCATGAACCCTGGTCCCTGAAGGTTCCACCTTATCGACATTATGTACGGTTCTTATACCATCTCCTCGAAACACAGAATGTAGTTAGAGGAAGCGAGAAGTCCAAGCATACGCTCCGTGAGTGCTTCGCACTAGTGCACGGTAGATGCGTAGCTACGTGTGTGCACTAAGGGGAAACCCTAGGTTAGTGCAGAGACGCATGTAGCAATTCCTTGCCATAAGTGGACTTTGCCACATGGGTGCGATGCACCGGGACATGTTGTGAGTTGACTAGTTGACTTCACTAGGGGCACCCTACGGGAACCTCAGAGAATAGTGAAATCACTGGTGCACTTCACTTATGTGTGCCTTGCAAAGTCTCGTACACGAGGAACGGCCAACTAGTGGCATAAGGGCATTTTGGTCATACCATACGCCACTATGCACTAAGGGGGCCGGCCCTAAGTGTTGAGAGACTGGTCAAGGTCGGCCCCATTAGTTTCGGGAGGTTGTTGCCTCCGATGAAGGGGCCGGTTATGAGGCGCAGAAAACGGGCTGGTTTTGACCGTTTTCGAAAACAAGGAAAGGATAGAGATAAAGAAGAGATATATAGGGATAAGGCTTGAATCAATCATCCTTATCCATATTGTCCTTATCCATATGGATAGGCCGGCCCTATATATGAGAAGGAGAGAGAGGGGGCATGAAATTAGATGCATGGGCAAGCCCTAGGGCCGGCCATGCAAGCCATGGGGAAACCGAAGCCCCTCTTGTCACGCCCCAGAAATCTGGAACCGATCCCTGGGGTGTGAAATGAGAAAAACAAAAGGGTTTGGGGTTTAGTCAGCTATCTATACCAATTAAGGTTTCTCACAGGGCTGTGACTCTCTCATAATTGAAGAAGAAGAAGGGAGAAACAAGGAATATTTTAAAACTTAATTTTTATAAAAATATTTTTATTTTAAAAGAGCTGAGAGATAAATTTTTTCGACAGAGAGATGATCACGCTCGACCTTCAACCGGGTTATCCTCTCAGCATGTGTGGCCTGTCGGCGCCATCACATGCTGACAGGAATCCCTCTAAGGGAGCACGAGGCTCAAGCCTCCGACGGCGAGCTAGGAATCTCACCCTCTCCCTGACACTCAGCATACTGGTCTAGGGGTCCTATCTACAGGGCTAGTCAATTAGGCCATTTAGATACTTATATTTTCACTGTGAACTACCCTAGGCTTGTGGCCTTAAGGAGAGGCCTACCCAAAATACCTCCAGCTGTATCAATGCTTCTAACAATTAACTAATCTTAAACTAACTGATTCTTATACAATATCCACCCATTACATTACCACGAAACTACATACCAAAATAAAATACTACTGAAACCCTAAAACTGCCTCCGGCCTCCCACTGCTACTCTCGAACCTCTGGACCTGCAGGAGAGTCTACTCGTGGGAAAGAGTAGCCCCCAATGGGAAATTGGGAGATTAGCCAAATTAATGGCTAGTGACATCCTATAGTCTTTAATAATATGAGACGACATTTTTAATTGAATTAAATTACATAAGCAGTTCAAAGTTTACAAAAGGTTAACCTAAACCTATCAATAATCTATGTTCACATGCAATTCCTACTGTCACTAGGTTATCTACCATACAGTCCGTTAGATATACTACAGTGCTTAATTATGAATTACAATATAAATCATATCTCCTAAAGTGAACACCGGATAATTTGTTCATCCTGCCCTCGATCGGGCATTACTACCGGGCCTTCTATATCGATGTAGAGGGTCAATTCTCCCGTCGTGCATCCACCATACACACATCGCCCAAATGATTATAAGATATCTTCCATCTTTCATGATGGAGCTCTACCACCCCACTTGCGTTACTTTGGGGGCTTCAACTACCCCGGGACAGAGTTGCTAGGCCAATCCCTACTAAAGGCTAATCCTATTGGCTTTACCACAACCCTTGCCCGTGATCCCCTAGCCTACTGGTCTTCGGCTGTGCGTGCAAGGTGGTTCACGTCCCTTGCACGCACGGGGTCCAACCTTTCCACATGATAGATTATTTTAATAAAATAGCTTCGATATTTTATCCCGGGATTCGTACCGTGCTCACAACCCATGTATTACAATAAGCCTAAATTACTCTCACCCGTATTCCCGTGTGCCCAGGTCTCCACACTCCACTTAGGAGGGTGCGACCTGATAATTATTATTTAATTATAAATTTTCAAAACTTAAAGAAATTTCTACTTACGATGTCCAAGCAATCAGCAGAAATATTATTATTTAATTATTAATATTATTAAGCATGCGTCGCCGGACTCGCGACTCCGCATGCAAGGCGAGGTCCACTCGACCATATGCGGCGATGTCCGCATGCAGCGTTATGGATACCTACCTTTAGTCATTCTCATTTCCCACTATTAAAGACCACGCAAAGGTAGTAGATGTCACCTGGTTGTCGAACACGAGCTTCTGCGATGTGACCTCTGCTCCGTCTCCGTTTGGGTCAACACAGCTCCGAACTGTCAAACACACACACACACCGGCTTAAGGTCATTTCTTGCTATCAAGTAATACAGTTTTAGGCCCGAGTTGGCCGAGTCGAGAATTTTAAGTGTCATCGGACTCGGTCTACCGGCACGCAAAAAGATGCAACCAATGGTACCATCTTGGCTTAGGTCTAGGCAAGATCGGCGGTTCGACTCATCATTCGCCCAAAATGACCTCGGACTTAGGAGCAAATAGGGTCGGGTTATGACACTTTGACAGCCTCATCAAGCCTATTCTTGGGTTGGCAACAAGGATTATGTCTCGCTCAGTTGACTTTTAGGATTTGCAAATAAAGGGTATGAAGGTCATTATTGCTGACCCATAGGAACGGTAATCGATGCAACCGATTTAGCAAGCACGATGACACTGTGCGGAAAAAGCCACAATGACTTTGTATGCGAAACAGTAAGAGGTTGCACTCACAATCAAAAAGAGGTCGATCAACAATCGTTGATGCCCCGAGGCGGCTCACATGGCTCGACTCCATGGCATAGCAAGGTCGGAATTGCTTCGGCAATAAAAAGGGTTAGGCACAACGGTTGGACCGCTGCCAAGTTGCTCGGTTGTCGACACAAGGCCAACACCAACACAGAAAAAAAATAATAAAAAAATAATAAAAAAAAAAAATAATAAAAGTAGACAACATAGAGAAAACAACACTAGGACGTCGGGTACTTCGGGTCAGTCCATACAGGGGTCAAGGCTACTAGTTGGCTACCGAAACATCGACCACAGGCCACCTGTAACCATGCACACAAGAGACGAGGGGGCAGTCGAGTTACCCCTGGTGGTTGGTACTTCTCGGCCAAGCGACCGACGTCAGTACAACAGAAGGAAAAGAAAAGGGGCTGCTGCTAGTTGATCAACGGTTGCTGCCAACCATCATGCTCTCCAGCCGATGACAGCCACGAGAGAAAGATCGAAAGGGAGGGGGTTTGTCGGCTGGCTATCAGCCCATGGGGGGTCGGGCTCTGTTGATTGCACAGTCGCCGGCCGCATAACCGGCGATCGTGGCCATGGTAAAAAAAAAAAAAAAAACAAAGAGGGGTCGGCCAAACAGAGAACAAAGAGGAGAGGGGGTGCTGACCTGGCCAGGGTTCTCGGGTCTGACAATGGGCTCCTCCCCTCCAAGCTTCGGCTCACTCCTCCTTTGTTTCGGCCGACTATGCACTACCCCTCCTCGTCACCCACCTGGTAGTCGCACACCACAAAGAGAGAGAGAGATAGAGATGAAATTGAGAGAATGAGAGATGAGACTGAGAGGGAGGGTGAGAGGGATAGGGGTTTGGGCTGGTTTTGGGGTTAATTTATAGAAGGAGGGGCGCGGCATGGGTAATGGGTGAAGTCAAGGGTGGCGGGATTTCGGGGATTTGAGGTGAGGGAGGAGCAGTGACTGAGGGGGAAAGGTTGAGTGGTGACCGGGAAAGAGAGGGAGGGATTTGAGAGGAGGGGGAAGCGTGAGCTGGGGGTTTTCAGCCCCTGCTCTTCGTACAACACAACGGATAGAGAGAGAGGAATTAGGTTGGCTGAATGGTGGTTGTGAATGGTGGTTAAATGAGTTTGGTTGAGAGGGGGTTTGAGTGGGTTGAATTTAAATATATATATAAAAAGAGGGTTGAAAATGGGTTTGATTGGAGTACAGGTCATTCGGTTGAGAGGTGTGCAAATAAGGGATTTGAGTGGGGGGAATCTTTTGGTACTTCGGATCAAAATCTGATGGTCAATGTTTAAAGAGAGTGTGTGTTGTTCTCTTAAGAGGGAAGGGGTTCCTGGTGCGTCGGATCAAGATCCGATTAGAAAAAAAAAATAAAAAAAAAAAATAAAGACAGATCTCACCCTACCCACTCGATAGGGATCAGGCAATCGAGAGAGACATAAAAGGATAAGGGGCTTGAGTCGAGGACTGGCCTAGGGTCCAAGGAACTAAGACGACTCGACTGAGTCGGATTGATAAATCGGGGAATCCATGAACCTAATGTCGAAAAGTTGGTCAAGCCCCGCGGCTTGCGCCACTTGGTACCACGTGGCAATGGGTTGCTAAGAGGCACACTAGGTCACAACATATTATTAATTAATTAATAATTAAATAATGTATATGTTCTTAGTTGCATACTCAATAACGACACGTATTCACGCACACGCACAAACATTGTCATCACTATGTCGCCTCGCAACCTGGACCCGGGACCCATGTCCAGTCCAACTCAAATCTGGTCCAACACAATCCATGCACCGACATAACAATTAATCAAGAACAAAATCTTTAACTACTGTCAATATTATAATATAAAAAAAAACAAGGTGCTTTCAGCAAAAGCCAAATCTGGGTTTTCGGGTATTACACCTCTCCTCTCTTCGCATCTCCTCCTTCGTCTCTCTCCCTCGCTTGCGCCATTGGATGGCGACTCGTCTTCCTCGCGTGGTGTTTCGTAGAAGGAGAAGGCTCGTCGTATGGAGGCACTCAGAGATCCATCGACGAGGTGCCGTGTATCGAGTGAGATCGGGTGAACTAGAAGGCGTCTCCCGCAACCTTTTGCTGTCCAGAATCTGCACAGAAAATCAACATTGTTTCTGCTATTCCGGGATCTACAGAAGTCCAAACGACGTGAAACTTGTTGGAAAAGTTGCGTCTCGAAGTTGGTTACCTGCAGTCCAAATTTCAGCCCAATCGGAGTTCGAAGCAGAAAGTTATAGCCGTCGCACCAAAGCTATGTCGAGCAGATCCGTAGCCCGTCTCCATCGACAAAGAAGAAATTTGTCGCGGTGAAAGATTCCGCACGCAGGTATGATCTCTAACAAGTAGATATAACATAATTAGAACATGCATACATGCTAGATTGTTCTTTTGCGTTAGATCGTCGTTAGGGGTTCGTATAGTTGCCATGCTAGTTTCATACATGCATATGTAGATCGTTTCGATGAAAATTTTGATATGTAACGCACACCGCCTACGGTCCTCGGACCATCACTTTGCTTCCGCTGCGGGCCTCTACCATGGATTTATTTCCAACAATTGGTATCAGAGCACGCTAGTGGTGTGCGTTTCATGTTTTTCATGAAACCGTCATGTGCGCGCATGAATAGTATGTGCCGCCAACGAGGTTCTACGAGTAGATCATGCATAGTATATTTTGTATGTTTTATGAATCGTTCTTGCAGGGCGCCTGTGGGCATCGAAATTAGCCCACGGTTCGAACCCGATTTTTACACAAAAAAATAGGCCCGCACACAACAGCCCGCATGCACACTCGGCCCGCACACAACGGCCCGCATGCACACTCAGCCCACACACAACGGCCCTCATGCGAAATTGGGCCCGCACACGAATGGCCCGCATGAGAACTCGGCCCGCGTGCAAACCTAATTCGCGCATCGCGGCCCAACTCGAAGCAAACGGGTCCCACCGGACCCGCGACTCGAACACAAAAAGGGGGGCCCACCGGCCCCCCCTCTTGAAAACCGTGCCTCCCTCATCAAAGAAAGGTGGGGCCGGCCATAAAAGAAAAAGAAAAGAAAAGAAAAAGAAAAGAAAAGAAAAAGAAAAAGAAAAGAAAAGAAAAAAAAAAAAAAAGATCAAAACTGCCTTGACGCGGGGGGAGGTGGCGTGGACGTCTACACAACCGTAGATCCGCGACGATCCCTCGATCCAACGGACAAGATGACGTTGTGTCGCCATCCGATCCAAAAGTGCAACAAAAATAACAACTCGATCCTTGAAGATCGAGTCACATCTAGCCCATAACCACCCCACCTAAAAAGGAGGGGATCAAGTTTGTTTCCCCAAATAAGGGAACAATATCTTGATGGTTATGGGGGGAGATATTGGAGAAAACAAAAAGATTTCAGCCATATCTCTCCCAACCTCCCCCCTTTGCCTATAAATAGAGGGGGTGGGGGAAGGCATCAAGGGTCCGAAAGCCGAAGACAAAAGAGCGCTACGAAGAAGCTCCAACGCTTGAAGACCGAAGGCTTCACGAGGCACGGCAAGCATATCCTACGGGAGTCCTTGGCCCTTCAAGTCCTCATCAACGTGAAGACCTTGCACTCGGAGATCAAAGCTTCGACTCCTCGTACGAAGAAGAAAGCGTGGAGAAGAAGACTCGGAGACGTCATCACCCGATTGCTCCAACGATCTTCATCAGCTCCGAAGACGCCATAAGCAAAGGCCGGAGAAGAAGATCGAAGCCGACAACACCCGTCGTCTTCAATCAAGGCATCGACTCCTCGCACAAAGAAGAAAGCCGGGAGAAGAAGACCTGAAGCCGGTGCTACCCCTGCCGCCTTCGTCAACCAAAAGCCGACGCTACAACCGTCGTGCTAAAGCCGGTGCCACACCCGTCGTCTTCATCAACAAAAGCCGACGCTACAACCGTCGCACGAAGATCGGTGCTACACCCGCCGTCTTCATCAACGAAAGTCGACGCTACAACCGTCGCACGAGCATCGGTGCTACCCCCGCCGAAAAGCCAAAACCGACGCCACAACCGTCGAGGAAGCCGGAAGAATAAAGAAGCCTTGAAGAAGTAACGCCAGTCGTTCGAGAAGAAGATCGAGTCTAAGCTAAAGTCAAAGCCGACGCCAGAAGCCAAAGCAAACGCACCGGTAAAGCCCGCGCTAAAGCAACGCACGTGCCAAAGCCAAGCAACTACGACGGTCACGAGCAAAGCACCGCACGTTCTAGCCGATACGACGCGAAGTCCGGAAGAACTAAAGCATCGCAAGTCTCTACCCGCCTACGTTCAAGCGCAAGCGCCAAAGCAAAGCAAACGCCAGAGCCACGCCAAAGCTACGCCAAAGCCGAAAGCTAAAGCCAAAACTGACGCCAAAAACACGATCGACGCCGCGAACCGACGATCAAGGACGCCGAGGTCGAGCAAGGATCGAGGAAGACACGGAGACCGAGAAACGAAGCCCAAAGCATCCCTAGCCGAGAAAGCACGAAGCACGGATGGGACAAAATCAACGGCCGATATTCCTTAGCCTCTCAAGAAACCCTCACCCTGTAAAGACCTCTGTCCTGGGCAACCCCTTCAGAGCTCTCGCACGAATACCACGTGGAGACGCGGATCAAAGGGACCCTCCAGAGGATCTCTCCCACAATCTCCTGATCAAAGAAAATTTGTAATCTCGTGTGATCCGCAATAAAGATGATCCGAATCTTTTTCCGCGACCACAGATTTCTGGCACGCCCGGTGGGACCTCCTCTCCTTTCATCCGTACGTTTGAAGGAGTTGCTTCAAGTTCGCCATGGCCGGAACGAACGACGATACGTTTGCTCCAACAAGCCTCTCACCTATCGCTGAGTCTCCACTACTCCAACACGATGATCCAGAAAACCCGGAGGATGCCATTCCCCCGGTAGTACGCGTCTATACTCGGCGTACTCAAACTCTTGCGGACTTCTTCACGCCAGAAACTGCTGCCGAAGATGCCCGCCAAGGCGCCAATGAGGCCTCGATGCATGAAGAAACGAGCCTCAATCCTGGAACATCTGTCCAAAAATTTGGGGAGGACCAGCCCCAACCCCGAACCCGTTCGGGTTCTCCAGCGGACTTTGCACCTCCCTTGCCGGGGGCAAACATCCATCATCAAGCAGAAACAAGTCAGCGTAACTACGTCTCCGACGATGATGGCGAGGGTGCGGGCATGCAACATCGAGACGTCCTGCGACATCATCCTCCGTCCGCTCTCCAGCTCCAAGTCATGCAAATGGGTGAACACATGGCTCAGCTCACCCGACTAATGGAAGAGAAGGATCGTCACATCAACACCTTGCTTCAGAGGCTGAGTGCCAGGGATGTCGCAACATTCGGTCAACCTCCTGCTTCTCCAGTAGCTGCTCCAGCCCCGTCTCCAACTCCTGCTCTTGCAGAAGTTGGCCCGGCAACACTAGCAATTACTCCTGCACTTTCCTCGGCTCCCGTGCCAGTCTCGATAGCCGCGCAACCTTCAGTGACAGCAACGATGAATGCCCAGCAAATACAAGCACTGGTGGCTGACATGATGCGTTCCCACGGCGGCAGCCTACCTCCGATCACGGCGGCATACTCAAAGCCTTACACCGCAAGAATCCAGCAGCTGCGCTTCCCTACCGGGTTCCAGCCACCAAAGTTTCAACACTTCGACGGAAAGGGGAACCCAAGGCAACACATTGCCCACTTCGTCGAAACTTGCAACAACGCCGGCACATACGGCGATGAGATGGTGAAGCAGTTCGTTCGCACACTCAAAGGTAATGCTTTTGACTGGTATGTTGATCTTCCTCCAGGATCCATTGACAGCTGGGATCAGATGGAGAGGGAATTCCTCAACCACTTCTACAGCACTCGACGCATCGTTAGCATGACCGAGCTTACTGCCGTCAAGCAAGGAAGGACGAATCAGTAATCGACTACATCGATCGATGGAGGAATCTCGCCCTGAATTTACGAGACCGTTTGTCGGAAGACTCGGCTATCGAGATGTGCACCCAAGGCATGCACTGGGGCTTACTCTACATCCTCAAGGGGATCAAGCCTCGGTCCTTCGAAGAACTCGCAACTCGAGCCCACGACATGGAGCTCAGCTTAGCAAATCGCTGGGACTCGAAGACCAAAGACTTCCTGAAGGTGGAAAAGAAAGACAAACCGCCGGCGCCCAAATCAAAGCAAGTTAACGTCGCCGACATCGCCTCGGTCTCCAAGCCACTCAAAATCAGCGGTAAGCCGGATCAAGAAAAGGGAGCTGCCATACCACCACCTCCATCCCAAAGGCAGTCGAAGATGACTCTAGAAGAACTCGAGGCCAAAGAGTATCCTTTTCCAGACTCGGAAGTCTCCTCCATGTTCGATCAACTGCTACAAGAAAAGATGATCGAGCTTCCTCCTTCAAAAAGGCCCGAACAGATGCATCGTGTCAATGATCCGCTCTTCTGCAAATACCATCGACTGGGTAGCCACCCTATTGAGAAATGTTTCGTCTTCAAAGAAAAGATCATGGCGCTCGCAAAGCAAGGAAAAATTGAGATCGACTCCAGCGACGTTGCAACAGCAAACATGACATCCATCACCTTCGGTTCGTTTCAACCGGTACTCGTTGCCACCCACCAGAGAAGGCCCAAGTTGTCGCATCCATACAACCGTCGCATAGAGATCGGTGCTACACCCACCATCTCCACAAGAAGCCTTCAACTCCGATCAAGCCAAATACGCCCGGAGAAGAAGCCAGCCGACGCCACAACCGTCGAGGAAGCCAGAAGAAAAAAGAAGCCCTGAAAAAGTAGCCTTCGCCGTTCGAGAAGAAGATCGAGACAAAGCCAAAGCCAAAGCCAACGCAAGAAGCAAAAGCAAACGCACCGGTAAAGTCCGCGCTAAAGCAACGCACGTGCCAAAGCCAAGCAACTACGACGGTCACGAGCAAAGCACCGCACATTCTAGCCGATACAACGCGAAGTCCGGAAGAACTAAAGCATCGCAAGTCTCGACCCGCCTACGTTCAAGCGCAAGCGCCAAAGCAAAGCAAACGCCAGAGCCACACCAAAGCTACACCAAAGCCGAAAGCTAAAGCCAAAGCTGACGCCAAAAACACGATCAACGCCGCGAACCGACGATCAAGGACGCCGAGGTCGAGCAAGGATCGAGGAAGACACGAAGACCGAGGAACGAAGCCCAAGGCCTCCCTAGCCGAGAAAGCGCGAAGCACGGACGGGACAAAATCAACGGCGGAAACTCCTTAGCCTCTCAAAAACCCTCACCCTGTAAAGACCTCTGTCCTGGGCAACCCCTTCAGAGCTCTCGCACGAATACCACGTGGAGACGCGGATCAAAGGGACCCTCCAGAGGATCTCTCCCATAATCTCCTGATCAAAAAAATTTGTAATCTCGTGTGACCTGCAATAAAGACGACCCGAATCTTTTTCCGCGCTCACAGATTTCTGGCACGCCCGGTGGGACCTTCCTTGCAGCTGCTCGGATGGTGACTGGAGAGTTCCTTAACCTGGCGCCGGCGATCCTCTGCTCGTTGTATGGCGGGCTTAGCGGCACTTACTAGAGTCTATCGAGTGCGGGTAATGCAAGAGGGGAAGTAGGCAGAGCCAGTTCCTTTTGCCCCCTGCATTACCTCTATGGTTGGATTGGGCTCCACTTTCCGAAGGGGATCTTCGCAGCGCGTGGACCTTCGACCTCGGTGCCCTTTCTTCCTGGTGTGGGAGGTGTGATGAACGCCTATTACGCATGGGAGCGTCCGAAGCCTAGTGCCCGAGAGTGTTTGCGACGCATGGGCCCTTCTGACTTTGAATTCGTGTCAGAGAATGCACTTGCACCTTTTACCAGATCCTTGGTATGTGATGTGGAGGAAATGCCCGAGCACTTGTACTGGAGCATGGTGAGTTGCCGGCCTGGGTATCTTGTTTGGCGTCGTGGGGATGTAGTGGAGGTGGCACGGTATTCTCCCCACCGGTTTGCTCGCCAGCAGGGCTTTCGGCAGGAGTTGCCTGGGACTCCTTTGCGCCTGCGGTTACGTTACACTCCGCAGGAGGCGTACCACCTCTGGGGAGCACGTTACGATCGTTTCACTGGGTGTACTTTCTCACCGGGGATTAAGTCGGGCGGCAAGGATGCAACAACTCCTGAGTATCGCCGCTGGGTCAACGGGTCAGTGCTTCCCCTCTTGGCTAACCTTCCGCTAGACGTCCTTGCTAGCAGCGAGCGGGTTGACTTTCCTTTTGACTCTTTGGCGGGGTCGGAGGATCGCCGTCTCTGGTCCGAGGAGCGATGGTCAGAGAAATCTCGTGGCCGTCGAGAGAGTACTTCCCAGGCTTCACTTTCTGTGCAAGAAGTTGAGATGGCTCTGTCCTCCAAGGTTCAGAGTCTTCCTGAGACTCAGGCTTCTTGGAGTGGGTGTGCTTCTCCCAAGAGGAGAAAGTTGGACCTCTTGTGTGAGGCAGCTTTGACTGGTGCTGGCGAGGCAGGGCCAGCTCGAGAGGGAGAGCCAGGGCTTTTTGTCGACGAGGTGATCCCTCCTTCTGGGGTATCTTCATCGGAAGCTGCAGGTATGTCTTGTTTCTAGTTTCTCATGAATGTCTGTGCTTGTACTCTTACTTCGTTGGCTGAGTTGTCCAGCTCTCATTTTGGCAGGGTCTGCTGGACCGGACTGCGAGTCTGCCCCGAAGGGGGTTGGGCAGGAGTGCTCTCCCATCAGAGCAATGTTGATTGAAGGTGGCGGGCTGGATGTTCCCTGGGATAACTTGGAGCTTTTGGGAGCGTGTGGAGCAGACTTTACCGGCAGTGCTGTCAACCTGGATGATATTGACGTGGAGCAGTTGGGCTTTGGGGAGGAGGATGAGGTCTCCAGTGTAGGGAGAGAACAGACTCCTCCAGCTAGGTCCGGTACTCCGGCAGAGGCTACTCCCACAGTCGTTTTGTCGGAAGGTTTGCCTGTGCCTCCTTCTTCGGCTCCGGTGGTTCCGCTGACTGTTATCACGGCGATGGTCCAGGAGGCGGTTCCTTCACTTGAGCCTTCAGGGCCGGAGCCCACCTTGCCTGCGCACTCAGAGGCTGACAAGAGAAAGTGCAGTTCGCGAGACCTTCTCTCTGTGCTTCTTTTGGAGAGCTGTCGGAAGTATATCCAGACGACGCTCGCACCTTTCCAGGAAGAGGGCTTTGACGCTTTGAGCAGCTGGTGGGTTCTCGAGGGGCCTGAGTTTTGCAAGAACCTGGCGGCCTTCCAGGTAGATGGCTCTTTGTTTGAGGCACAGATGCGTGTTCTCTTGGCGGATAGTGAAGCTCATTGCTTGAAACGGGCTTCGATGGAAGATGACCTTCCCCTGATACTAGCAAAGGCCGAGGATGAGGAGCGTTGCCTGGAGGCACAGCATGCACTTGCCACTGCGAGCCTTGTTCGGGCGCGGAAGAAGCTAGAGGCTGCTCGCGCATCTTTCGAGAAAGCTGAGACGATCGAGAAGTCTTCTGGAGCAGACCTGGCAAAGCAGCGTATCGAGCTGGCGACGCATCGGGAGCGGGTAGCTTCTCGGTCTTTAGAGTTGGAGCGCATGGAGGTTACTGACGACGAGCTGCTCCAACGTCTCAAAGAATTTGATTCGTTTTACTAGCAATGTCACATTTTCTTTTCTTTCTTGTTATTTCAGCTAAACAGACTTGTAGTTCTGCTTCTCTTTATCTGGTATCATGCATCTATCTTTTTTTTTTTTTTTGGACTTGTCTTCTGGAATGACAGAGTTTGGTTGTGTTTTTTTTTTGTTTGGACTGAACCTTTACAGGCTGCCTACGTACCCTACTGAGAGGGATCAAGTCACACGTAGTTCCTTTTTTTTTTTTTTTGCAAGGAATGTAGCCCTGCTTTTAGGCATAGTACCTTTTGAGGTACTTGCCATTGATGGGGCCGAGTGTGAGCCCTTCTGGCGTGGTGAGAAGATATGCACCGTTGGAGTAGACCTCTTTGACAGCGTGCGGTCCATCCCACTTAGCGTCGAACTTCTTTCCTCCTCGATACGAAAGGATGATGGGGCGTTTGACTGCGAGCACCAATTCTCCTTTTTGGAAAGATCGAGGGCGAATCCTTTTGTTGAAGGCTCGAGTCAACCTGGCTTGGTAGCATTCCAGGCGTTGCTGGGCTTCGAGGCGCTTCTCATCCAGGGCTTCCAATTCTGCTAGGCGAAGTTGAGCGTTGTCGCCGTTGACGAGGCCTTCTTGGACAGCTATTCTGAGTGACGGAATCTGGAGCTCAAGGGGGAGGACAGCTTCTACTCTGTACACTAGTGAGTACGGAGTCGCCTGTGTTGGCATGCGAAAAGAGGTGCGATACGCCCACAGTGCTTCGCCCATGCGTTCATGCCAGTCTTTCTTCGACTTCGAGATGACTTTCTCCAAAAGTTTGCAGAGTGTTTTATTGAAAGCTTCAGCTAGGCCGTTGGCAGAGGCGTTGTACATGGTTGAACACCTTTGCTTGATATCGAACTTGGCGCAAAATTGGCTGACGGCGGCGTTTTTGAATTGCTTCCCGTTGTCCGTAACGATATAGCGAGGGATGCCGTACCGGAAGATGATGTCGTTCTGGATGAAGTTGATGACAGAGTGCCTGGTAACTTCTCGCAATGGTACTGCCTCAGCCCACTTGGAGAAGTAATCTGTTGCCGCCAGGATATAAAGATGCTGTTTGGATGACTTGGGCAGCGGACCGACAATATCGAGTCCCCATCCATCGAAGGGCCATGATGCGATGGTTGGATGCAAAGGTTCCGGAGGCTGACGGATGTAGTCGCCATGCAGCTGGCAAGTGTGGCATCTTTTTGCAAACTCGAGGGAGTCCTTGATCATAGTGGGCCAGTAGTACCCCATCCGCCTGATGCGGAAGTGCAACTTTGGACCGGACTGATGTGAGCCACAGATCCCGGCATGGACTTCTTCTAGTGCTGTTTCTGCTTCTTCTTTTGCTAGACACCTCAGGAATGCACCATCGTAGCTTCGACGGTACAACTCGTTGTTGAAGTGGAAGAATTTCAGAGACCGTCGACGAATGTCGACCTTACGCTTCGGATCTTCAGGGAGCTTCCCGTGGACAAGAAAGTCTATGAATGGTTGTCTCCAGTCTAGCTCGTCGGTCACGAAAACGTGTACTGTATTGACTTGGTCCGGGATTCCCATAGGGAGGTCCTCCTTGGTGATCACTATCCTCTTACAGATAGGGATAATGAGTTGGCTTTTTTCTGGGAACGGAAGTGTAGCCGCCAAATTTGCAAGTGCGTCAGCCTGCTGATTGAGGTTTCTGGGAACATGCTGGATTGAAGCATCTTTAAGTGTACCAAGGAGTTTCAGGGCTCATAGGTGCAATGGCACAAGATCTTCTTTGTTGACCTCGTATGCCCCCAATATTTGCTGAATGACGAGTTGGGAGTCGTCGAAAATCGTGAGCCCTTGAAGTTTCATATCATTGGCGAGTTCAAGGCCAATGATCAGAGCTTGATATTCCGCCCTGTTATTGAAGCATGGCTCTGATAGTAGAAACGAGAAGGGAAGTACTTCGTCGTTTGGTGTGACGAAGATAACTCCCGCTCCTGCTACATCTTGCCTGGCCGCACCGTCGAAGAACATTTTCGAAGAATGGGCGATGTCGATGCAGAATACTTCTTCGTCTGGGAGATCTTCCGATAGTTCCCATTCTGCTGGAAGGGGGTATTCTGCTAGGAAGTCTGCGAGAGCTTGACCTTTGACCGCTTTACGAGGGACAAAGGTGATGTCAAACTCAAGGAGGAGCAAAGCCCACTTGGCCAGACGTCCGGAGAGCACTGGTCTCGACATGATGTATTTGAGCGGATCGGCTTTTGAGATGAGCCTGATGGCGTGAGCTAACATATAGTGTCGTAGCTTTTTTGTAGCGAAGATGAGCGCCAGACAGACCTTCTCAATTGGGGAGTAGTTTAGCTCCGCGCCGATGAGAGTGCGGCTCAAATAGTAGCATGCTGTTTCCTTGCCTAGCTCGTTGTCTTGGGCCAGGAGTGCCCCCAAGGACTGCTCCTGGGCGCTGATGTAAAGGACCAATGGCTTTCCTTGAACTGGTGCTATCAGAACCGGGGGCTTGAGTAAGTAATCCCTGATGTTTTGGAGGGCTTCCTGACAAGCTTCATCCCACTTGAATGCTGCTCCTTTCTTCATGAGGCGACTGAAGGGCCTGCACTTTCCAGCTAAGTTGGCGATGAACCTTCTGATATATGCTAGATGGCCCTGGAGACCTCGGAGGTCTCGCACGGTTTTCGGTATTGGCATATTGAGGATAGCATCTATTTTGGATTGATCTATCTCGATGCCTCGATGGCGTACGACAAAGCCGAGAAACTTTCCCGAGGAGACCCCAAATGCGCATTTAAGCGGGTTCATGCGGAGCTCGTACCTTCGAAGTCGCTTGAAGATTAGCTCGAGGTCTTGAAGATGTGTTGACTTTTGTCTTGATTTTACCACGAGGTCGTCGACATAGCATTCTACATTCTGATGAAGGATATCGTTGAAAATTTTTTGCATGACTCGTTGGTAAGTGGCTCCTACATTTTTCAAGCCGAAAGGCATGACTTTGTAGCAGTAGATGCCTTTTGGCGTGCGGAATGCCGTAAGCTCTTCGTCTTTGGGCGCCATCCGGATCTGGTTGTAGCCTGAGGATCCATCCATGAAGGTTAGTGCTTCATGGCCTGTTGTCGCATCTACCATTAGTTCTGTGATTGGCAGTGGGAAGTCATCTTTGGGGCATGCATTGTTTAGGTCCCTGAAGTCCACGCATACTCTGATCTGGCCGTTCTTCTTCTTGACTGGGACCACGCTGGAGATCCACGTTGGATACTTAACTTCTCGGATAAAGCCGGCTTCAATGAGCTTGTTGACTTCGCCCTCTATTTGCGGTACCAGTTCCGGTCGGTAACGTCTTTGTCCTTGCTTGATGGCGCTAGCTCCATGCTTGACAGCAAGCTGGTGTACTGCAATCTTGGGGTCAAGTCCGGGCATTTCCTTGTAGGACCATGCGAAGACATCTCTGTATTCTTGGAGTAGCCTCATATATGCAGCTTCCTCTTCGGGAGTCAGGAGTGCACTTACGAATGTAGGCCGAGGATCCTCTTGCGTACCCAAGTTGATTTCCTTCAAATCGTCGACGGTAGATTGCCCCCCTTCTTCGAGGACCGGCGGGACGTCGAGCAACTCGTCGTCCGAAGTAGAAGATGCGTCGATTGGAGAGTCGAAAATGGTGATATGATTAACAGAGACCATGATAATGTCGGTGGTGTCGCCAGTTTCGTAGAATGAGAAGGGTGGGTGGGTGGGAATGATTTTTCTCACCTCAGTGGGTGGCTTTCCCAAACGGTCGAATACTGACCTTTGCTTTGCTTGTCTGATTGGCCCAAGTCTTTTGAATACTGATATGGGATTGTGACTTGCCTGGTTTTTGACGCTCTTCTTTTGCTTTTGAGGTACGGTCCGACGCCGAGCTCGATATCGCCTTCTTTTGGCGCCTTTTGTACCGGGATGAATATTGGTGGAGCGTGCATCGGAAGCTGACGATCCCTCTTCCGCTTCATTTACCAACTTCACCTCAATGTAGTTAGAGGTGAAGGTCTTCTCTCATGTTATCTTGATGACCATCGGGGTTTGACGAGAGCCGATGCCTCGCCGATTTGGTGGGATCTGCTCGCCACCCTGGAGTAAATGGGCTTGAGTCTTAGTCATCCCGTATGGTATTGGAGCTGGCAGGAGCGTACTCATATGTGCAGCACTGTCTTTGTCGTAGCCAGCTTTGAACAGCAGCTTGGCGGCATTTTGCCCCCAGCTTCCTTTTGGCTTGAATGTGAGTTGGCTGGATTCGAAGGGATTGATGGGTTTTGGCGAACTTGAAGCTTGCCCCAAGCTGGGTAGTGGCAGTGTCATCTCTTGCAGAGTGATGACATTAGCTTCTGATAGCGGCTGGACCATCCCTTTTGGCGGGGCAAAAGGTGGTGGTTCATCTTTGCGAAGCCACTGAGGCGTGAGGCGTAAGACTGTCGTAGCTTGGGCAGGTAATGGAGTGTGCTTCATGGATCTTGGCTTGGAGCTGATGCGCATTCTTCGTCTCGGCGCTAGCACTTCTTTGACTTCGCGTATCGCCTTAGATAGTGGTACTGGATTTGGAGTTGGCAGAGCTTCTTCCTGCTCCATCCTTTTAGCTTTCTGAGTTTGAGGAGCTTTAGCTGGAAGGACTTCTGCAACAAGGTCCTTTGCTTGGTAAAACTTGGCATCGGCGAGGTGCGCTTCAGCCTCATTGAATGGTTTGTCGTCTGCAACGATGCACTTCTCCAGACCTTCCTCGTAGTACTTGAGGCATTGGTGCCAGGTAGACACTACGACACCGTTTTCGTGCAGCCACGGTCTTCCCAGCAAAAGGTGATATGATGTTTGACAGTCAATGACGTGGAAAAGAACCATCGTGTCAAGTTGACTGATGGAGAGTTTTAGACGAATGATCCCTATGGTGGACTGTCCTCCTTGGTTGAACCCTTGAATGACCAGCTGGCTTTGTGAGAGCTGGTCGGTGGTGATGCCGAGTTGGCGCATTGTTTGGATAGGCATGATGTTGACGGTGGAGCCACAGTCCAACAGGATTCGATTTACCGGCTTCTCGTCGATGTATCCCGAGACATAGACAGGTCGATTGTGCAGTCGTGCTCCGAGCTGCAGATCTTCGTCCGAGAAAGTTATTGCTGCGTTACATGAGACAATAGTTTTGCCCTTCTCGGCATTTTTCTTCTTTCTTTTGTAGCTATCTGGGTCTGTCAAAGCCTCGGCCATTGCTAGGCGAGCTTTCTCTGGGAGGTGTAGTGCTTCTATGAGTGGCAAGTGCAGGATTGCCTCATCGTAAGCAGCAGTACTGTCTTTGTCGGAATCATCCTCCTCATTGTCGGTGTTGCTTTCTTTGGAAGGCTTGATCCTATCTTCTTCTTCCGGCGCTACGTGAATCTCAACCATGCAACAGGAGGCTTCGTGCTGCTGATTAGCTGGGAGGAAGTAATCGGGGAAGAACTCTTGCAACGTTGTCAGTTCTGGAGGGTTTTGCAGGAGAAGATCATCAGGATCTGCTGGCGGTACTTTGAATGCCTTCCTTCCTGGAGCTTTGCTTTTCTTTTTGTAAGTTCTTTGTTCCGGAAGCTTCCTTGTTACCCGATCGAGCTTGCGACTTCTTGGCATCCATGGCCTTCGTCTGCGGGGCAACATGACCCAGGCATCTTCATCAGTGGATTCTTCGTTACCAAGGTGAAGGTCTGGAATGGCAGCTGTAGGTTCTTCATGGGTCGGGGAGACCTGCTTCTCTGGGGACCTTGGTGGTTCGCCTTCTGACTCCCAGCCGGTGGGCTTGATTTCTTCTATTAAGACAGACGGAGGTTTGGAATAGAGGACGTAGTAGTCGAATTTACCTGAGGGCTGGCCTAACAGGCCGACCTCCGGGTCTCCTTGTTCGTACCTTGTCTGGAGATTCATGGGTTCTCCATGATTCGGGGAGTCTTGCTCCTCTGGGGACCTTGGAGGTTCGCCTTCTGACTCCCAGCCGGTGGGCTTGATTTCTTCTATTGAGACAGGCGAAGGTCTGGAGTAGAGGACGTAGTAGTCGAATTTACCTGAGGGTTGACCTAACAGACCGACCTCCGGGTCTCCTTGCTCGTACCTTGTCTGGAGATTCCGTTGGGACATAGCTTTGTTTGGGGGAGACGTCGATGTAGGCGACGGCTGCCCCCAAGGCAGTGACGTTTCTTACTCAGCGAGCTTGGGAGCGTACTGCTGTCGTCTTGAGACTTTCCGTCGTGGAGCCAACTTCGCAATTGGCCTTTGGCGATTGATGCGCAACTTGGGCCTTCTCTGGTGGGTGGCAACGAGTACCGGTTGAAACGAACCGAAGGTGATGGATGTCATGTTTGCTGTTGCAACGTCGCTGGAGTCGATCTCAATTTTTCCTTGCTTTGCGAGCGCCATGATCTTTTCTTTGAAGATGAAACATTTCTCGATAGGGTGGCTAACCAGTCGATGGTATTTGCAGAAGAGCGGATCATTGACACGATGCATCTGTTCGGGCCTTTTTGAAGGAGGAAGCTCGATCATCTTTTCTTGTAGCAGTTGATCGAACATGGAGGAGACTTCCGAGTCTGGAAAAGGATACTCTTTGGCCTTGAGTTCTTCTAGAGTCATCTTCGACTGCCTTTGGGATGGAGGTGGTGGTATGGCAGCTCCCTTTTCTTGATCCGGCTTACCGCTGATTTTGAGTGGCTTGGAGACCGAGGCGATGTCGGCGACGTTAACTTGCTTTGATTTGGGCGCCGGCGGTTTGTCTTTCTTTTCCACCTTCAGGAAGTCTTTGGTCTTCGAGTCCCCGTGATTTGCTAAGCTGAGCTCCATGTCGTAGGCTCGAGTTGCGAGTTCTTCGAAGGACCGAGGCTTGATCCCCTTTAGGATGTAGAGTAAGCCCCAGTGCATGCCTTGGGTGCACATCTCGATAGCCGAGTCTTCCGACAAACGGTCTCGTGAATTCAGAGCGAGATTCCTCCATCGATCGATGTAGTCGATTACTGATTCGTCCTTCCTTTGATTTACGGCAGTAAGCTCGGTCATGCTAACGATGCGCCGAGTGCTGTAGAAGCGGTTGAGGAATTCCCTCTCCATCTGATCCCAGCTGTCAATGGATCCTGGAGGAAGATCAACATACCAGTCAAAAGCATTACCTTTGAGTGTGCGAACGAACTGCTTCACCATCTCATCGCCGTATGTGCCGGCGTTGTTGCAAGTTTCGATGAAGTGGGCAATGTGTTGCCTTGGGTTCCCCTTTCCGTCGAAGTGTTGAAACTTTGGTGGCTGGAACCCGGTAGGGAAGCGCAGCTGCTGGATTCTTGCGGTGTAAGGCTTTGAGTATGCCGCCGTGATCGGAGGTAGGCTGCCGCCGTGGGAACGCATCATGTCAGCCACCAGTGCTTGTATTTGCTGGGCATTCATCGTTACTGTCACTGAATGTTGCGCGGCTATCGAGACCGGCACGGGAGCTGAGGAAAGTGCAGGAGTAATTGCTAGTGTTGCCGGGCCAACTTCTGTAAGAGCAGGAGTTGGAGACGGGGCTGGAGCAGCTACTGGAGAAGCAGGAGGTTGACCGAATGTTGCGACATCCCTGGCACTCAGCCTCTGAAGCAAGGTGTTGATGTGACAATCCTTCTCTTCCATTAGTCGGGTGAGCTGAGCCATGTGTTCACCCATTTGCATGACTTGGAGCTGGAGAGCGGACGGAGGATGATATCGCAGGACGTCTCGATGTTGCATGCCCGCACCCTCGCCATCATCGTCGGAGACATTGTTACGCTGACTTGTTTCTGCTTGATGATGGATGTTTGCCCCCGGCAAGGGAGGTGCAAAGTCCGCTGGAGAACCCGAACGGGTTCGGGGTTGGGGCTGGTCCTTCCCAAATTTCTGGACAGATGTTCCAGGATTGAGGCTCGTTTCTTCATGCACCGAGGCCTCATTGGCGCCTTGGCGGGCATCTTCGGCAGCAGTTTCTGGCGTGAAGAAGTCCGCAAGAGTTTGAGTACGCCGAGTGTAGACGCGTACTACCGGGGGAATGGCATCCTCCGGGTTTTCTGGATCATCGTGTTGGAGTAGTGGAGACTCAGCGATAGGTGAGAGGCTTGTTGGAGCAAACGTATCGTCGTTCGTTCCGGCCATGGCGAACTTGAAGCAACTCCTTCAAACGTACGGATGAAAGGAGAGGAGGTCCCATCGGGCGTGCCAGAAATCTGTGGTCGCGGAAAAAGATTCGGGTCGTCTTTATTGCGGATCACACGAGATTACAAATTTTCTTTGATCAGGAGATTGTGGGAGAGATCCTCTGGAGGGTCCCTTTGATCCGCGTCTCCACGTGGTATGCGGGCCGCTGCTTTGCCAGGTCTGCTCCAGAAGACTTCTCGATCGTCTCAGCTTTCTCGAAAGATGCGCGAGCAGCCTCTAGCTTCTTCCGCGCCCGAACAAGGCTCGCAGTGGCAAGTGCATGCTGTGCCTCCAGGCAACGCTCCTCGTCCTCGGCCTTTGCTAGTATCAGGGGAAGGTTATCTTCCATCGAAGCCCGTTTCAAGCAATGAGCTTCACTATCCGCCAAGAGAACACACATCTGTGCCTCAAACAAAGAGCCATCTACCTGGAAGGCCGCCAGGTTCTTGCAAAACTCAGGCCCCTCGAGAACCCACCAGCTGCTCAAAGCGTCAAAGCCCTCTTCCTGGAAAGGTGCGAGCGTCGTCTGGATATACTTCCGACAGCTCTCCAAAAGAAGCACAGAGAGAAGGTCTCGCGAACTGCACTTTCTCTTGTCAGCCTCTGAGTGCGCAGGCAAGGTGGGCTCCGGCCCTGAAGGCTCAAGTGAAGGAACCGCCTCCTGGACCATCGCCGTGATAACAGTCAGCAGAACCACCGGAGCCGAAGGAGGAGGCACAGGCAAACCTTCCGACAAAACGACTGTGGGAGTAGCCTCTGCCGGAGTACCGGACCTAGCTGGAGGAGTCTGTTCTCTCCCTACACTGGAGACCTCATCCTCCTCCCCAAAGCCCAACTGCTCCACGTCAATATCATCCAGGTTGACAGCACTGCCGGTAAAGTCTGCTCCACACGCTCCCAAAAGCTCCAAGTTATCCCAGGGAACATCCAGCCCGCCACCTTCAATCAACATTGCTCTGATGGGAGAGCACTCCTGCCCAACCCCCTTCGGGGCAGACTCGCAGTCCGGTCCAGCAGACCCTGCCAAAATGAGAGCTGGACAACTCAGCCAACGAAGTAAGAGTACAAGCACAGACATTCATGAGAAACTAGAAACAAGACATACCTGCAGCTTCCGATGAAGATACCCCAGAAGGAGGGATCACCTCGTCGACAAAAAGCCCTGGCTCTCCCTCTCGAGCTGGCCCTGCCTCGCCAGCACCAGTCAAAGCTGCCTCACACAAGAGGTCCAACTTTCTCCTCTTGGGAGAAGCACACCCACTCCAAGAAGCCTGAGTCTCAGGAAGACTCTGAACCTTGGAGGACAGAGCCATCTCAACTTCTTGCACAGAAAGTGAAGCCTGGGAAGTACTCTCTCGACGGCCACGAGATTTCTCTGACCATCGCTCCTCGGACCAGAGACGGCGATCCTCCGACCCCGCCAAAGAGTCAAAAGGAAAGTCAACCCGCTCGCTGCTAGCAAGGACGTCTAGCGGAAGGTTAGCCAAGAGGGGAAGCACTGACCCGTTGACCCAGCGGCGATACTCAGGAGTTGCTGCATCCTTGCCGCCCGACTTAATCCCCGGTGAGAAAATACACCTAGTGAAACGATCGTAAAGTGCTCCCAAGAGGCGGTACGCCTCCTGCGGAGTGTAACGTAACCGCAGGCGCAAAGGAGTCCCAGGCAACTCCTGCCGAAAGCCCTGCTGGCGAGCAAACCGGTGGGAAGAATACCGTGCCACCTCCACTACATCCCCACGACGCCAAACAAGATACCCAGGCCGGCAACTCACCATGCTCCAGTACAAGTGCTCGGGCATTTCCTCCACATCACATGCCAAGGATCTGGTAGAAGGTGCAAGTGCATTCTCTGACACGAATTCAAAGTCAGAAGGGCCCATGCGTCGCAAACACTCTCGGGCACTAGGCTTCGGACGCTCCTATGCGTAATAGGCGTTCATCACACCTCCCACACCAGGAAGAAAGGGCACCGAGGTCGAAGGTCCACGTGCTGCGAAGATCCCCTTCGAAAATTGGAGCCCAATCCAACCATAGAGGTAATGCAGGGGGCAAAAGGAACTGGCTCTGCCTACTTCCCCTCTTGCATTACCCGCACTCGATAGACTCCAGTAAGTGCCGCTAAGCTCGCCATACAACGAGCAGAGGATCGCCGGCGCCAGGTTAAGGAACTCTCCAGTCACCATCCGAGCAGCTGCAAGGAAGGTCCCAGGGCGTACCACATCCCCTCCCCAGGGTAAAGCAAAGCGGCAGAGAAAGAGTACTAACCCCGCTGACCAGTAAACAGCACGCCAGTCATCGCTGCACTCTTTAAGTCCCATGACTTCCCAGGGACGCTGCGCCCCGGCCATGGAGCACCACTCTTTCTTCAGAGATTCGATCGGTCGCCGGAAGGTGCCAGGCGCCGGTCTCTTTGACGAGGCATATCTCCACATCGGATGACTCGAAGGGGGAGCGTGACGATACTCTCCTCGAAACCAGAAGTCCACCCAATCCGAGTGAAGTACCCGGTCTGACCGCTCGCGCGCCGCTATAATAGCATATGCCTTAAAAAGCAAAAGGCAGAAGCTAGGAGACTCGTCTGGGTCCGTCAAAACCTCCAGGGAAGGAACCTCCTCCTGATAATAGCTCCGAACTTCTGGACACCCAGAGATGACGTGCACATCACGAAGGGTGATCCCGATTTCACCAACTCCAGTCAAAAAGGTATTGGTCTCGGGGCACCACTGCTCACACAGAGCCCGGTATATACCGTCCGGACGACTGTACTCCCAACAAGCTGGCTCCACAAACCTCGCCAAACGCTCCATCCCTGGCTCTGCCTCCAACACGCCGGATAGCTCTTTCATCCAGTCCCGGAAACCTCCCAGATACGTGATATCTCCACGCGATTGAATCCTCACACCCCATCGCGTACGGCGGGAGCATATCTTCAAAGCAACAACAGGGACCGGAACTGACTCCTCACCAGTGTGGTGAAACGGTAACCCCAAGCTCGATCGGACAATTTGCCGGGAAGATCCTTCGTCAGTAAGGATGCGCTCGCCAAGTTTCAACACTCGACAAGAGCCGTCGGTCACGCCATCCTCGCAAACTCGCTCGTGCGTCAAAAGTTGAAGCACTGACAGTCCTGTTTCCTATCTCGAAGCACGGTGATGGGAGACTTGCGCGAAGGGGAAGCGAAGATGCGTACTCTCGTGGGAGACCGCATCGACGATCCAGCCGGAACTCGGAAAGCTCTCGTAACGACGAGGCCTGAAAAAGAAAAAAAACACAAAGCCCAAGTCAGATGGATTCCGGGTACAGAAACAAAAAAAAATTAAGGGGGGGGGGCCTTCAGCAAATAAAGAAAGACAGAGGGGGGTCATGGCAAAAATCCACGACCCCCCCTATCTCTCCTATTAAACATGCAGGGGGGGGCCTTGAGCGAATAAAGAAAGTAGAGGGGGGTCATGGCAAAAAGCCACGACCCCCTCTCTCTATCTCTCCTGTTAAATCAGCAAGAAGGGGGGGCCTTGAGCGAATAAAGGAAGTAGAGGGGGGTCATGGCAAAAAGCCACGACCCCCTCTCTCTATCTCTCCTATTAGCATGCAGAGGGGGGGGGGGGGGTGCGTCGTCCCCGACCAAACACCGGCCACCGCACCCCCCGCCGGCCCCCGCAGCCCCGGCCGCCTCCGCCGCCAGCCTCCGCTGCCCCGGCCGGCTCCTCCGCGCCCTCTGCGCCCGGCCCCCGCGCCGCCCGCCGCTGCGCCCGGCCCCCGCGCCGCCCGCACAGCCCGTCGCTGCACCGGCCCCCGCGCCGCCCGCACAGCCCGCCGCTGTGCCCGGCCCCCGCGCCGCCCGCGCACTGCACCTGCCCGCTGCGCCCACGCCACCGCACCCCCGCGTGCTGCACCCGCCCGCTGCGCCCACGCCACCGCGCCCTCGCGCCGCTCGCGCGCTGCACCCGCAGCCCCGGCCGCCTCCGGCCCCCGCGGCTCCGGCCCCCGCGCCTCCAGCCCGTGCGCCGGCCGCCACAGCAGCCCCCGGCCGTACCCTCCGACTCGCGCCCTCCCGCGCCTCGAACCCGCGCGCCGGCCGCCATAGCAGCCCCCGGCCGCGCCCGTCGCGCCCTCCCGCGCCATAAGAAGAAGAAGAAGAAGAAGAAGAAGAAGAAGAAGAAGGAGGAGGAGGAGGAAGATCACCTCGCCGGCAGCCCTCCGCCCTCCACGGGCCGGCGGTCTCCTCTCCTCCGTGAACCCCATGGCGTCACCACCTTCATCCTCCTCGGCATCGTTGCGAAGCAAGAAACCCTAGCAGAGCTCTCGACTCCAAGCCGCCGGGAATCGCTGATAATGAAGAGAAACGAAAAACAGGGGTCCTTTTAAAGACCTAATCCCACACGAATACGCGACTCAAGTCCAACCGCTACGCGTTTCCCGTGGGCGCACTCGAACTTGAGGGGGCACTTGTGGGCATCGAAATTAGCCCACGGGTCGAACCCGATTTTTACACAAAAAAATAGGCCCGCACACAACGGCCCGCATGCACACTCGGCCCGCACACAACGGCCCGCATGCACACTCGGCCTACACACAACGACCCTCATGCGAAATTGGGCACGCACACGAATGGCCCGCATGCGAACTCGGCCCGCGTGCAAACCCAATTCGCGCATCGCGGCCCAACTCGAAGCAAACGGGTCCCACCGGACCCGCGACTCGAACACAAAGAGGGGGGCCCACCGGCCCCCCCTCTTGAAAACCGTGCCTCCCTCATCAAAGAAAGGTGGGGCCGGCCATAAAAGAAAAAGAAAAGAAAAGAAAAAGAAAAGAAAAGAAAAAGAAAAAGAAAAGAAAAGAAAAGAAAAAAAAAAGATCAAAACCGCCTTGACGCGGGGGGAGGTGGCGTGGACGTCTACACAACCGTAGATCCGCGACGATCCCTCGATCCAACGGACAAGATGACGTTGTGTCGCCATCCGATCCAAAAGTGCAACAAAAATAACAACTCGATCCTTGAAGATCGAGTCACATCTAGCCCATAACCACCCCACCTAAAAAGGAGGGGATCAAGTTTGTTTCCCCAAATAAGGGAACAATATCTTGATGGTTATGGGGGGAGATATTGGAGGAAACAAAAAGATTTCAGCCATATCTCTCCCAACCTCCCCCCTTTGCCTATAAATAGAGGGGGTGGGGGAAGGCATCAAGGGTCCGAAAGCCGAAGACAAAAGAGCGCTACGAAGAAGCTCCAACGCTTGAAGACCGAAGGCTTCACGAGGCACGGCAAGCATATCCTACGGGAGTCATTGGCCCTTCAAGTCCTCATCAACGTGAAGACCTTGCACTCGGAGATCAAAGCTTCGACTCCTCGCACGAAGAAGAAAGCGTGGAGAAGAAGACCCGGAGCCGTCATCACCCGATTGCTCCAACGATCTTCATCAGCTCCGAAGACGCCATAAGCAAAGGCCGGAGAAGAAGATCGAAGCCGACAACACCCGTCGTCTTCAATCAAGGCATCGACTCCTCGCACGAAGAAGAAAGCCGGGAGAAGAAGGCCTGAAGCCGGTGCTACCCCTGCCGCCTTCGTCAACCAAAAGCCGACGCTACAACCGTCATGCTAAAGCCGGTGCCACACCCACCGTCTTCATCAACAAAAGCCGACGCTACAACCGTCGCACGAAGATCGGTGCTACACCCGCCGTCTTCATCAACGAAAGTCGACGCTACAACCGTCGCACGAGCATCGGTGCTACCCCCGCCGAAAAGCCAAAACCGACGCCACAACCGTCGAGGAAGCCGGAAGAATAAAGAAGCCTTGAAGAAGTAACGCCAGTCGTTCGAGAAGAAGATCGAGTCTAAGCTAAAGTCAAAGCCGACGCCAGAAGCCAAAGCAAACGCACCGGTAAAGCCCGCGCTAAAGCAACGCACGTGCCAAAGCCAAGCAACTACGACGGTCACGAGCAAAGCACCGCACGTTCTAGCCGATACGACGCGAAGTCCGGAAGAACTAAAGCATCGCAAGTCTCTACCCGCCTACGTTCAAGCGCAAGCGCCAAAGCAAAGCAAACGCCAGAGCCACGCCAAAGCTACGCCAAAGCCGAAAGCTAAAGCCAAAACTGACGCCAAAAACACGATCGACGCCGCGAACCGACGATCAAGGACGCCGAGGTCGAGCAAGGATCGAGGAAGACACGGAGACCGAGGAACGAAGCCCAAAGCATTCCTAGCCGAGAAAGCGCGAAGCACGGACGGGACAAAATCAACGGCCGATATTCCTTAGCCTCTCAAGAAACCCTCACCCTGTAAAGACCTCTGTCCTGGGCAACCCCTTCAGAGATCTCGCACGAATACCACGTGGAGACGCGGATCAAAGGGACCCTCCAGAGGATCTCTCCCACAATCTCCTGATCAAAGAAAATTTGTAATCTCGTGTGATCCGCAATAAAGACGACCCGAATCTTTTTCCGCGACCACAGCGCCGCTTCTAAAATTATTCTGGATATGTGATTGCTTGCTATCGGGGGTCGGACCCCATATAAGCGATTTTGTCTGGATGTTTTTTCTTCTGTGTGTGGATAGATTTTAGAGCCATAGTCGGGCAAGAGGTGAAGATTTACCACCCTTGATTCCCAGGCTTTTTGCTAGGTTTGTTTTTCTTTTCGTTCTAGAAAATTGTGTACGAGCGAGCACTTGCTCAAAGCGTACTAGAGCTTTTTCGGTTACAGATTGAAGAGGAGGACTTGCCGTGGAGATCCACCACCGGAAGGATGAGCGGAACCTTGGAGGACGATGGCGATCCGGTGAAGCGTACACGATGACGGCAAAGAGCATAAAGTGTCAGGAGATCGTATACAGAGGCTTGCACCGGATCGAGGAGCCTTGCGAAGGAGACAGAGAGCCTGCGCTGTGCCAGTCAGGTTCAGGGGTCGGACCCTGAACTTGATTCAGTTGTGTGCTTGTTTCTTTCAGTAGTTCTTTATATTTCTGTAGAGAACCCCGATGCGATAATTTGATTATCTGTGTTAAAGGGATGCCCTTTCCCCTCGGGTCCTAGCGACCTTATTAGGATAGGATTCCACTAGTGACGCCTATTATTTAATTGACTCTTGATGATAGTATGAATTCCTCACATTTGGTTATGCCCCCATTAGGTCAACACCTGATTAGTCGGGTGTGCGTATTTGGCAAGCATCGAAACCTAGAATGAGTTGGAATTCTACTATGACATCATTCGTCAAATTTATAAGCGAGGCACCATGGTAGTGGAAGACCATTCCAGTCAGTTTGACCTTAGGCTAGGCTACAGGGCATTAGCGTGATAGCCAAGTTTGCAAAGCATCGATGTTCTTGGGATATGTAATGTGACCCTTGAGTGGAGAAATCCACTCGAGGCAGGGACTATGATATTCCGAGATCGATTAATGCTAGGCGAAAGGCTTGAAACGCTAGTGGGAGCACGGTATGACCAGGGTCTAGTGTATAGGTTGTCGTGACCTTAGTATACACTCATACTTGCATTAAATAACCCTCAAATTTAATAAGGGATGCAAGAGAGGACTTTTAGAGATCCTCTGGCCTCCACGGCCAATCACTTCGTGCTCGGGTGGGAGGGCATAACTCAACAACCCCCTCGGGTGAGAGCTGTGTTTTTCCATGCCAAGTTACTTAGTGATCTCCCTCGGGATATGGCGGTTACGGCGCCAAGGGTTCAGGCTTTACTCACCCTCGTGGGGGCCGTTAGAATTTCCGTTCCGTAATTGCCTAGGCTCGTGGTTAAGCATCCGAAGTACACGTGAGGTATTCATTGCGAAGACAATGGTGATCACGTGGTACTGGCCAAAAGATAACCATGGTTCATCAAAGCCCTTAGTTGGCAGATTTGGATAGGGTCAAGGGAAAGACCCGTGTAAGCGGATGACCTGCACACTGCCCCCTCGGACAG
Source organism: Chamaelirium japonicum (assembly GCA_947650365.1). Lineage (NCBI taxonomy): Eukaryota > Viridiplantae > Streptophyta > Magnoliopsida > Liliales > Melanthiaceae > Chamaelirium > Chamaelirium japonicum. Next base: position 65,440,256 of record OX393552.1, read on the forward strand.
GTGCAGCCTATTCCGAGATCTTACATACATGGTTAATTAATCCATAGAGGTGTCTTCGCTGTGAGGGTAGCGCTGACATTTGGATATAATTAGCTTATTTTAAAATTCCATAAAATAAGTTATTTTGCATTCATTTTCATTCAACCATATAGTTCCCCTATCCGTTATCCCATAAGAGAACCAGTTATCGGGTCTCTAACTACGTAGAGCGGAAGCGTTATCTCTAGCTTATGCTTAGGGTAGTAAACGTATATTGGCTTCCAATCTAAATATCCCTGTACTAGACCTAACGGGTCCAGATATCACTAGGGCACTAACTAGGGCATATGACGACTAGCAAGAGTCTAAGGAGATGTGCAAGTGCTATGTTATAGCAGACTTGCGGACAACTCTTTAGAAGCACGTCAGAGATATGCCGGGTCTTCTCTAATAAAGTTTTACTTGCATAAGATGTCTGCTAGGCGAAGTCAGTAGACTCATCGCTTATCCACCAAGATACTTGTCGGTACCGAGATGTCTGAGGGTATGTTTGTTCGGGAACACATACTTGAGTTCCAGATCGAACTAGATTCCAAAGACATAGTACCAGATGACGAGGTGGTGGAAGACGTCTGTCTTGAATCCTTGTCTGGAACCTCGAAGGCGTTGTCAGAGACTTTAGCTTTAATAAGCTAGAGATGACAAACGCAGAACTTCTAAGGAGATTTCTAAGAGACAAATGATAGGATCAAGATTAAAGGCAAAGCCTTTAATGCTTAACCTAGGTCTTCTTTAGAAGAACCTAAGGGAGTAACTTATATGAGATCAAAAACTATTCTAGTGCAGAAACTAGTGTGGACTCCTAAGTATGGTAACGCTAAGGACGGAAGAGTTTCTGTTTTAGCAAGTATAGGGGGTATTTGAAGATTGGGTATGGCCTCAGGATGTTAGGATTTGAGTCGCTATCTAGTAGCAGTTCTTATGCTTCTTAGAATGTAGACTTCGGGTCTACAGAGATTCAAGAAAAACAGAAGGGTACTTTATAGTGAAGTAATCCTAACATAGGTACTGATGCCATAAGCCGCTGCGGATACTGTCAGATATGTTATCTTAGTCTTTCCATAATAAGGATTTTGATATTTAGAGATTTCTTCTGTTTCCTCCTTGGTAAATGAAGTTTTTAGTTTTAGACAGCACCGTAGGTGTGTATCTTAAACTGAGTAGATAGCTTCATTACTAGAGGAATAGATCAGAATAATCTCTTTGTATTTAATCCTAATTCGGAAATAGATTTCATGACAGTTGTAGCGTCTAATTGAAATTCATCTAAATCTTTCGGAGAAACTATCCCATTTGTGACCCCTTTGATTTAGATATTCTGCCTTAGATAAATTCAAAGGTAATAGAAGGCCGAGTTTCTGTTCACAGATTCATCGGAGATCCTTCTAACCTATGAGTGTAATCTGAAAGGCAGAATAACTAAAAGGGCCACTAAGGTATTGGTGTTAGTTAATTTTGACGTCTATGGTTCTAAGAGCATCCAGACGATAGGAGTCTCTTTGATTTAATCGAAGGAATAATTCACTATCGGACGAGTTCCATAGGATCCTGAGGGAGTATGGGATTGATTATCTCCCAGTTAAATGCTCCAAGGATGACACGTCAGAATAAAGTCTCCGAGAGAAGGAATCGGACTCTGTTTGACATAGCCCGTAGTATGATGAATATTGCCAAGTGTACTACCCACCTTTTAGTGGGGTTGTACCTTAAAACAGTAGCTTATATCTGAAATTATTTTTCATCGAGATCAGTGCCTCAGACCTATAGAGAGCTATGGTCTAAGCGAAAGCTGACACTATAGTGTCTCGAGATATATGGATGTCCTGCACTTGTGCAAAAGGACAAGAGGGATGAGATGGAGATGTAGTTCTAGGTATATCTGTTTGTAGGTTACCCTTAAGAAGCATAAGGTGGACTATTCTGTGATCTTGAGGTTTGGAAGGTAATCGTTTCTATGAATACCATCTACCTAGACCAGGATTATATTATAGACCATAAGTTTACCGGTAAGGTAGTTCTGGGTGAACTACTGAGTACTGGCAGAGAGTGCGCATCTGAAAACGTAGTGGGAGTAGATGATACAAGAAACTAGTATACCAGACACTGTAGAAACAATTCACTTTTGTACCACCACTACTACGTCGTTGTGGGACCATCAGAGCTCCTGAAACTTCGATAGTTAATCCAGAGTTTCAAGAGGATGATCCCTAGAGCTATGAAGAAGTAGTGGGAGCTTCCTTTGTACCACCACCACCTCGTCGTTGTGGGACCATCAGAGCTCCTGAAAGATACTATGGAGAAACTTTGATAGTTAATCCAGAGTTTCAGGAGGATGATCCCTAGAGCTACGAAGAAGTAGTGGGAGCTTCCGACAGCTCTGACTGACAAAAGACCATGAAGGCAAGCTTGCATCAATGTCCCTTGGAACAGTCTTGACAATTATAGCACTATCACCCTTCAGGGTGTAGGAGGTGTATAAGAAGAGCACCTGGTTAAGACTTAAGTAGCTAGATTAGTAACCAAAGGAGAAGGGATTGACTATGTCAAAACCATCTCACTGGTAGCTATGCCTAAGTCTATAACGGATCCTCTTAATCCATCACAGCCCATTATAGTTGGGAGATCTGGTTGATGGATGTCAAGACAGTTATTCCCTAATGGGAATTTGGAAAGGACATATGGATGAGTAGCCCCAGGCTTTGTGTCAGTAGGTTAGGAAGATATGGAATTCAAGTTGCAAAGGTCCATTTATGGACTGATGCAAGCGTTCAGGTTGGAATATCTATTTTGATCGAGGGAATCCGCTCATACGGATTTAATCAGAATGAGGATAAACCTAGTTGGTACGAGAAAGGTGAAATAACTACAAGGGTGTATTTAGTACTTTACGTTAACGATATTCTACTGATTGAAAATGACGTAAGAATATTGTTTACGGTAAACGTTTGTAGTCATCACAATTCGATGTGAAAGACCCTAGTGAGGCGAGTTATGCTTTGGGAATCAAGGTAACTCGAGATAACCAGAGCAAGGTTCTCTTGCTGTCACAGGCTACGCATGAAGAGAAGATTCTAGCCAGATTCGTTTTATGAGGCTAGATATCTATTGCGCAGCAGGATACATGGGTCGGTTTCAGTCGAACCCGGGTCCAAATCACTGGACCGATGTGAAGGATATACTCAGGAATCCTAATTAAGTAAGGATTATGAGTTAGCTTGCACTTCACAGGTCCTGATATCGATTGGACGCATAAGGTCTAACTTTGGTGTCAGATATGTGTTCCAGAGAATCGATTTCAGGGATTATTTTTATCTTGGGATTAGAAGCGGTAGTTGGTAGAGTGTGAAGCAAGAGTGAATCACAGACTCTACCACAAAGGCTTAGCACGTTGTTGCGTGCGAGGTAGTATATCAGGTGGTTAGGCTTTGGAAGTTCTTAGAGAACTTGGGACGCGTACCAGAGGCTCAGTTATCTGTTGTTACAACAGAAGAGCGGTAAGCAAGGTCCAAGGAGACTAGGCACCGCCGTGAGGGGAAACCCATCAAGTACAAACTCTACTTGATCTGACAGTTATAGGAGGAAATACAAGTAGCGGTACTGAGGTGGAATCTACAGACAATGTTGCCAATTCCTTTAGGGAATTCCTGCAAAGGCTTTTGGGCAGCATGTAGAAGCTACAGAGCTCAACACCGTTATTCCTCGTTAGACCTAGTGGGAGATTGTTAGAATTGGTGAGGTCTATAGCTCGTAAAAACCTAGTATTTAGCTATGTATGGTTGATAGTATAGGAATGTATATTGGTACGTATTATAGTACGTGTTCTGATTACAGAACAGAGAGCCATGGCTACATGGTAATCCACTTGAGTGGGAGACTCAAGGGACTGGTCCCATGTAACCTAAATACGTTCGCAGCTCTGATTAGGGTTGGTCGCCCTATAAGGATAAGCTGTTGGGATGACAGAGCGTGGGTGTCTCCACCACGGTCATTATCAGGCACAGTATCTGTGGCCGAACGGAACCAACACGGTGCACAGATCGATGAGCAGACATCGGTGCACTAAACCGTGTTTCTGCTTAGGGTAAAATGGTCCTAAACCCTGAGGAACCATGTCTGGTGGACTAACCAGTTGTGTGGTGCTTTGCCGCACCAATGTGTGAGGATCCGGATGCAGTGATCCAAAACCACGGTGTACTGGGTTACCCGGCTGGTGTTGCATCAGCATGTCACTCCTGCAGGCTATTCACACCCCTAACGGGAGATGCGTTCCTTGGTCTGACCTACGTCGTATTAAACCCTGGTCAGGTGGTCATCAGTTGGACTGGTGACGGATCCGGTTGCTCAAAAGAGTAATCAGAGATACGATGTATATGGTCAACCTGGAAGGAACTGAGTCATATGAGTACTCGAGTCTGACGGTATTCTCCACCGCTCGAGTTGCATCATGGCACCAGTGGAGGGACATCGGGTTTACCATACTAAGCGGAGAGCAGGGGTATGAGGGAGAACATAGTAAGTCCGGGGGAATTGGAGTACAGCCTGCGTCGCACTCTGGGTGGCTACGCAGGTTAACTCAGACTCAGAGGATCGATGGTACACTCGGGTAGTGTGTCGATCGAGTCTAAGTTGGAAGCCATGAACCCTGGTCCCTGAAGGTTCCACCTTATCGACATTATGTACGGTTCTTATACCATCTCCTCGAAACACAGAATGTAGTTAGAGGAAGCGAGAAGTCCAAGCATACGCTCCGTGAGTGCTTCGCACTAGTGCACGGTAGATGCGTAGCTACATGTGTGCACTAAGGGGAAACCCTAGGTTAGTGCAGAGACGCATGCAGCAATTCCTTGCTATAAGTGGACTTTGCCACATGGGTGCGATGCACCGGGACATGTTGTGAGTTGACTAGTTGACTTCACTAGGGGCACCCTACGGGAACCTCAGAGAATAGTGAAATCACTGGTGCACTTCACTTATGTGTGCCTTGCAAAGTCTCGTACACGAGGAACGGCTAACTAGTGGCATAAGGGCGTTTTGGTCATACCATGCGCCACTATGCACTAAGGGGGCCGGCCCTAAGTGTTGAGAGACTGGTCAAGGCCGGCCCCATTAGTTTCGGGAGGTTGTTGCCTCCGATGAAGGGGCCGGTTATGAGGCGCAGAAAACGGGCTGGTTTTGACCGTTTTCGAAAACAAGGAAAGGATAGAGATAAAGAAGAGATATATAGGGATAAGGCTTGAATCAATCATCCTTATCCATACTGTCCTTATCCATATAGATAGGCCGGCCCTATATATGAGAAGGAGAGAGAGGGGGCACGAAATTAGATGCATGGGCAAGCCCTAGGGCCGGCCATGCAAGCCATGGGGAAACCGAAGCCCCTCTCCTCTCTTCGCATCTCCTCCCTCGTCTCTCTCTCCCTCGCTTGCGCCATTGGATGGCGACTCGTCTTCCTCGCGTGGTGTTTCGTAGAAGGAGAAGGCTCGTCGTATGGAGGCACTCAGAGATCCATCGACGAGGTGCCGTGTATCGTGTGAGATCGGGTGAACTAGAAGGCGTCTCCCGCAACCTTTTGCTGTCCAGAATCTGCACAGAAAATCAATATTGTTTCTGCAATTCCGGATGCTACAGAAGTCCAAACGACGTGAAACTTGTTGGAAAAGTTGCGTCTCGAAGTTGGTTACCTGCAGTCCAAATTTCAGCCCAATCGGAGTTTGGAGCAGAAAGTTATAGCCGTCGCACCGAAGCTATATCGAGCAGATCCGTAGCCCGTCTCCATCGACAAAGAAGAAATTTGTCGCGGTGAAAGATTCCGCACGCAGGTATGATCTCTAATAAGTAGATCTAACATAATTAGAATATGCATACATGCTAGATTGTTCTTTTGCGTTAGATCGTCGTTAGGGGTTCGTGTAGTTGCCATGCTAGTTTCATACATGCATATGTAGATCGTTTCGATGAAAATTTTGATATGTAACGCACACCGCCTACGGTCCTCGGACCATCACTTTGCTTCCGCTGCGGGCCTCTACCATGGATTTATTTCCAACACAACATCCATACAAAATCAGTCATACAAGTATAGCTCTTTTAAAGGTAGCTAGGGATGGCAAAGGATTAGCCTATACGGACCCCATCCCACTAAGAAATACCTTATACCAAATCCATCTCAAACCCGTGTCAAGTTTGAATGATCAATCCCAGACCCATCCCACTAACACTAGCAAAACCCCAAACCCAACATGTCCCATCCCACTTATGTTTATACTGGACAAATCCAAGCTAGTTGATTATATTTTGAACTAAACTTATTTTCGTTAAAAAAAGCAATGAACATATTGAGATCTAAATTCATTATAAATAAAACAACAGTTTCTATATTTTTATTAAATATATATAAGTGGTTTTTACCGAAATGGCCACCAACTCTCAACTATTGTTGAGAATGGACCCCGTCAAGAAATCTGAACGAAAATGGCCACCAGCACGTGGGAAACAGGTCGCACGGTGACAGTAAATAGGTAAAAAGACATATTGACCCTTACCACTGTAAAAACCTATCGTGGCTGGGTAACTTGGTTTATTACCAGTTTGAGAGAAATCGAGCCTTTCGTCTTGTTTTCGTCACGAACAACCTTCGTCGAGGCTGCGTCCGACCACCTCCAACTCAACCGGCTTTCAAAATCCCGCTTTTCGCCGAGGCTGCGTCGTCGAGGGTTCGTCACGATTAACCGTCATCGAGGGTTCGTCGGACCGGCGTCAACTTCAACAGTCGCTGAGGCTTCGTCGTTGAGGCTTCGTCGCTGAGGCTTCGTCGTTCAGGTTTCGTCGGATTTCGCTTGCCTTGCCAAGGTATGCTCTATAGACCCAAATCTTAGCCCTATATTTTCATATAATTTAGTTTTTCTAATTATCCGACATTGTGATATGATATTTTTTTCGAATTTGGTAAGGTATAGTGTTTTAAAGTAAAGAAATATAGTGTTTCTAAACCTTACATTCAAAAAATCCGACGAAATAACAAGTTTCGTCTAGTTTTCATCGCAAACAAAATCACAGTCATTTTTGTCCGGGACTGGCTTTGGGCTGTGAGACGAAAATCAGACGAAATAACAAATTTCGTCTAGTTTTCATCGCCGAAAAATCACAGTCAGTTCTGGCCAAGACTGGCTATGGGCTGTGTAACGAAAATCGAACGAAATAACAAATTTCGTCTAGTTTTCGTCGCCGAAAAATCACAGTCAGTTCTGGCAGAGACTGGCTATGGTCTGTTTGACGAAAATCGGACGAAATAACAAATTTCCTCTAGTTTTCGTCGCCGAAAAATCACAGTCAGTTCTGGCCGATACTGGCTATGGCCTGTGTGACGAAAATCGGACAAAATATCAAATTTCATCTAGTTTTCATCGTCGAAAAATCACAGTCAGTTCTGGCAGAGACTGGTTATAGTCTGTTTGACAAAAATCGGACGAAATAACAAATTTCGTCTAGTTTTCGTCGCCAAAAAATCATAGTCAGTTCTGGCCGAGACTGGCTATAGCCTGTGTGACAAAAATCACAGTCAGTTAACAAATTCTTTACCTGTATCCATGGACTAATGGAAGGAAATTTTGTTCAATCTAGAAACTGAGAGATCCTCAAATGTAGATGAGGGAAAATGTAAGTAGTCAAAAACATCATATCCCCAAGCATTGGTGGGTTTATATCTCCGAAGACTAATCTTAGATATCAATTCTCTTCAAACAAAGCTTACAGTATTTTCGTATTTGGAGAATAACTAATAGTAGTTTCGTCCATATTTTATGTATTGTTTTGTCCATATGTCATCCAAATTTTCATCATATATATATATATATATATATATTATTATGACCTCATTTAATTTATTGTATCTTTGTTATTTTGTTTACAGATGGTTAAGAAAAACCGTGGTCGTGGGCGTTCTCGTGGACGTGGTAATAGGGACCCTGCTTCTGCTTCTATGGAGAGAAACATGTCCGGTATGATTACACAAACTATTGAAGTAAAGAAAAAGAAAAGAAAGATAGAAGAGGGAGAGAATGTTGAAGAAAAGAAAGTGGCCACGGAGTTAAGTGATAGATTGAGGTATTTTGGTAAAGCTTCTGCAAGGAACAATATTAAATACCTTAATGAAATTGAGGAGCACTTCAAGGCAATGGATACAAAAAACAATTCTACAGATATGATGGATAGGATGAAAAGGAGTTGTTTTGGTTTCTTATTTGATTGGAGACGCGGTGCACGAGCTATGATTTCCCCAAGTGTCATTCATTATTTGTGGCAAAGACACTTAGGTGGTCTCAAGTTTAATTTGGATGTCCAGATTATTTCCTTCTCGCCGTTGGAGTTTTCTTTAGTTTCTGGACTCCGGTATTGTCTTGGGCCTCCTCCTCCGATACTAGAGATAGGGTCAGACAACTTGAGAAGCAGATACTTTCCACGTGGGGCTACTCAGGCCTCCTTAATGGCTTCAATCATAGCAACTGCAGTTCCAGATGATGCAATAAAACTTTCTTTGGTACTTCTTTTGGAAAGTGTCATTCTTGGGAGCAATAAGAATATGATCGTACCGGAAAGATATTTGAGATTGGTGGATGATTTGGACAGTTTCAATAGTTACCCTTGGGGTAACCTCTGTTATAACCATATGATATCTGGGCTTGAAGGTGCAGTAAATATTACAAAGTGGCCACCAAAGTATAATATTTTTGGATGCATGTACATTTTACAGGTATTATTCTATACATAAACAATTCATAGTATCTATTGTTTGATGTTTGTATTAATTTTTCCTTAATTATTTGCTACAGGCATGGGCATTCGAACGGATTCCCCAACTGGGGAGTGTATGTGCCATGATGCTTGAGCATCCAAGGTGGCCGAGACTACTCAATTGGTATGACATAAGAGCATCGCCACACCAAAGAATAAATGATATTGTGAATTCCAATAAAGTAAGTATACGAGTTTTTAATTGCTTAGATTAAAGTAATAGATGCATCATATAATTATTAATTTTTTTTTTTGAATGTATTAATAGGCTCAGATTTTGAAAGAGCTGACTCTCACAGAAGAGGAGAAGACAAATGATATGCTGCAAGACCTATTTGATACTGAGGCTTCTCCCTTCCAAGGAAATGAGGGCAATCAGCTGTTGTTGACTGCACCGGATCATAACGACAGATCCGATGAAGTGAAGTTTGAGGAAAGATTCTCCTCACTTGAGGAGAAATTTGAAAAAAAATTATGCTCACTTCAAGAGAAGTTTGAGAAAAGATTCTCCTCACTTGAGGAGAATTATGCAAAGATGATCTCCTCAATGGAGGAGAAATATCAAAGAAATATCTCCTCAATTGAGGAGAAATATGAAAGGAAGATCTCCTCAATTGAGGAGAGACTTGGAGAACTATTCTGCATCATTTTAGAGAGTCAGGTAAACCAATAACGATTCCTATATATTCTATAATTATTTGCTTTTTGTATACGTATGAATTAACTATATGTTTATCTTTAACGGTATGTGCAGAAGGAGAAGGAGAAGGAGAAGGAGAAGGAGAATGAGTATGAGGAGGAGAAGGAGAAGAAGAAGGAGGATGTGGAGGAGAAGGAGGATGAGGAGGAGAAGGAGAAGGAGAAGGAGGATGAGGAGGAGAAGGAGAAGGAGAATGAGGAGGAGAAAGAGAAGGAGAAGGAGAAGGAGAAGGAGAAGAAGAAGGGGGAGGAAGAGAAGAATGATGAGAAGGGAGACGAGGTGGTGCAGACATTGAAAGTTTTAACATCACAGCGGTTGAAGAAACCTGGTCCGAAAATAAGCTCTCCATAGACCACATACAAAAAGAAAAAGCTCCGTAAGGAAATACAAGAAGAGGATGTCGTTGACGTGGAAAAATGGATAAAAAGACTATCGTCTAAAGAGCGAGAGACAATGATAGCTTTTCTTGATAGCAACAGAAATGATTTGTAAGTATAGTCACTATATAATCTATTTTTGAATGATAACATATTTTGCCTCTTAGTAATTAATTAGATCATTGTCAATATAGGCCTGAAGTTGTAATTGATGGGTTCCATATAACCCCTCACTTAATTAACAAACTAGATGAGCGAACATCATGGGTGACGAGCGAGGTGAGTTTATATCAATTATTTTTTTTGATATCTCTCGATATGTCATATTCAATCTTATAAAACTCTATATTGTTGCAGCACATTGATGCATATATGTACTTACTTGAAGAGTGCATGTTAAGGAATAAGACCAGTACAACAAACATCATTTCTTTGGCTAGGACATATTCTTAGGTATATATCTCATTCTTAATAGTATTTGTATAAAATTTTTTCTCACAATTCAATAAATATTTATTATTCATTTTTGAATTGCAGATAATATGTTAAACATGCTATAAGGAATGGAAGAAATTTGTACAAAGTTACGATGGAAGCAACCTTGAAGAAGATCACCTTATGCATGCCTTCATTGCATCATATAGGTGGCCCAAAGAATTCGAGAGTCCTCTCAAAGATGATAAAGGGGATATCATTCCGTTATGGAAGTGTTCATACGTAATAATCCCTATCAATGAAGATAACCAACATTGGTATCTTGGGATTCTCCATATACAGAATAGAAAATTAGTTTTGATAGACTCTCTATATAGTGACCATGTTTCTAAGTATAGGAAAAAGGTAGAAGCATTTTTAGAAATTCTACCAATGTTTTTATATTATTTGGGAGATGAAAATGCATTACAGGGTGCAAAATAGATAAGCAAGAATGATAAAGATCATCCTAGGCAAGACAATGGGTAAGTTTTTTTCATAAAATGCTGACAATAAAATATTAGTCATTTTATATAACTAATAATTTTATATATTATATAGGTTTGATTGTGGCGTATTTTTGATGTCTTTTGTCAATTGTTATAGCTGCAACAAAAAGATCGATTTCAATCAGGTATAATATTCAGTTGTTTGCAATGTAATATTCAGTCAGGTATAATATTCAATAATTACACTTGTAATCTAATTGTTTAAATTTGTAGCTTGATATGACCTCATTTCGAAGGCGAATTGCATATCAAATATTGCATCAATATGTAGATTGAAGGGTTATGACTGAAGGACTCAATTTGGCTATGATGATTATGATGACTCGATGATTTGGAACTTGCATCAAAAAACTTGTAATTTATTGGAATTTGTTATTTTGTAATATGTTGTACTTTGTTGTAATTTGTAATAGAAGGGCTATAACTAAAGGACTCAATTTGGCTATGATGATTGGGATGACTCGATGATTTAGAACTTGTATCAAAGAACTTGTAATTTGTTAGAATTTGTAATATATTATATTTTGTTGTAATTTATAATGGAAGGGCTATGACTGAAGGAGTATTTGCAATCTATTCAGTTGTTTGTAATTTGGATCAAAGAATATTTGTAATCTATTCAGTTGTTTGCAATCTATTCAGTTGTTTGTAATCTATTCAGTTGTTTGTAATTTGGAATAGAATGTAATTTGCATCAAAGAATATTTACAATCTATTCAGTTGTTTGTAATCTATTCAGTTGTTTATAATTTGGATCAAAGAGTATTTGCAATCTATTCAGTTGTTTGTAATTTGGATCAACGAGTATTTGTAATTTGTAATTTGTATCAGAGTTATTTGTAATTTGGAATAGAATGCAATTTGAATCAAAGAGTATTTTGCATCACAGTGAAACCTGCCAGAGACTGCCCATATGTAGCCTGTGAAAATATAGACGAAATTCGAACGAAATAACAAATTTCGTCTATGTTTCGTCGAAGAAAAATCACACAGTCAGGCCTACCCGAGACTGTCTTTGGGCTGTGAGACGAAATCAGGACGAAATAACAAATTTCGTCTATGTTTTGTCGAAGAAAAATCACACAGTCACCTTCCCGTGACCAGCTTTGGGCTGTTTTCGTCTAGTTTTCGTCTACTTTTCATCACCAAATATTCACAATCATTTCTGTCCGAGACTGTCTTTGGATTGTGAGACAAAAATCGAACGAAATCCGATGAAATAACATGTTTTGCCTAGTTTTCGTCGCCAAAAAACCACAGTCATTTTTGGCCGAGACTGGCTATGGGCTGTGTGACGAAAATCGAACGAAATAACAAATTTCTTCTAGTTTTCGTCGCCGAAAAATCACAGTCAGTTCTGGCCGAGACTGGCTATGGTCTGTGTGACGAAAATCGGACGAAATAACAAATTTCGTTTAGTTTTCATCGCCGAAAAATCACAGTCAGTTCTGCCCGAGACTTGCAGTGAGCTGTGAGACGAAAGTTGGACGAAATAGCAAATTTTGTCTATGTTTCGTTGCCGAAAAATCACAGTCAGTTGCCCGAGACTAGCATTGAGCTGTGAGACGAAAGTTGGATGAAAATTGGATGAAATCACAAATTTCTTCTATGTTTTCTTTCTCTATAATTTTTGTTCACTCTATAATTTTTATCTCTCTATAATTTTTTTTTTCTCTCTATAATTTTTTTCTCTCTCTATAATACAAGAAGAGGATGATTCTTTCTCTCTATAATTATTTTTCTCTCTCTATAAATTTTTCTCTCTATAATTTTTTCTCTCTGAGTATTATTTCGCTTATAACCCATTTCGAATCACTTGCCACATGGATTCGAGACATGCATTCAAACAAAAACTTAAGATAATGACCATATTCAAATAGAAAGTGAATAACTTCTTAAATGAAAAATCTTAAGAAATATCATTACATTACAAACTTAAGATTTGTCATTACATTACAACATTCGAGACATGCAATACTCCAGAAATATCATTACATTAGAGTTCCCCCTCATATGACATTACTATCACCTTCATTCATATTACAATGAATATAAGTATAAAGACCATCATAGCCAAAAGTGCTCCTAACATACAAAATCCACACTCCCGAGGGGTAAACTTAGGAGCGGGAGGGACAAAAGAGACGCAATCCGAAGGTGCATGACGCTTGCTATCCAAATGGATATCATGATATTTATCAGGACGGAGATGCTCGCTTTGGAACTTGGATAAGTGACCTTCAGCCTCCTCCAAGGAACGAAATGAACGATACAAAGATCCTCCATAGCCATTAACTTGTCGTTGACACTCCTCCCAAGTGTAGTAAATCCCAGGCCTTCTACCCACAAATACCACATAGTATTTATTTGCCATAAGTACGATACCTGTATAATCATGTCATTCAATAAGTTTTATAGATGTTCAATAAATATGCAGAAATTAAAAACAAGAATATATATCATAATATGCATATAACAACAAGTAAAGTCTGGAGTTTTAATTGATATTGCTCCAAAATCATAGTGATTTCAATAATTCAGTCAGACATGTTATAATGACTGGAAGAAGTATGTGTAAAGTCATAAAGGGAACAAGTAAAAAAACATGATTCCTTTACTCTGTAATAATAGGAAACTTACATGATTTTTTATTATGTCCAGAACGTTTACATCTAGCACATTTGACAGTCCGGCGCTCCTCACCCTGTGAGAGAATTCTTTTTTTCTTTGGCCTTCCCGCTGTTTTTTTTTCAATGGGTGGGATTTGTTTATTAGCTGATTTAATACTTTCTGGGGTCTTCCACTCACTTTTATCAGCAACTGGATAGATAGATTCTACATAGGTTGCCCTGTAGTTATCCGCTGTATAGTAGTGTGCACAAAATAAATAAGGATCCATCTTATACTGTGTAATTCCGGCTAATGCATGTGAACATGGCATGGCCATCACATCAAATTTACGGCATGTGTATTTTCGATTGCTTAAAACTACATGATCACAATATTGTATAGATCTGACCATATACTCATCGAGATTAATAGGATGACATGCTGTGCCACGAGCTCTATCCATATCTCCGGCTAGCTGATTTTCTGTCCATTTTGTTAGTTTTGATGTCAAAGTTGTTGCCGTATTTCTTCGTTTGAACCATAAAGCCTGAAGCTTTAACCGATATTGCTCCAAAATCATAGTGATGAGTAGTTCTCTGATATCTTTTAGGACACTATTGTAACTTTCAGAACTGTTTGTGGTTATAATATTATACCTTTTGCGTGTGAAATACGCTGTAGTCCATTTTGTTGGCTCAATTTCTTGTAACCAGTCATGTGCATCTTCATTCATATGCTTTATAGTTTCCATCACTTGATGAAACTTTGATTCTCTTGTTGCCTTTGCAGCTGTATAAAAGTAAGAGTATAATCTTTGTTGTTTGAATTCGGCATACATGCTTTGCGAAATATGGAACGCACAATAACCATGTACAGCATCCGAAAAGACAATAGGAACTTGAGCCAATAAAGCCTTGTATCGGTCGGATATAATAACCAAATCATTAACTTGACCCAAGCTGTCCCGCAGTTGTGTTAAGAACCAATTCCAACTTTCATTGTTCTCCGATTCACCAATCCCAATAGCCACGGGAAATATATGATTATCTCCATCCAAAGTGGTTGCAATAAATAAAGTACTTTTGTACTTACCTTTTAAATGAGATCCGTCAATGGCTATTACTGGTCTTAAATTTTGTCTTTGAAAACTACGTAAACATGGACCAAGAGCCATAAAAACAGCCTTAAATCTGTCTCCTTCCCTTAAAATATTAATGATGGTTCCAGGATTATTTTGTGCAACTTCATGACAATATACTGGAAGAATTACATACGAGTCCTCGTATGAGTCTCTTAAAAGAGTAATTGCCATCTCCCTTGCCAGCCATGCTTTTCGATAAGTGATCTGCACACCAAATTCTTGTTGCACATCACATATAATTGCTTTGGGAGAGTACAATAAATGTGCTTCTATTCGAACTTTCACAAAATCACATATCAACTTGCTTGTAGCTTGTCGATGATCAATTCCACGCTGCGACAATGAGCAATTGTATAGGCCTAGGAAAGTAATTTTGAAAACATCACACCCTTTTTGTCTACTTGCACGTAACCTCCAACTGCAATTTTCTCTTTTACATTTTAATGCATATCTTGTTCTGGTGGACTTCATCACCTTGTACTCAGTGTTTGTAAATAAAGTATTCTTCTGTACCATCTTGATCAATGTATCTTTATCTATAAACATCTGATTAGGATAAAGTTATTGATAATCATCTTTTACTTCAACAGCAATAGGGAATTCGTTAGGTATGTATTTGTCTTCATAAACCATAACCGAATCAGGTATTGAAGACTTACGTTCATCGTTTTCCATCCAACTATTGCTGGCAAAACACTCTTTCTGAATATGTCAGTGATACTTCTTTCTTTCTTCTTTTTTTTTTCAGTCATACTTCTTTCTTGCTTACAGATAATATCCTTATCCTTCAGTTGACTATTCTGTTGAGTGTGCTTTGGAGATACTACCATATTCGCAGGAGTGTCAATGAATAATTCCTCCAATACATCACAACCAGCAGGCTTCTGGTTAAGATTTATAGATAATTTTGCATCTCTTCTTGACCCATTATGATCGTCATCTGTATTCACCTTACTGGGCATATATTATTTAAAAACATATAAGTACATGAACTAATTAATCATCAAAATTACAACATAAGATATTTGGAAAAATTATTCATACCTTCTGTCATTCATAACAATGTCAAATATTAGAGGGTTGTCTTTAGGTTTCTCCACACTCTTGTACTTAATACGTTGACTGACATCTTGACTGACATCTAGTGTGCATGGTACAAAACTGAAATCCTCGCCATAATTAATATCAGTATTTTCATCCGTATGCAAATCTCCAACACCGAATGATGACGATATCGAACAATGAAACTCCGATGATGTCGAGATATTTTTTAAGTCAACGGGAGGGGTAACTACACAAGGTGTTTTACGAGACATCTGTGTCGTTTCTTTCAACTTCCTCTTACTACCGAGTGGTTCGATTTCAATCAACCTGTCAATAGATTCCGGATTTTTCAGCACTCTGCTTATCAGCAATGGGACATTGCTATTATTGGATCGGATATTATGGGCAATAAATACTGCAACATCATTATCATCCACAACTTCGGTAGGAGGACATGCAAGTGTACTTGGATATAAAACCTTCATTGTGATTTCATACTGTTTGAGACTATCATTTGTAATCTTATAAATTTTCTAAAGAAGACAGTCAAAATTCGGTTTTGTAGATAAAATGATACTTTTAGTTCTTCCACCCCTGTACTCGTATTTTTCTTTCAAATATAACAATTCTCCATCGTAACAACAAAGTATCGGTAATGTTGAATCCATATTTCAAATCCCTGTTAGCATAGAATCACAATATCAAAACTCAGCAATATAAAATTTGATATTAAAGATTAATCATTTTATCGATTTCATCACTTTTTCATCCTACAATGTGATGTTACTATTTTAAGCATAGAATCACAATATCAAAACTCAACAATACCAAATTTGATACCAAAAATTAATCATACGTATCCAATACATACTAGACTCATCACGACCAATACATACTAGACTCATCACGACCAATATAATATAAATTCAGCTAATTTTGTCGATTTTATCCCTTTTTCGTCCTAACCATAATGATGAATAGCCAATTTTATCAATTTCGTTCATTTTTTGTCCTAAAATGTGCTGTTAATATTCAACTACTTTTTGTTGATTTCGTTCCTTTTTCTCGATTGGTTATTGTTGTTAATAAAATCATAAACTAATCAAATACAATGAAGAAGTTAATCAAACATATATGAAAAAAATCGCAAAGCATGGAGGTGAAGTATAGGAGTCGTTGAAAGGGGGTGAAGTGTAGGACTCATCATGACCAATATAATATAAATTCAGTTAATTTTGTCGATTTCATCCCTTTTTCGTCCTAACTATAATGATGAATAGCCAATTTTATCAATTTCGTTCATTTTTCGTCCATCTTTCGTCCTAAAATGTGCTGTTAATATTCAACTACTTTTTGTTGATTTCATTCCTTTTTCTCGATTGGTTGTTGTTGTTAATGAAATCAAAAGTAATCAAATGGTACAATGAAGAAGTTAATCAAACATATTTAAAAAAAATCGCAAAGGATGGAGGTGAAGTATAGGAGTCATTGAAAGGGGGTGAAGTGTAGGAGCCGTCGAAAGGGGTGAAGTGAAGGAAGACTCACGGGATTTGATGATCACCGTTGAAATGGGTGGCCGATTGTCCCTCAGTTGCCGTCGAAAGAGGTAGAGGAAGCTGCCGTCCAAATGAGGGAAGTGAAGGACGACTCAATGGAAGCTAGGGTTTTAGTAGTAAGGTAAAAGGGTAGTTAGGTCCCAAAGAGTTTCAATGATCATTTTGGTAAAGCCAAAAGCAACCTGGTCCATTCTCAACAATAGTTGAGAGTTGGTGGTCATTTTCGATAAAAACCTCTTTAAAATCGAAGCGTTGTCGTTAAATGAACGCCTATCAACATCAACAAAAACATCCATCCCACGACGTCTCTGAGAGAGAGAGAGAGAGAGAGAGAGAGAGAGAGAGAGAGAGAGAGGCCTTCGATGCTCTGCTGCTCATTGCACGTAATCTCCAACTGCAATTTTTTCTTTTACATTTTAATGAATATCTTGTTCTGCTGGACTTCATCACTTTGTACTCAGTGTTTGTAAATAAATCATTCTTCTATACCATCTTATCAATGTGTCTTTATCTATAAACATCTGATTAGGATAAAGTTGTTGATAATCATCTTTTACTACAACAGCAATAGGAAATTTGTTAAGTACGTATTTGTCTTCATAAACCATAACAGAATCAGGTATTGAAGACTTATGTACATCGTTTTCCATTCAACTACTGCTGGCAAAACACTCTTTCTGACTATGTCTCAGTGGTATTTCTTTCTTCCTTTTTTGTTTTTTAGTCATACTTCCTTCTTGCTTACAGATAATATCCTTATCCTTTAGCTGACTATTATGTTGAGTGTGCTTTGGAGATACTACAATATCCGCAGAGTGTCAATGAATAATTCATCCAATACATCACAACCAGCAGGCTTCTGGTTAAGATCTATAGATAATTTTGCATCTCTTCTTGACCCATTATGATCGTCATCTGTATTCACCTTACTGGGCATATATTATTTAAAAACATATAAATACATAAACTAATTAATCATCGAAATTACAACAGAAGACAATTACAAAAATTATTCATACCTTCTGTCATTCATAACAATGTCAAATAATAGAGGGTTGTCTTCAGGTTTCTCCACACTCTTGTACTTAATACGTTGACTGACATCTTGACTGACATTTAGTGTGCATGGTACAAAACTGAAATCCTCGCCATAATTAATATCAGTATTTTCATCCGTATGCAAATCTCCAACACCGAATGATGACGATATCGAACAATGAAGCTCCGATGATGTCGAGATATTTTTTAAGTCAACGGGAGGGGTAACTACACAAGGTGTTTTACGAGACACGTGTGTCGTTTCTTTTAACTTTCTCTTACTACCGAGTGGTTCGATTTTAATCGACCTGTTAATAGATCCCGGATTTTTCAGCACTCTGCTTATCAGCAATGGAACATTGCTATTATTGGCTCGGATGTTATGGGCAATAAATACTGCAACATCATTATCATCCACAATTTCGGTAGGAGGACATGCAAGTGTACTTGTATATAAAACCTTCATTGTGATTTCATACTCTTTGAGACTATCATTTGTAATCTTATAAATTTTCTGAAGAAGATAGTCAAAATCCGATTTTGTAGATAAAATGATATTTTTAGTTCTTCCACCCCTGTACTCGTACTTTTCTTTCAAATATAACAATTTTCTATCGTAACAACAAAGTATCGGTAATGTTGAATCCATATTTCAAATCCCTGTTAGCATAGAATCACAATATCAAAACTCAGCAATATAAAATTTGATATAAAAAATTAATCATATGTAACCAATACAAAATACTCATCGCGACTAACAATTATTATTTATTTTTTACTTTTAAACTTTTAGATCATGTGATGCTAATATTTACCTAATTTTGTTGTTTTCGTTCCTTTTTTGTCATAACCATATTGATGAATAGCCAATTTTATCGATTTCATTATTTTTTCATCCTAAAATATGATGTTACTATTTTAAGCATAGAATCACAATATCAAAACTCAATAATACCAAACTTGATACCAAAAATTAATGATACGTATCCAATACATACTAGACTCATCACGACCAATACATACTAGACTCATCACGACCAATATAATATATATTCAGCTAATTTTGTCGATTTCATCCCTTTTTCGTCCTAACCATAATGATGAATAGCCAATTTTATCAATTTCATTCATTTTTCGTCCTAAAATGTGCTGTTAAAATTCAACCACTTTTTGTTGATTTCGTTCATTTTTCTCGATTGGTTGTTGTTGTTAATGAAATCATAAAGTAATCAAATGGTACAATGAAGAGTCGTTGAAAAGGGTGAAGTATAGGAGTCGTTGAAAGGGGTGAAGTGTACGAGCCGTCAAAAGGGATGAAGTGAAGGAAGACTCACGGGCTTTGATGATCACCGTTGAAATGGGTGGCCGGTTGTCCCACAGTCGCCGTTGAATGGTTGCCGTCGAAAGAGGTGGAGGAAGTCGCCGTCCAAATGAGGGAAGTGAAAGGAGACTCAATGGAAGGTAGGGTTTTAGTAAAAGGGTAGTTTGGTCCCAAAGGATTTCAATGATCATTTTGGTAAAGCCAAAAGCAATCTGGCCCATTCTCAACAATAGTTGAGAGTTGGTGGCCATTTTCGGTAAAAACATCTTTAAAATCGAAGCGTTGTCATTAAATGAACGCCTATCAACATCAACAAAAACATCCATCCCACGGCGTCTGAGAGAGAGAGAGAGAGAGAGAGGGGGAGGCCTTCGACGCTCTGCTGCTCATTGCGCTGGTCAGCGGAAAGAGAGTAAAGAGGAACAGTAGAACCAAAGCGAGGAGGGCAGAGAGAATGGGAGCGCGGTCTTCGGACGACGCGGTGATCAAATCCCCCACGGACCGGCGATCCTACCGGATCCTCCACCTCCCCAACGGCCTCTGCGCGCTCCTCGTCCACGATCCCGAGATCTACCCCGACGGCGTCCCGCCTCGAGACGATTCCGGGATCCCGGCGCCGGACGCCGATGAGGACGGGAGCGGAGAGGACGACGAAATGGACGAAGCCGACGACTGCGACGACGGAGAAGCAGACTCCGACTCCGACTGCGACGGAGAAGGAGAAGGAGAAGGTGACTCCGACTCCGACGGAGATGATGAGATGGAGAACGAGGAGGAAGAAGGAGGGCAGAGGAAGAAGAAGGGGGATTCGCCCACGAAAAAGGTGAGCAGGGTCGGACCCTTTGTTATCTGATTTTTTTTTTTTTAAATCGAAATTGTTGTTTCTTTTATCTGATCAGCTCTTAGTTGTTAGCAAATTTGTACTAATTGCTGAGATTGGAATATCGTCATACACCTTACGGGCTTATTCTAAAGTATGAAGCTTTTAGGCCTAATGGTTTGGTTGGTGGGGTGAATTGACTTTTAGAATTGCTCTGCTGAGCACAGATGTGCCCTAAGCTTTGAGATCGGGTTGGGTGACAGGTAAATTTTGAAAGTTGAATCATAAGTGATTGCATATTCAATGTAGTGGGCAAATTCATCATTTTTATCACATCATAGTTTGATGGTTTGGTGAGTTTCCTTACATACCGAAGATGTAATTTGAGCGAAGAAATAAGCAGGGAAAAGAAAAAGGACAATTTTAATCTGAATCTTAAAGACGAATGTAGAATTTTCTGTGTGATAAACATAGCGGCACCAAAGATGGGCATGAATCTTATTAAGTTTTGGAGTTAGGAAGGGAGCAAAAATAAGGAACGCACCATATGATCAGAAGGAGCGAAGAGGAAAGTGGGGGCATAGTGGTGAAACAAGTGGTCATACCTGTGAGATTGGTATAAGTGGTGTCCACATTGAGAACCAGTAGGAATGCTTTTATTGTCCTAAGGTAGGTTGTCTCAATAATGGGGAGGCGGGATGTCACCGAAGATAGTGTGGATGCCATTGATGTTAAAGCAACCTAAGAGCATACAAAGATGGGTGCCCTTGGAGGTTTTTGCATTGGCAAAAGCATGCTTCGATGTGTTCCCAACACCTTTCATTGGTTACAAGCAGGATTGTTTTAAGTTGATGAGGTTTATGACTTAGTATTGTTGTCATTATGATTGTAGATGGATTTGGTTGCATCAACAACACATGTAGTAATGCTATTAGATTGCATCAACATGATCTAGTTTTGAGAATTTGGGTTCGGATGGTCGATTTGATCTGTTTAGTTTCAGATTTCGGTTATTCTGGTTTTGTCAAAGATAATGAATAACCCAATTAATTTTTGGGCAATAAATTTGTAGTGTATCAAATCATAGACTTGATATCAAAATAAAAGAACCATTGAAGGATAAAATCATCACATAATAAATAGAATCCACCTACTTCAGTAAGAAAGATTATTTTTTGCAGTTAAATAGAACCAACATGATTATTTTTGCTGAAATATCCATTAAATATGAAACAATAATCAATTTTCCAACATCTTTTTTTCTAACAATGATAAATCAAATTTCAAATGGAAAAAGTAGATTTATCACAACATACAAAAAAAACTTATTGTGACAAGGAAGAAGGTCGATTAAATTTGATCATAATTGATTTCAACATTGATGTGAGCGGGCTTAATAACATAATAATAGTTTCTTGTTGCTGGATGTCCCGACTTCGGATGATGGATCAAGGGCACTATGATTAACTCAGACACGCAATCGCACGTTGCTACGCCTGCACCACGTATACGACACATTTTTAGGGTGTTGGGGTCATTCTCCTTTTCTTCCTTATCTCCCATGGATTGAGCTCCTTGTTTTCTGTTTGAACTTTAAAACCTCAACCATAACCCTATTATCAATTCGTGGTCCTGCAACTCCTGAGTAAAATAATATGCCACAATTCTAATTGGTTTAGCTAAATCGGCTTGATTATTGATTTAGATCCATTTTGACCAGACATGCATAATTGGATCTGAACTAGGTTGAATCAGAACCGACTCGGTCAAACAAACCCGAATCGAAGCATATTTTGAGATCAAAGGGTGTTTCGGGTTCAAATTAGAGAGAATCCGAACAACCAATTCATGTTTGGCTAGACCCTCAAACCCATTGTGTGAATTGAAGGATCATTGCCATTCTTCATGAAAGCTATAAAGTAGGCTATTCTAAATGCTAATATTTGGTGAAGGCTTCATAATGATAATGTAGCCGTGATCGAAGCATATGAGTCATTTAGACCTAAGAGATGTTTATTGATGTGTTTCTACTATTATAGTTCGAGTTCTTTGTGGCTCACATAGGCCAAATGTACAATCAAGAAGAATGATATTAGAGACAACTCATCCCAATTGTCCTCGAGCATGGTTTGAGGGTTCGGTTGGACCCGACTCAGTTTGGATTTTGGCCTCCATAAGTACAATCAAGAAGAATGGTATTAAAGAAAACTCATTTCGATTGTCGTTCTCGAGCATGATTCTAGGGTTCAACCAAACCTGAACCAATTTGGATTTTGGTCGTTCCAAAAAGAAGCACCACTTGAGGGTGCTAGCTAGCTTCATAGTTGTCAAGGCGTGGCCTTATGTGCATAAGCATGATCTTATGTGCATAGGCATCCTCTAGGCTCGGGTATATATGTATAGTCTATACTTGCAGGTATATATATATAATAGACAACAATATAACACCTTACTAACATGAAATTGAGCATATTCTAGTCAATGCATGCAACACAATGACACATACATAATATAAACAAATAAACAACAAGAGGAACAAATTGAATACAAACACTTGCTAACATTAAATTGAGCATATTCTAATCAAATGCATGCAAGACAATGAACACATAGTATAAACAAGTATACAACAACAAAATGAACAAAGAAGATGGGGGCGCATTGAGTTTTACTTAAAAAAAAAAAATCAATACCTAAACTAGGCGTGCGCCTAGCCTAGGTGCTAGGCCGCCGTTTAGTGCAGTTCGCCTAGGCGCACTGGGGCCTAGGTGTCTCCGTGCGCCTAGGCGCTCCTAGGCCCGCGCCTTGACAACAATGGCTAGCTTAGCTGGTAAAGCCTCTTGGGGGTTGTACCAGAGACCTGGGATCGAATCCCACTATCGTTGAAAATAATTGGTTGGGGTCTAGGCTTTAACCCTCCTTAGATCTGGCTGATGGATTTCTCATAAAAGAAAAAAAAGAAGCACCACCCGAACTCGAGATATTCTATGATTAAGAACTGATTTGGCAGAATAGGGTCGACGAAACCACATCCAAATCAGTAGGAATCAGACCCTAATTGGTCGAATCAAAGCCCAAATTGACTGAACTGGATCCGGACCAGGGCGAATCAAATCCAATCAGGCTGAATCTGATCAGAATCGCTCGAATCAGGCCCGAATTTCTAATTTTTTTATTTAAATATTATTGGACAAAATGGTCTAACCGACTGAAACCGAATTTGAACTGGCCTAATTGGTTCATTTTTCCCTACTTGAATTCAAACCCGAATTCTTAGACATTGTTTTGGAGGTGATCTAGGGTGCCAAATTTGGTTTTTCCTATGGAAACATTGATAGATTCAGTAAACTCAAGGAACATTAACATGAGAAAATTGACCATTGAGATTAGTTCAAACACTACAAACAATATGGATATTGAGGATTTCGTCAGCTAGAGCATTGAGTAACCAATAGGTTGTAGAATGATTGCATCTTTTTAGTGATAAAAGGATGGGCACTTGTGCCAGGGGGGAGAACCATCAACATAATTGAGTTTATTTTTTTGCAGTCTCCAAGTATGTACAATTATCTATATCGAGGGACGGGAAACTAGAACTAGTAAAGTTCTGTCCTCATGGTGGGGACAATATGTAAATATCTGATCCCATACCCATTCCAAACCCGTCCCGTCCTATCCTACTTATGTTTATGCAGGACAAGTCCAAGATAGTTGATTGTATTTTTAACTAAACTTATTTTTGTTAAGAGAAGCAATGAACATATTGAGATCTAAATTCATTATAACATAAAATAATAGTTTCTATGTTTTTGTTATATATATATATACATATATATATATATATATATATTAAATGAATTAAACATATGCATTACAATGAAGATGTATAACTTACTACAAGTCTACAACCAATTAAACACCATGAACATATGATAATTAAGTCAGATATGTTCTAGAAATTTTATAAACAAAAAGCATGAGTTGTATCATCTCCTTAAATATCCTTAAATATAGTATTGGTACAACATAAAATAGGATACTCAACTCATCCGAGTAAATAATCAAACGGAAAAATAAATAACATATATCTAATTGGGTCGGGGTAGGCTAATCCCGACCTTGTCCCAAACCCGGTCGGGTTTATTTTGTGAATTCCAAACCCGTCCAAACCCAATTAGTTCCATCCCAAACCTAGCCAAATAGGGTCAGGTCGGGTCGGGTTTCCCATTTAGGCCGTCCCATTGCCATCCCTATTTGAGGTTATCAATGAACATCAAAAAGGAGATAATAACACACATGGACATAATTGTAGAGGCAGTGGATTGTGTGCAAGATATCATGTTAATATGGCATAACTGAGGTTTACACTGAACATGAAATCATGGAGAACAATAGTGAGGCATGTGTTTATATGAAGTATAATGTCGTAGATGAGTCAGATAGATTTAGAAGTTCAGAGCTCAGGGAAATGCAAAATAGTTGAATATGATTCATAAAATTAATATATCAATAAATTGTATCTTGAAGTTCTTCTAGCTTGCTTCATTTTTGTATCAGGCGTGCAAGAACAAACATGTGATGACAAAACAGAAACAGTAACACTATTATTGAAGTAATGTCAATTCGATGTTCTACAAGTACTTGTTTAATATGCTCCAAGTATTTCATGATAGGTTGTTAGCAATTGTTAACAGTGTGCGAGTAATGTGTAACCCCTTGAGGTTTTGAATACTGTGAGCCATTTAATTTATTGAAAACAATAAATACTATCATTTGGTTGACAAAAAATTGTGAATTTGGGAATTTTCATTGTAACTTTATCACTAGGATTAAGTTCAAAATTGAAATATAATTATAGTATTAGATAAATATTTCATAGTGATCTTCTGATTGCTCAATTTTAGATCAAAAAATGTGTTGATCCAGGATGTACCAAGAGATTGGAGTTTATTTTCATTCTTTACAATGGGTAAATTTGTACTGGACTGTTTCAATGGGATTTTCTTACTGTCCAAGACCTATCTTTGCAGTTTTTTTATATTCATGAAATTACATTATGCACGTTAGAGTTTGTTGGCATTTTCGTCCAAATTCTGTTGTCACATACTGCATTTTAGTTTTGCTTTTGTTATTTTACAGTAAATTCATTTCTTCATTGCTGTCTTTTTCAGGCCGCTGCAGCAATGTGTGTGGGAATGGGAAGCTTCTCCGACCCTGTCAAGGCACAAGGACTTGCCCATTTTTTAGGTTTGTTTAACCGTTCTTTGCTCCGAGTATTTGTTTCATCTGTTTCTAATATAGCTTCATGTAATCCCTATACAACTAAGGTTCACAAGAGTTGTGGTAGCAAAATCTGCGTGTAACAACTATCTCATGGCTAATTATGGCCTATTTGTGTCTTCTTAAGACAATATTAGATATATTTAAGTAAATATGGAAGCCTGTTTCTAATATTGTAACAATTATATTTAGGAGACTTTCCGGGCAATATGCTTCCATGTTTATTTAAATATATCCAATAATGCCTTAAGAAGACACAAATAGGCCATAATTAGCCATGAGGTAGTTGTTACATGCAGATTTTGCTACCTCAGCTCTTGTGAACCTGAGTTTTTTTTTCTTGGCTTGGAGGTCGTTCATTCTCCTCGTGGATATTTGGTATCTCAGATCAAATAATGCCATGACTTGATAACGCGAGCTCAACTCAATGATGAGAAGACTCTTGACACTCCCTTGGATCTTAACATGAAACTCTGTCACCTATATATTAGAACTTTGGTGGTGTATCACCAAGGGGAGGGGAGATCATCGAATCTCGGGACGAGCATGCAAAAGCATTTCTTCATTAATTCATTTTCGTCAAATATGAACCCGTAAGGTCCTTTCAAAGGACTCTTATGAGGTACAATGGAGTTCCTCTAGCCAATATGGCACTAAACATGACATAAGAGTCCCAAAACACTAATGCAAAAATTTAGCCTAAAATAAGTCCGAAAATAGCAAATAAATAACGAAAAAAACAAATATCTAACTAGCCCAAACAATAAGGCTAGCATGCCAATAGTTAGATAAGGACTCCATGTGGGCTACCCTCAGTTGTCTACGACTGTAAACGTGCACATCTGGTCGTCTGGTGTCCGCCCCACAATGACTCATAATAGTTGGGTTCTCGTCTAGAGCAAAAAGGTGGAGAAGTAATCGTTGTGGATGTGGATCGCTCGTGACGAGCATTCTTAAGAATCTTGGCACTGGCACCAATAGTGTTCAATGATCCCGTGTAAACTAGAGAAAGGTCCTTGCTAGAGATCTAATTGAATTGCAAACGACGAAATAGATGGAGAACTAGTGCAACAATGAGAAGCAGCAAGGTAATCCCACACAACTTGAGCAATTAACCGATTCTGTTGTAGATAGATTAAGGGTATCATCAACGGTGAAAAGAATGACACGATCATCGACAAAGCGCCACTCGAGAAAGCCTTATGTTATAGCCATTCATAGGGGATTGTGGGATATATTCCATCACTGTAATCCCTAATATCACTGCCTTGATGATAAAAGTTTCATAGACAATAATTATATGGTTCTTCTAGCTGAACATAAAATCCCTCTAAGCACATCGGTGGCGACCGACACAAAACAACAAAATGAAGAAAAAGAAGCAAAAATTGGACGAAAGGAAGATATTTTACTGAACCACAAAGTGTCTAAAACGTCTCAATTTAAGCCTTAAATGTAATTTACACAACCTAAAAGAAACTAGCGGGAAAATAGCTTAGAAGTTAGACCTGCATAAAAATGTGAGAAGCTGAGCTGATCCTGAATTGCAAAACTCAACCAAAATGAAAGAATGCCAGTTGAAGATGCTCAAGGGGCTGAAATTGAACTTAAATCTCCAATTTTATGCAAAAGCCGATTTGACTAGAGAGAAGCTAAACTGAATTTTTTTTTTTTTGAGATCAATAGGTGTCCTGAAACCTTTCGGGCAATGACCAGTGTTATAAAAAGTGGCCTAGGCGGCCAACCTAGTCCTAGGCGGTGAGAAAAGCGGCTCAAGCCTCTAGGCGGGGCTACGCAGCCGCCTAGGTAGGTCTAGGCGAGGCTAGGTAGCCGCCTAGGCGGGCCTAGGCACTATAACGTATATAGATGTTATTCTATTATTGGTAATCATAAATTTATGGTTTGGAATGTACTAATATTATGGATATTATGATATTGTCTGAGATAATATCATACTTGCTTCTATTCTTGTTAATCTTGAGTTTATGGTTATGTATGTGATACATGCTCTTTAAAATAATAGTTGAGATAATCTTGAATTTATAGTAAGTTAAAAAATATATATTATATATAATATCAAAATAATAATAAAAATAATTAAAAAATACAAAAATGCCTAGGCGTTAGACGGTCCCCCACTGCCCGACTAGCGCCTAGCGCTTTTTAGAACATTGGCAATGACCCACTTCAAGCTTGGACTAATCCCTTCGGGAGTGAAACCCGACCCACTTGACAATTCCCACTTCACTCCTGGGTCAATCGAGGGGAGGAGGAGTTGAACCCACAACCTCCTCACCAAAGTATCAATTGCTTTGCCAACTCTCCTATCCCCTGGTGGGTGAAATTTTCATATTTGTTGTTGCAGTTAGTGGGGCATATGATTTGATGTTGATTTTTCTCCAGATCCTCAACAACAAGTGCGCTGAGAATTGTAGCTTCTACCTTGCTAGGATTCTGTAGCTCAAAAATCAGTACCAAAATCTACTGGATGTGGAAGACCTAACAAAATTAGTGATCATGCGTATTGTTGTAATTGGGAATACTTTTACTGATTCAACCAAGTTTTGGTATGCATTATAGCATAGATAGCGAGGAAATTGGGCCCCCAAAAATCCTTTCAAATATGTTTTTTTGGGCGATGTGCCTCCATCGGTTCTGTGACCAAAATAGTAAAACAATGATAGTTTTGTAGCTGAAATTGGTAACTATGGTTTGCTACGAGCATGGTTTCAAAACACGACCAATAACGGTACGTATCAGTCGGTACGTACCGGTTTCGGGCCCAATCGAACCGATTCCACCTTCGAAACCGGTGCTGAACTTGTACCGACTGATACCTTCCAATATCGGTCCGTACCGATCGAGTTATGCAGGTATCGGCCAATACCGATATGTATCAGTCGGTTCGGGCCCAAGTCGTCAACAACATGTGGAGGGGGGCATGTTTTTGTGGTGCTTTTACATTTTCTCTCCATTATCTCCCACCCACTAGCAATTGCACATGCTGGGGGATCCATGTACTACTACTAGCATATGGAGAGGGCATCATTTGAGGAGTTTTGAGGGCCTTAATGCTATATATATACCCCCTTACCTCATATGTCTAACGCTAATAGCGAGGAGAGAAGAGAAAGAAGAAAGAGAAGAGGAAGGAAAGAGAGAAACAATGAAAGAGAGGAGAGAAGAGAAGAAGAGAGAAGAAGAGAAAAGAAATGCTAAAACTTAAACCTAAAGCTCATAAAGCCTATCTTTTATTTTATATAATATATAATTTTTTTATTTAATTTTTTGATTTTATTTTAAATTTATTTCATTTTGTTTTTTTAAAAAGACTGATACATGTTTCGGCTGGTATCGACCGATGCCAAGTCATATCGCCGGTATGTATCGGTTTAGAGCCAACCGATACTGGTACCGATACCCTTATTTTAAACCTTGGCTACGACTAGAGGCATGAATCAAAGTCCATGATACTTTGTAGTAAATTCAGTACCACAATATTTGAAGAAGAGAGTGATAGCGGAAGCCATGAAAGCTTACCTTGTCTTGACGTTGGTCTGTAGATCTGGACCTAGATCTATTCTAATTTCAAAGCTCCATGGATATGCGAGAATTATGATGGAAAGATGAAATAATTAGCTATTATTGCTACTTCAGTGGAGCTGAAGATAGAAGTGATTTTATTGAGATAAAGACTAATCCAACTAGGTAGATTAGTTCAAGTGAGAAGTCTAATTCAAGTGAGGTGCATAAACAGTAGTTTGTTCATGCTAGAATTATGGGATCCTTATTTGTGGACTTTAAATGTAACATCTATTAATATCTGATTTATGGTGAGCAGCTACTTCCTCCAATCATGGAGGTATTTTAGTCAAGTATTACTGCATAGTAAAATTCAATGTTTTAATGGAAAAAATTGAATTTTACTTGCAGAGGTCTATAAGATCAAACTTTGATCCCAATTCGTGCAACCTGTTTTTAATATGTTCTGCTTGAGCTGTAGTCTGTATCTGTTTGGCCATGAGTTTGCTATGGTGGAACTTTTGAGAGTTGTAATACTGCTCACTAAATCGTCTTTTTATATCTATAGCGACTGAGATTGTTTTTATTATTAATTGGAGTTCTTATTTTGCAGAGCATATGCTTTTCATGGGGAGTTCTGAGTTTCCAGATGAAAATGAGGTTTGTATTATCTTCTATTTCATTATCATTCAAGATTTATATTATTTTTTCTATCATGATTTGTCTCGATGATTACCTTAGTACTTGAAAGTCAACTAAATAGTATATCTAGGGAGTTGCTTATACTTTATACCATCGCATGTACCATTGCCTTCTAATATTTTCAATGACCGCCCACTATGTCCTAACAAGTTGAATGGCAAACATGCCAATTTCAAACTTAGATTTCTAGTGATCATTTGAAGGACATCATAACTAAGGAAGCACAAATACCCCAAAAAAACCCTCGTACCCATATCAGATACGAATATGACTTGGATACGTATCCACTTCGACATTGAGTATCTGGAATAAAAAAACAAAACAAAACCAGGGTATTGGATATGCCCGGATATGGGTCCATTTCATCCGGGATGCTGGATACAAGCTACTGGATACGTTCGGCAGCAATGGCTCCAACAGCTGTGGTTACCACGTGTACACACACAAGCGAAGAGGAAAAAAAAAGAGGATCATAGGAGGAAGAGGAGGGGAAGAAGAAATAAGAAGAAGGTTAGGGAGGAGAGGAAATCACCTATTCAAAAGGGGACATGCTGTTGTCCTCTACAATGGAAATGAGGAGGAAGGATTGGCGGCCCGCTGGGGTTGGACGACAGCAAGGGGGAAGAAGAACGAGAGGTGGCAGCTTGTTTCCTTTTAAGGTTTCAGTGAGAAGGGATGAATCGGGCTTAAGAGGAGTGGGATTTGGATGAATGTTTGAAGGGAAGAGAGATGAACGACATGGGGTTTTGGTTCCTAAAGAAAGTGCATGGCTTCTCGGGGTTTGTTATGAACGTTTGGTCCGTTCCTTTTTCTTATATATCTAAAATTGTCGTATCCTTGCCGTATCTGTCTCCTAATTTTGTAGGATTTGTCATATCCCATGTCTGTGTTCGTATCTGTATCCGTATCCATTCTTTAGAGATCATAATTTTATCTACTCTATTTGAGTATTTGGTCTCTATTCTTTTGTTTTTGCCAATTAAGGATCTTTTAAGGCGAGAACAATATAGTCAAGGCGTTAAGGCGGACTCAAGGCGCTCAACCTTACTGGCGCTTGAGGCGAGAGGCGAGGCGAGCGCCTGATTGAAATAAGGCGTGTAAGAAAACTGTATACACACACACACACACACTATAAAATGACTAGTTGAAACAAGTTTGTATAATCATACAGCATGTGCCATTATCGAGTTCTATAATCTATATCATCCTCATCTTAAAAACTATAAAATCTATATAATATAGATTGGGATCTAGGCCTGGATGCCTATAAGTAAGATGAAAAAAATGTGAATTGAAGATGTGAAGTAAACATATAAAGAATTATAACACTATACAACTGAATCAAAATCTGAATTAAAAAACTGAGAGGAGAGTTTTGATGGGCAACATTATACTCACTTCGTGACGGATGTTGAAGGCAGCCCCAAAGTTTAAACCGTAACCTGCCCGATCGTCACGAGTTCTTTTTTATCTTGCTCAATTGCGTGGAAGATTTGAATCTACAGGGCAGGGGATCCTCTGAGGTTATAAATTCATAGGATCGGATATGTTAAAGCTAAAATTGAATCACAACCGTCCGTTAGCCCTACTAGTGAATCACGCTCAGTCCCAAATGGCATACGAAAGGATGGTTGTGATTCAATTTGACTTAAATGAGGCGTGCGCCTCGACCGCCTCAGGGTGTAAGGCGGGCGCCTCAAGCCGACTTATATACTTGCTCTCGCCTTAATTCAGATGAGGCGCCCTTGCTCGCCTCGCCTCGCCTCTCGCCTCAGGCGGGCGCCTCGGCTCGCCTTAACTACACTGGGCGAGAAGTTGAAGAATTAAAATAGCTACAATTGGTACTATCGTCCTGTGGAAGTTGAGTTTCCATTGTTGAAATTATGAGGATTAAAAGAAGTGTCTGTTGGCTGGATGAGGCATCAAGAACTGACATATTACCTGATAACTTTTTTCATGAGTTGGATTAGAAAAAGAATGATGGGGCTAGCCTAATGCTTTCCTCAACCGACTGTCCCTTGACGAAAAGTGCTCTTGAATGTAATGGTTAGTCGAGTAATTATAGCAAGAAGCCCTCACTGCGGGCCGTGATAGGAACAAAGGCGAGGGTGGAGGAAGATAAATGGTATCACATTGTGACTGAAAAACTTGCACATGTGCACATGACTTAAACCCGAACAACATGACTAAATTATAAGACGATCAGCCGCCTCGATCAACATGTAGCTTTTAAATTTACATCTCAAAATCCATGTTGACACCAAGTCATCTACATCAGCTACTTAGATTACTAAGCAACTAGGAAGCACTGATACTTCCCTATATGTGTCGTGCCCGTATTTGATATGTATCGGATACTTGTATACACAGATACGCCTTGGATACATATCGGATATGCGTCCATATGTTTCCCAATATTTTAATATATATTTTATTTGGATACTTTTCGGATACACCGTGGATATGACGTGGATTCTCTTTGGACCAAGGTTTGGAGTTTCGGCCGAAATCGATCGTTTCGGCCGGTTTAGATCGGTTTCGGTCGGAACCGGTCCCAAAACCTCTAGTTTCAGGTTTCGGTGTTCTGCACTCAGTAAAAGCAGGAGTGGGTTTAGGATAAGGTGTATTTCAGCATGACAGCTTGATAGACATATTTACATAAAAATATGAGTAAATGATCTTTATGTTCTCCATTTACTTTACGTTATTTTATGTAAATAAGCAAATACCCCCATTTGGATTTAATAAAAATATCAGAACAATCAAAATCCAAAGGAATCAAAATGTAATTTTTCAGTTCCTATACAAAAGCAGACTTTACAAGTTTTGGCTAAAAAAGAAAATTCGGTGAAAAAAAAACACAGTATTTTGGAAAAAATCTCAGAAATCTTGAAGTATAAGATCAACTTAAAAACCCAAAGTCAGGTAAAATATTTTGAATCTGTTAAAAAATTCTTTCACAAGAACTCTTTTGTCCTCCAGACTTAGCCAAAATTCAGAATCACAAATTTTCAACTTTTTGACAAAAAATAGGGGTAAAGCAAAAACCACGCTCTTTTGAAAACAATACCACTATGAAGTGGGTACTGATATAATTATTTTATATTATTTTTATATTTTGTAATTATTTTAAATTAAAAAAACGAAACTGAAACCACCGAAACTCCGATCCGAAACTCCGAAACCGATCCTTGGTGGGCGAACCGAAATCGAAACCAAAACCAAAACTACAAACCTTGCTTTGGACACAAGAGGGGTCAAAGTATAATTATTTTTAAAAAAACAAGATTTTTTTTTTGCAGTTTTGTAAACATTGTGATGTTTTGTTTGGAGTATCAAGTGTGATGTTAAGTTTTAATTGTTAAATGATACAAAAATGATGGATTATGAATTTATGATTGATAAATGCTTTTTTCATTAATTTTTCTTGCATCTCCATGTGTTATGTACTTGTTTTGGACCTTTTGTCTTCATATTTTTAGATAACCTAATTAATGGTTATTATATATAATTAATTTTTTATTCATGTATACCTGCCGTATCCGTATGGTCGTATTCTATTTTTTTAGGATTTGTCGTATCCCGTGTTCGTGTCTGTATCCGTGCTTCCTAGCTAAGCGGTCTACCTAGTTGTTCATGGACTTACAGACTGTCTGACCACCTTGACAACCTTGACTAGGATACCTATCTAATACCCTCCTTACCTCTGCCATGTGAAGCTTGAGGCTCATAACGCAGCCCCTGATGTTTTACAAGCACTATATTTGAACTTATCCAACTAGTGTTCTCGGTCCATCTAGAAACTATGAAAGTTGTAATGTCTTTCAGTCTAAGTAATGCAACTCTGATCAATGCTACTTTGTTTTCCTTTTATATATACCTAAGCAAAACAGCAATATCTGCAACAAGCGTATGTCTGCAATAAGCGTACATCAAACGATCTGATTCCTTTCTGTAGATTCAGCCCTGAGAGTTAAATATATATATATATATATATATATATATATATATATATATATATATATATATATATATATATATATATATATATATATATATATATATGCTTTTGAATACTCACATAGCCATGTCGAACGAACTAGTTGAGATTGTGTTCTTGTTTTCATTAATTGATATTGCCAATTTGCCATCCTTGAATTTTCTGGAACATTAATTATCTAGTTATTTGCCTGTGTTTTTCCGTTGGAACATTGAGAGTTCATGGCATGTTGTGCGTGCAGTCCTTCTTAGTACTTTTTCCTTTTAAGATGCTCGTTGGTATATAAAACAATGAAACCGAGAATAGGTTTAAGTTTTTCCCCAGTCCAGAGCTTAGCAGACCATGGTTTTAATCAAGTTTTGTAGTTTCGGTTTCCGTTTTGGTCTGGACAATGAGGATCGGTTTCGATCGGTTTTGGCGTTTCGGATCGGAGTTTCGATGGTTTCGGTTTCGTTTTTTAAATGTAAAATAATTATAAAATATAGAAATAATTTAAAATAATTTCACCCGGTATCCATTTTATATTGGTCTTGTTTTCAAAAGAGCATGGCTTTTGCTTTACTCCGACTTTTTGTCAAAAAACTGTAAAATCGTGATTTTGGATTTTGGCCAAGTCTGGAGGAAAAAAGAGTTCTTGTGGAAGAAATTTTTTGTAAATTCAAAATATTTTACCGATCTTTGGATTTTTAAGTTGATCTAATACTGATAGATTTTTGACATTTTTTCCGGTCTAAAATACTTTGAGGTTTTTGTTTCATCGAACTTTCTTTTTTAGCAAAAATTTATAGAGTTTGATTTTGTATAGAAACATAAAAATTACATTTTGATTACTTTTGATTTTGATTTTTCTGATATTTTTATTGAGTCCAAATGGGGGGTATTTGCTTATTTACATAAAATAACTTAAAATAAATGAAGTTATTTAAATGTTTTTTTATGTAAATATGGCTATCAAGATGTGCTGCTGAAAAGCACCTTATCCTAAGCCTAATTCTCTTTTTTTTGAGTGCTGAGTTTCAAAACGGAGGGTTTTGGGACCGGTTTCGACTAAAACCGATCTGAAACGATCGAAACGGATCGGTTTCGGCCGAAACTCAAAACTTTGGTTTTAATTAAGCAGGAAGTTGTGAATTATGAAATATAATGCATTTCAAATGTTTTGTATGGTAATTAAATATCTAGTGTGTCTGATGTACCTCGTACCATATTTGATTTCGTAGGCATTGCAATTGACTGTACAATCTCAAGGCATGCGGAGAAAAAGCCTTTTCAAACACATGTGCAGATAAAGGTTAAAAAAATAAGAAGAATTGTATGTGTTATTTGGGAGAACATGGTCCATTAAACACACATCTTAGTTAAATGCTTTTGGGATTAGGTTCCATATATAAAGTTATTTATTCTTAATGTTGATTTTAAATCCTGCACTTTACGCCAAATTAAGCTCACTTGTTTTGAGAAGTAAATTAATTGTATTCAAATCTCAGGGGGCGGGGGTGGTGGTGCCATGTATTAAGGCCATAGTTAGAATGGACACAAAGCTCCAAATAACTTGAGTTCAGAACACTGGCACAATATATGCCTCACAACACGCAGTCCATACGCCATAGAACACAAACAAAGCCAAAAGAAAAACTATCTAAACAAGCAACAAAGCAAAGATCAAGGGGCATAGGAGATCGTTAAGCTCACTTTACAAATGCATCATGAAGCAATATATGGTGCCGACACTTTTATACAAGTATAATGGACCAATAGCATCCTCTATCTGTTCGGCCTTTCAAAATTATTTTCCAAGATTTCTGTCACTAGCAATGGATTGATAACCATGTTTTTTTTGATCCAAGAATACCCAGTCTGCCCAGTACAACATTTTGGGTACAGATGAGGTGGTTATTATTAAGAAGGATAATCAAAGGACCATCGGGGAAGGACAATACACAAGGTCGGAACCAGGGACCCCATCCTGGAAGCTGACCTGTAACTTGGTACATATTGCGTAGGTATTAGGGGTGGCAATGGGTCGGGTCGGGTCGGGTTCGGGTCGGGTTGAGACATGTATAAGGGCAAAACACCCAACCCGAACCCGACCCGTTTAATAAACGGGTCAAAAACTTAAACCCAAACCCGACCCGCATAATAAACGGGTTGACCCGACCCGACCCGTTTAACCCGTTTACTAAACGGGTCGGGTCGTGTCGGGTCGGGTTGGCTCAGGTTGGGTCAACAGAACCCATGTAAACCTGTCAGGTTGGGTAAAGACCAGTCGGATTGGGCCGAGTTTGATCGGGTTGGTTCGAGTCGGGTCGGGTCGGGTTGACACGATCCATTTGTTAAACGGGTCAAGTCGGGTCAATCGGGTTATAAGTAAAAACCCGAACCCGACCCATTAAATAAACGGGTCAATCGGGTCGACCCGTTCATGACCCGAACCCGTTTAGGCCAAACCCAAACCCGCTAACTTCGGGTCGGGTTCGGGTCGGGTTGGCGGGTCGGGTCAAGAATTGCCACCCCTAGTAGGTATACATCTAAACCCTTTTTGATTCATATCAAACTATATAATATATCATAAACTAGTGCCTAAATCTTTTTCCCGACTTATATTAATTTGTTTTCCTAATTTTCCTTTTTTGGAATTTTTTTTATTTTTTATTTTTAAATCTGAAATTGAAACCACCGAAATTCCTTTCCGAAACTGTTGAAACCGTCAAAACAGTAGAAACTGATCCCTGGAAAGTTGGACCGAAACCGAACTTGAAACATAAATCTAAAACCTTGGAGTAAGTACTCTTATTTCTCTCATAGCATGATGATGAACAGGATTGTTTAAGTAAGCATGGCGTAGAAGCCCCATGGATGAACTGCCAATCCTTTGGGTCCAAGGCTAATCTATCATCTAAGGAATCAAAAGTAGAAAAGGCCTAAAGTGCTTACAAGGCCCTAGTATACTTGACCCAACATCTTTCGCTTCTCTGTATGTTCCTAGTTGTCTTTTCAAACACTTGTTTCTTTCTTTCGCAATTTTCGATATGTGTATGAACACACTTTGGAGCCTCATTGAGATATACCTTGCTATAATACGCTGAAATTAGAAATAAAAAAATAATTTTGTTTTTTGTTATAAAAACTCTATCCTAGTTGTATATTCCCTGCTATATCCCCACATACATTTTTTTTTCTGATTTAGGATATGCATTAAACATATTGAATAAAGATCCCCATCTATCTAATTAATAATAATATTTGATACAAATACTGTATGGATATGGAGTGGGTAGAAGTATCCGTGTTTAAGGTTTTAAATCTCGATTTCGATGTTGATTTAGGTCTGTCAAAAAAACAAAATTTGTCAGATTTTGGTCAAATGTCGGTGGAGATTTTCTATTTGTAAGGAAAGAATTCGAGAGAAATTGGTTGATTTTGGTCATATATCTATTGACTTCGATCAATAAAGTCAAATATCGGTCTTTGATGAAAAAAATCAGAATGGAGGAAAATATGAAATATTTCATTGTGATGGAATCTTTTATTGAAAATATGAAAAAATTTAGTGACATTGTCCAGAAAAAGGAAATGTCGGACTTCGGTCAAATGTCAGTCATTTTGGCTGACATTTCATGACGTGGAACCAAGATTTGGTATACTCAAAATTTTGGGCAATTTCTAAGTTGGATCATAAAAAACTGACATACTGAGGTCATTTCGTAGGAAATTTATTGATATTTGATGCCATGTCTGTGCCTAGTAATTCACATATGATTCCAATACAAACCAAATAGATATGTGAAGGCTATTAGCAAACTCCACGTATGGTCTACAGTAAACACAGGAAGAAAAGTAATAGAAACCAGATTTGCCATGCATTGGCTTAATATGTTACGTTGTTACATGTTTCTTTCAAAATATGCTAGATGGTGTGAATTGTCCACAACTGAACTTTTTTTGGTGTACCAGTTAGGGATTCAGACAGAACACTCTCTACTATGATCTGTTTGTGATAGAATTATGCTGTAAGTCTGTAAATGTATGTTGGAATGGTATTGTAAACAAATACTCTTGACTATGATCTTGTAGTGTTAGAAGTTTACTGTAAAGCGATGTCTGGTATTGTGAACAGAACCATTTGAGATGTTTGACCGTGTGTAGCAGCAGCTCTGCAGAGTCAAGGGGTGTAAGAGATGGATAAGGGAATCATAGACACTTCCTATTTTGAAGAGCTTTTCTTTATATAGGAATCTATGGCAATATACGTGTTAAAATATGGCATAAACTTTTATTAATGGAAACTTTGTGATTTTTGTCAAAAAGTATGTATACTAACCTCCTTCCTTTAGCTTATCCATTTTGCTCCAGTTGTTTGTTTACATTCTTGTTTACCCTGAACAGTGTCTTCCATACCTTAGGTTGGTGGAGTTACTTCTAACCTTCAGCTTGTCAGAATAATCTTTTAATTTAGGTAACCAATTCATGGAAATCTCTCCTTTCTAGATAGTCTATTGTGCTCAGTTGTCCTGTCCATGCTTCTATTATCCATTGTGCACTTAAACTCAGATTTTAGATTCTAGAATTGTGGTATCATCTTCATTATTCAGACCTATGTCTTTTTTGATGTAAACTTTTAACTTATAGTTTGTCGTGGTACTGGCTGGTGATAATGACTTAACAGCCATTTAACTGCCAATTTTATTCTTCTGCTTTTCAGTATGATAGTTATTTGTCCAAGCATGGAGGTTCATCAAATGCTTACACTGAAACCGAGTTCACCTGCTACCACTTTGAAGTTAATCCAGAGTACCTCAAGGGAGCCTTAAAAAGGTGACTGTTAGTGCTTGCATTACTCATTGTTATGACTCGTAGACTCGTAGTTTTATGTCATTGTTCATATATATTGTTATCTCACTGATTTAACTATTCTTTCGATTAATCTCCGACTATTTTCCATGGTCAAATTTTTAATATCCCTACCTAGAAGGACCCTGCCAGTGATAAAGATTGCACATGTATATAGGCACGTTCTTTATAAAATCATTTTGTTTCCACAGGTTCTCTCAATTCTTTATATCGCCATTAGTTAAGGCTGAAGCTATGGAACGCGAGGTATTAGCTGTTGATTCAGGTAATTTATAATGCTTATTTATGTGGTCTTTCATGTTTGATCTGATGTGTTTATTTCCTCTCTAATTTATTTGTTTCATATAACATTACATCCTACTTGTTTCCTGAATTTTTTTTTCTCAAACAGAATTTAATCAAGTACTGCAAAGTGATAGTTGCCGTCTTCAACAGCTGCATTGTCATACATCTGTTCCGGGTCACCCTTTTAACAGATTCTTTTGGGGTATGCTTGCCACCACTGTCAATCTCTTGCTGTTTATAACACCAGTTTCCAAATTACGATGGTTGAAGCTTTTGACCCATGTGCAGGAAACAAGAAAAGCCTGATTGATGCAATGGAAAGTGGCCTAAATTTGCGAGGAGAAATCATGCAAATGTACAATGAAAATTATTATGGAGGAATGATGAAGCTAGTGATCATTGGGGGAGGTAAGGTTTGTCCTATTGAAGCATCTACCTTGCTCCTCATTACCTAGTCTGGAGTTCATAATAATCACAAATGATTTTTTAAAAATATTTTTTTGATGGACAATTGTTTTAAAATAATCACAAATGATATTTTAAAATATGAATAGACAATAATTAAAGGCATTAGTTTTTCAACAACTTCATGTTCTGTTTTCATCATTGCAGAGTCCCTTGATATCCTAGAGGATTGGGTTGTAGAGCTTTTCAATAACGTTAATACTGGTCATCAATTAAAGACAAGTGTTGAATATGATATGCCTATTTGGAAGGCGGGTAAACTTTATAGGTTAGAGGCGGTTAAAGATGTTCATACCGTTGATTTAACATGGACACTGCCATGTCTTCATAAAGAATATCTGAAGAAGCCAGAAGATTATTTAGCGCATCTCATGGGCCATGGTAAGATTTTTTATACCCTTACATGATATTTTTGTTTGAAGTAAAAGATATTGTTGCTTTAGACCATTCAACAAATAGGATAGGATTGCTGTGCTTGATGCTTTGATAACTTATAACCTTGCGTGCCATTGGTAGGAGTTCAACACTATTCACACTCTTCGTTACCCCTTTATATTACCAAAATACAATGTTGTCAAGGCGACTAGGCGATGTCTAGTTGTCTAGGCCTACCTAGGCAACATTTTTTTTAAGGTTAAAAACTATATATATAAGACAATCTCAAATTTTGAGCATACAATAAACATAATATCATCAAAAATTTCAGGTAAACTTAATCAAACAACTAGAATAAAAAACTATTATAAAAAGAGTATTGAGGTGATCATTATCATGCTACGATTTGATTAGATTTATCAATAATTTTAAATTAGGTAAGTCTTATCTTTTAGATTATGACTGTTTATGAGTCTTTATCTTTTGTTTTCTATTTAAAGGCATGCATGCCTTCCTATTGTAAAAAAGAAGAGAAGATGAATGAAAAATCGTTTGACGACGTCTTTGATCCTGGATTGGATTGAGAAATAGGTGGATTCCTCGAATCTGGTGGACTCCAGATCCCCCCCCCTCCCCCTCCCCCTTTATATCTTTCTTTGCTAAAAGCTTTTTGTTTGGCATGATCTGAGGGTGTTTTATTAAATTTCGAGGGACCCCGTACCTCGTCCCTTAGCACATCGTCTACATACTTTCTAGTCTAGTGTAATCTTGAAGGGTTGCTACATGGTTACATGAGCTTTCTGTTTCCCTAGGTGCCACTTGGCCTTTTAGGATTCCTATCTGGCCCCTCTCTTGCCAAGTTGGCTTATTCAGATTTTTTGCACCAATCTTGGGGGGTGGTGTTGAAATTTTTTTGCAATCTATTGTGGAGCTTTCTTAATTCGAGTCAACATCTTGATGGGATAAAACTTGGAAATGGGATAAGACTTGGATGATAAGAACCACCATGATGATGAAGCAAAAATAGAAAAGTAATTACCCTAAAGTTGAGGACTTTTCCTTTCTGATTTATAATAATACATTTGTCACATTTGACAGTGCGTTGATAGTGGGATGGGGGGTAAACAATGTGCTGGTTTTACAATTCGGACCTTGAGACCTTCCATCATGTTTATTTTGGATGTTGTATTACTAGTTCTGGGTGGGGATTTGTTTATTTTTTCAATTGCGACGTAGCCCCACCAGTCTATTTTACTGAGGTGGTTTGTTGGAAATCTTCTGGTTAGTGTCTTAAGACAAGTCAAAGATGAAAGTCTTGTTGGTCCCTTCTAATATTGTTTGTGATTTCTTTTGTTTGGCTGACTTATTTATTTCCTCAGGTCTTGATGTGCATATTTATTGTACAAGTTCCTGGGTATCTTCTCCGTAACTAGAATATCTTCTTGGGAAAGTTATACACTTGTTTGACCTCTTCGTATATTACTCAATTCAGGTGGCGCTCCCACCTTTTCTTAAGAAACAAAAGAAACTAAAAACAAATAGCACTGTGTCCTTTAGATTTGGATATGTATTCTATTGTAATTCTCTCTAGAATTTTTTTTCTCTTGTGACACGGTTCGTCAATTGTAATTTTTTTGGTTCCTCTCAGTATGTTGTCTATGAATATTAAGAACCTAGAGCTCCTTCCAGGTAGGCTATCTGTTTCTTTAATGGTTACTGATTAAGATAAACAGTTTTATTCGCACGTGTTTCACGTACTTTATATATCATTACTCAAATATTGTGACACACTCATGCTAGTTTCCTTCTGTCTTGTGTCTTATAAGTTACAAGGTACCTCCTGATCATGATTTTGTTTACATCTGACAATGTTTTGTTGCAGACATTTACTAAGTTATCATTGTACATTTGCGGAGAGCTTTTCTAGTGAATGTGTACTTAAAAGTTCAAGGCATCTATATTGGTATGTTTTGAACTGATCAAACAAGAACCTAATTTTCAGAGGCCAGAGGAAGTTTACTCTTTTTCCTGAAAGCTAAAGGTTGGGCAAGTTCGCTATCAGCTGGTGTTGGTGATGATGGAATGCGCCGATCATCTATTGCTTACATCTTTGTGATGTCTATATATCTCACAGACTCAGGAATAGAAAAGGTAAATATAACCCTTTAATAGTTGTTTCTCTTTCAAGATGCACTATTATTATCTTGCTGCCTAGGGATTTTGAAACTTTTTGCATAATGTGTACACTCGATTAAAAAATAAAAAGCATATTCTTCCAAAATACTCTATAAACTAGGTTCAAATGTTCAGTGCAGTACTGCATTATGAAACATTGAGTGCAATTATATAACAAAACAAGGTGCACGGGTTCAAGCATGTCAATACCATATAGAATTAGCCAAACTCCAGAATTTGTTGCATTCTTAAATGCAAAGTTGTTGTTGTATCTTATCTCTGTGAGAAGTAATTAGTGTGTAGCCTTTCATAGTGTACATATATTAGAGACATAAACATGTTTAATATGTTCGTTAATGTACTCATTTATCCTTATATGAGTTTGCACATGTAAAGTACCAATAAATTATGTATATATTGCACCTCTTTTGATTGGATATGCAGTCACTCCAACGCACCTCGAGAGAAGCAAATAAAAATCAAAAGGCCAATAGGTACAATTACAGGAATTACACCTAAATGAGCATGTTGCAGCATAAGGAGTCCAATATATACATAATTTATTGGTACTTTACATGTGCAAACTCATTTATGGAATAAATAAGTACATTAACAAACATCATATTAAACATTGAAGCAAAAAAAAATCATATTAAACATGTTTATGTCTCTAATATAGGTACACTATGAAAGGCTACACACTAATTACTTCTCACAAAGATAGGATACATCACAAAAGTTGCATTTAAGAATGCAACAAATTCTGGATTTTGGCTAATTCTATAGGGTATTACTGTTATTGAGCCCGAGCACTTTGTTTGGTTGTTTTCTTAGCCATGCATCGATTTTTGTGCATGTCTAAGAATAGCTATCAATGTTTCTCGTTCTTTGTGCAGACCCAAAGTCGTCTACATCAAGTTTCCACGACTTGACGAAGCTTGACTCTTGTCAAGGATGACCTTGCATATGTTGATCCAAGGTCCTGCTCGTCTGTCTGCCCTTGCTCTGTCGCCAGGTGCACTCCTATGGTGGTAGACATCCGCGCCATCGTCCCAGGTATTGAGAAGATACTTCTTGTTGCTGCTGCTAGGGCACTGGTGTGGTAGACGTGCAAACTGTCATGCACATATTGCTGAGCACATTTCACATCAAAATATGATATTGCTTCCCAGGGATTTAGTAGCGAAAGATGTGTTGTCAATGAAAAATAGTGCCACTTGCAAGAAATGATAAGGAAAGAAGTAGTCATGGTCAAGATTTATTGAAAGATTTCTGATATGTTATTTTATTGGACACCATGCTTCTGAGGTATGAAGACAAGTACATGGCATATGAGTCCGATCATGGATTTGAGGGCCAAGGTCAGGGATTGCAAAGAGCTCAATACCAAATTTGCTCGCATGGAGAAGGTTGTGGCCTTGTGTGCCATGCCGAGGGACGCACCCAAGATCAAGCTTCAGGAGACCAAGTCTTTCTATGGCGCGTAGGACCCTAAGGAAGTTGAGAGCTTCCTTTGGAACATGGAGCGGTACTTGAAGGCCCAAAATCGAGAACGAAGCGGAGAAGGAATGCAGTGCGCCACCCTATACCTCACTAATGATGCTATTCTTTGGTGGATATTGGATACTAAGCTAGTATACGGAGATACATAATGATTTTTGTTCTTTAACACTTTTGAGAAATTGAAGAATGAGATCAAATGATGGAGATCTGAGCATGTCTAGAGCACATATGAGAGCATAGTTGTCAAGGCGTCAAGGCGAGGCTAGGTGTCCGGAGGGAGCCTAGGAGCCTAGGCGTGGCCTTACGTGCATAGACGTGGCCTTATGTGTATAGGCATTCTCCAGTCACGGGTATATATGTATAGTCTATACTTGCAGGTATATATGTAATAGGAAGCAATATAACACCTTACTAACATGAAATTAAACATATTATAGTCAAATGCATGCAACACAATGACACACACATAGTATCAACAAGTAAACAACAAAAGGAACAAATAGAATACAAACACTTGCTAACATAAAATTGAGCATATTC
Organism: Chamaelirium japonicum; assembly: GCA_947650365.1. NCBI lineage: Eukaryota > Viridiplantae > Streptophyta > Magnoliopsida > Liliales > Melanthiaceae > Chamaelirium > Chamaelirium japonicum. The sequence continues at coordinate 65,484,373 of OX393552.1, forward strand.
TAATTAAATGCATGCAACACAATGAACACATAGTATAAACAAGTATACAACAACAAAATGAACAAAAAAGATGGGGGCGGGTTGGGTTTTACTTAAAAAAAAAAATCATTGCCTAAAACTAGGTGTGCGCCTAGCCTAGGTGCGCCTAGGTGCTCCTAGGCCGCCGCTTAGTGAGGTGCGCCTGGGCGCACTGGGGCCTAACTGTCTCCGGGCGCCTAGTGCGCCTAGGCCCGCGCCTTGACAACAATGTATGAGAGATTGAAATACTTCCAGATTATTGATGATGGATTTTGATCTTTGGTTATACCCAAGGTACAAAAAAATCGATATATTTTGCGATATTTCGCGAAATATATCGGAAAAATGAAAACCCGATACGAAATATCACCTACAATCTCGAGCAGAACTGGAAATGTCAAAATATCGAGCGGTTTCGCGAAATATCGCGATATTTCGAAGAAATATTTCCATCTCCACGAAATATCGCGAGATTTTATCGAAATTTCGCGAAAATTTCGAAAAATTTCGCGAAATATATCCGAAATTCTGTGACTGACTGGTTATAAAAGGGGACTGGGGGGCCTGGTTCTCAGCAGCTTATTTACATATAATAACATTTAAGTAAATATCGTTTTACTTAATTTACTTTAAGTTATTATATGTAAATAAGCAAATACCCCCGCATTTGATTTTAATAAAAATATCAAAAAAATCAAAAAACGAAGGAATCAAAAAGTAAACTTTCAGTTTTAGTAGGAGAAAACAGTTTTTATGGATTTTTATAAAATCTACATGGTGAGAAAAGTGATTAAATCAACTCATTTTTAGCTCAAAAAATTCCACAAGATGTAGAAGTACGAGTGCATCTAGAAAACCATGGTCCGTCTTAGGAAATTTTGAATGTATAAAAACTTTTCTATATAAAAACTATTTTTTCTAGACTTAGTAAAAAAACAGTGTTTCACATTTTAGCATAATTTTTGCACAATTTCAAACTTGCATAACTTTCATGTTTTAAGTCCGCTTTCAAAATCGTTTGAAACATTATTTTAACAATCAACTAATCTTTATTTCAAAAATATTTTTATCCAAAACAAATATTAAAAAACATTTGAAAAATATATATCAAAACCTAACCAAATAAAATTGCACAAGACTCACAGACTCAATACATTGAATACATGTTATGTGAAGCTCTACACCCCTAGATAGGGTACAAATATTATTTGAGTGTTCCAACGTGTATCTATACTTGGTTTATGACTATCCAGAGTTTCACTAAAAAATTCCATCAAAAAATCAATATTTCCACCATTTCTACAAAATTGCAATATTTCCACACTGTTGAAATATTTCCATATCCAGAAGGTCGAAATTTCCACCGAAATGAAGATTTCGAACCTTGGTTATACCTGATCGCATGTTTCCATTGTCATATTTGCCTGATGACAAATTTTGACCATCGAAACTACTGGATTAGGATCTTTTACTATCAGTTTCCCTAGAGTTTGGATTGTTGTTCAGAGATCTTGGATCGACAAATTTGATCCAGATAATCAGATCTAACCCCAGATGATGACGATCAAAGGCATTCGTGGAGGGAATTGAGTTTGTCTTTTGGGAGATTTTGGAAAAGATTTGATGGGTTTTATTAGTGTTTGATTCCTAGTTTTTTTATAGTTGTTTTATGGGTTTGATGTATGTCATGTGGACATTTTAAATTAGGTTCTAGATGGGTTCCATAAGATTAAGTTGGGCTTTAGATATTGGTATGTAAGCATCTTATTAGAGGTGTTGGTTGAAGATAAGTGTGAAAAAGGGGAAAAACAAAAGTAAATATGCCATCGGTTGGGAGAAGGATTCCCCAACCGTGTGATGTTCATACTGTTCATGTACGGACTCCCAAAGATGTCATACGGTTGCGATTTGGTTCCCTCACTCTTCGCCTCCTTTTATGATATATGCCTTGGTGAATAAAAGGTTCAGTTCTTATTACTGAATTTGTGTGTTAGTGTGATTCAATGCCTTCAAAGGTGGTTTCCAAAACCCCAGTGTGATTTTGGAGAGGTGTGAAGACTCATCTACTCTTCTTCTCGTCCTCCTTTATCAGTTTTCTTTAGTTTTGCATTTCTAATCCTTTCAAAGCCTAAAAACAATCTCTTTTACCTGCAATCCTTTTAAACCCATCATCCACCGTCGCTGCTTTTACCAAAAATTACTGATCCTTGCAGCTAAACTTAAAAACCTATTGAAACCACATGAACCCTTGTTTGAATTCATTGAAACTTATTCCATAGAAGCCCCAAATATCCTTAAAGCCTTCTACTTCAAAGCCTCAAATTCCACATCCTAATTAATACCCAGTTATGCCCTATTTTAAATCTGGACTGGCAGTCCATATAATTACCTCTTAAATCCCAACATCCTGTGGTCCGTTCACACCAAAATTTTACTCAAGCTTCCCCATCTATAGACTTACATCGCCACAACATCAAACCTTCATCCGATTCCTGAATCTACCCAAAACAAGCCATGTTACAGCTGCTGCGACTAAAATCTGCATGTTTAACTTTGATCCGAAGCATTGAGAACTTGATCCATTATTATCTGAATTATGCCGAAAATTCTCCTAGTGTGGTACAAAGTGCGGCAAAACCCAGAAAGCGTTGAAGGACCTATTTCATCATCCTGTTGAGTATCTGAAGGCTCCAGAATGAGAGTTTTCTCATCTCTCTTTGTTCCTTTTCATAATTTTGGCTTGTGATTGACCTTGCTTTAGATTAATATTTTCCTTGCTAAATTAATTTAATTTGGTAAAATCACCATCTTTGCTTTATCATTATAATTGCATCAATCTTTAGCGACAAATCTTAGGTTTCCATCATCACAAATAGAGCTGAGTTGGTTTCTTACTTATTGTCATCTTTTCCACATTGCATAGCATCCATGTAGGCATCTAGATCATCTTGTATCATATGTGTATCCAGGTCGCATCATGTCCTATATCATCAAGTTTCAGTTCTTTCCCGAGAATTATGGTTTATGACACAAATTGTGGATTAAGACACAAAGGAGCCTAAGGCAGGTCAGGAATGCTGGGTCGATTATGGACTACGTGGGGAGTTCACATGGATCATGCTCAACATCAATGACATGTTAGAGCAAGAGTAACTTTTTTAGCTTTCTTGTTGGCTTGCAAGCATGGACATATCAAGAGTTGCAAAGGAGTGGTGTACTAGATTGAATGTTGCCATGGCCGCAACTGAGAAGTTGATAGAGTTCAAGAGATCAGACATGCCAAGAAGAACGTACAATCCCGTCTAGAATAAGAGACTACCAGCAAGTCAATAGATGTAAGGTATGTCCTAGGCCTAGCAAACTACTATTGTTGATTTATCAAAGGCTATTTAGCTGAGGCATCTCCATTAGCCAAACTCTTGATGACGATGGTAGTGCATTGCTTGAGGACATGGAGGTACTACTTGATTGGTTCCAAGTTTGTGGTTCAGACAGATATTGCGATCACAATTGACTTCTCGACACAAAAGAAGTTAATCTCCCAAGCATGAAAAATTGCAAGATTTTTTGGCAGTAGTCGACATGTGACTCAAATACAAGACGAGAAGAGATTACGCAACTGGCGCTCTTAGCCGAAAGGCCGAGTGCGCAGCAGTATGCCATAGTGGGGGAACTTGAGGAAAGAGCTACTCAAGGCGTTCCATAACATCAAGTGGATCAAACAACGAAGGATTTTGACATTGCTTGAGGCCACCTACTATTAGACCTAAATGCAGAACGATCCATAGTAGTCTGTGCATCTATCTTGTACGTCAATATGACAGATGGATATCATTAATTGGCGGATTGCTCGAGGCTTTGCCACTTTCCAACCGTCCATATGAGCATGTCTCCATGGACTTCTGTATTTTCTTTCAAAGGACGAAGATGATTGCCTCTTCAATGTTTTCATCAAGCATGTGGTGATGTATTGGGAAATTCCGACGTGTATCATCAGTGATTGGGATTCCATTGAGATTCAAGGTTTACAGGGTGTTTTTTGACGAAAGTTTTCTTATGTCCGAGCTGTAGGCAAGCTTCAATCCACAGACCTAAAGGAAAACGAAGCTTGTGAACATTCTCTTAGGGTACATCACATGGATGTAGACCAATTTTGCTACAATATGCAAAAGTGCGAGCTGTCTTACCACACTTTGTTCAAGCTAATGATAGTGTGATAGGTGACAACCACTTGCACCACTCATGTCAATGATTGGGGATGTAGGGAAAACCCATATGTTTCACCAATTCGCCTCAAACTTGAAGGAGAAGACTAACAACACTAGAGCCCTTTGAGAAAGCTGCCATGTGAATGAAGAAGTAGACCAACATCAAGTGAAGGCCTTTGGAGTTAGAGAAATGTGCACAAGGGTTGATTCGCAACTAGAAAGGCCCTTTCCATGTTCTTAAAAAGGTGGTTAGAGTTTCTTATAAGCTTCAACTTCCGTCGAACTTAATATCCATCATATCTTCCATGCAAGTTGTGTGAAGCTTTACCATGAAGATCGGGAGGACCCGACAGAAGGGTATTGAAGAGACCTTCTGCGACCATGACGTCTATCGAAAAGTAGGTGGAAGCCATGGTGGACAAGTGAATTTTTTGTTGACGAGTTGTCACCCAATGTAGAGTACCTAGTCAATTGGAAGGGACTTCTACATGGGAAGGCAAGCTAGGAGCAGACCGAGACACTATGGCAATTCTAGAAGGAGATATCAGAGTTCCTATGAAAGCATGTGAAAAGGGCATCGACACAAAAGTGGGGAATTGTTACGCATGCATGATTTTGCCTCGCCAGACCAAGCCAAGTATCTTAAGTGTTTATTCTATTCAAAGTGCTTGGAAGACAAAGATTCACATGGACGATTCTAGAGTTCTTTGGAGCCCTCTTGAGTTTTCTAATTCTCTAGAATATTGTAATATCTTGTAAATATCTTAGTAATGATTATTTCATAATTGTGCAAACTCTAAAATGTTCCCATTTGTTAGGGGTTCTCAATTCTCCTCAACTCAGATAAGTTGTAATCTCTCAAATTGATTAATATAGTTCTCTTCCATTCCATATGTTCTCTTTTCTTGTGTGTGAGAAAGTAGTTGAGAGGAAGGTTCTCTAGCGTGAGATAGTTGAGGAAAAGTAGACTCAACTACGAGGAGGTTGTCTGTGACATCACGCTATCATAACCCATAAAAAACCACGTTGCTTTGTTACTCAAAAAATTGGATAAGGGGAGCGCTAGTCTTGCCACAGTGATGAATATTTCTGTTGTTTAAGAAATTGTTCAGATTCATATTTTTAGTGGAGCTAAATTTATTCGGTAGTTTAAGTCTATTGCTTGCAATTTAAATCATTTAAAATTGTTCATCCTCATCTGTCTTCATTTTATATTATTTTATGAATATCGTAAATTCGTAATCATGACTATCTATGTTTGGTAGGTTAATGAGGTTATCGGAGTTGTATATCAATACATTAAGTTGCTACGTCAATTCGACCCACAAGAATGGATTTTTAAGGAGCTCCAAGGTATTGGAAACATGGATTTCAGATTTGCCGAGGAGCAACCCCAGGATGATTATGCAGCAGGACTTGCAGGTTGTCCTTTTTGCATTTATTAAATTCATAATCTGTATGTTTTGATAGTTTTGCTAGGTTGTTAATTGTACATTATGGGTGGTAACCGTAGATATTATCTTTAGGCCACTAGTGTAGGTAAAATCATGGTAGCACACATGCTCCATGTTTCATCTATGTGCACATGAATTGTTTTATGTAGGATTCTCTTTGCATACACATACTGGTGCAATACATATGATTATGCCACTTTCTGGGCAATGGAAGTTAGGTCTGGCACCACCCTACCAGGTGGATATATATCTTTTATGTATAGGAAAATAGTGGAAATCAAGCCATTATTATGCCGTTATGAAAGTCTAATATGTGACTCATTTAGGTTAAACTGCTGCAATTTTTGGTACCCCTCATTCGTATTGGAGAATAAACCTAACAAGCTAAGAAGCACTGGCACTGGTACGGGGACACGGGTACGACACGACACGGGTTTGCCGACACGGCAAATCGTAAAAAAGGACACGGGTACGGCGGGGACACAGCAAAATAAATTACTATTTTTAAATTTATATTTTATGTGTGTTTGCAATTCATATATATTTCAATAACCGAAAAAACCTCATATAAAACAACTAAAATGAAAATTTAATGCATACTGAATCGCTATCGTTAGTTACACCCAGCCCGATCGGTGAATTGCAGACAGCTCTAAATGGTATGGAAAATAACGATTGTGTTTCAGTTTCGACTTCAATCTATCTGAAACCTCAGAGGATAAGATAAGTTAAAGCCAAACCTGAATCGTAACCGTCCATCATAACCATCCTAACAAGTGAATCACACTCAGACTCAAATGGCATGCAAAAGAACGGCTGCGATTCAGTTTTGGCTTCAACCTATCTGATCCTCTGAGGTTATACCACAGCTTGTAAACCGACCCTATATCGAATAGTCCAACCCGCAGTGTCCCGAGTGTCCGAGGAGTGTTCGGCGAGTGTCCGACCGTGTCCGGCTCCCGGAAGCACGTAGGACATGGCACATGTGTGTTCGACAGTGTTCTAAAAACCAGCCCAGGCGGCCGCCTAGGTGCTAGGCGGCCCCCACCGCCTCGCCTAGACCCTAGCGCTCCAGAAAAGCAGCCAACCTCCCAGGCGGAACTAGGCGGGGTAAGGCGGCCGCCTAGGCGGGCCAGGTGGGATCAAGCGGACCAGGCGAGCTGAGGCTGGCCAGGCAGGATAGGCGGGCCAGGCGGACCATGTTTGTTTTTGTTCTTGTTAATCACTCAATCTTGAATTATGGTTATATACTTGTTCTTTAAAATAATGGTTTGGGATAATCTTGAACTTATATTAATTTTTAAACATATATATATATATAATATAATATAAAAATAATAATTAAAATATTTTAAAAAAAGCAAAATGCGTAGGCGCCGGCTAGGCGCTAGGCGGCCCCCCACCGCCCGACTAGCGCCTAGTGCTTTTTAGAACCTTGGTGTCTGGTGCGTGTCCGGGGAGTGTGACACGGGTATGGGAGGCCTGGGGAAGTGTCCATGCTTCCTAGCTAACAAGGGATCTGTTCAACTCGACTGCCATTACCGACATTGTTATGTTTTTCTGGACCACATATGACATCACATTTTGTTTTTGTGACTTACAAAATGATTTAACATTTTTATTGCTATCGTGTTCCATTAGGAAGATTAAGAAAGAGAGAACATCAATTATAATCAAGTGTCCAATTAGTTTGTCAGTATTTGGTTCTAAAGTTGATACCTAAGTCACTTCAGATTCTTAGAATTGCTTAAAATCATTACCATTTTATAAATTGTGTGATGGCCGATGAGGTTATGCGACCAAGTTCCAGGCCTTGAAAGACATGTGAAGGCCATGACCCGCCAACGAGATCCTAGATTATTAGCCATTAATGATTTTGTTGTGCTTATATGAAATATTAATTTAACGGCTCAAACTCCCCGAGGAAGATATGCGACGAGGACATTAGGCCTCAGATCACGTTCGTTTACGACCGTCGATGTAGGACAGCCCAACCAGTCTCGTTTAGGTTTGGATGATGATCTTGCATATATTTGGATGATAGGCTCATCTATCGGGACTTGCTTAATTTTTTTGTTATTTGTTATGTATTTCGGAGCATTAATTAGGGTTAATTTTAAGCGTACATATTTTGATTGTTCTTGCTTTCGTTTAGTCCCGCATTGCCCATGGGAGGCTTATGTACAACCTTGGAGGGTTATTTAAAGCCCCCGGGCCTTTCATTATCTTCTATGCTATGATTAATAAAATTTGCGTTTGTAAATGTGTTCCGCTTGGTGGTGCTACCTTGCGAAACCTCTAGATTGTGATACCTGGGTTCCTCCCTCCCCCCCCCCCCCCCTTTTATCTATTATCTATCTTGGGATCGCTCTAGATCTCGTCGAAGAAGAAGAAGAGGAAGAATAGAAGAAGGCAGATGTGAAGGAAGGCTATCAGGTTTCCCCTTCCTCTTTCTCCTTCCCTCTCTCTTTCCCCTTCGTGAGGTAGCCCATCCTGCCCTCTCAATATCCACGCAAAGGCCAGCCCCCCCTCTCTCGTTCCCTGCTGCCGCGTGAAGAGAAGTGGTCGGGCCCCCTCCCCTCTCTATTTCTACGTGAAAAGAAGGGTGAGGGCTTTTTGCACAGAACAGTGATACAGGAAAAGTTATCCGTGTTACCAGCCCTCCAAGGGCACCTGCTGCGACCTGAGCTCCTCCGAAGTCACCCCCTTGCTGTATCAAAAAACTGTTGTCAAAAAACTACTGCTACAGTTTTGCTATTTTGCTAGCTGCTACTGTTGTTTCTCTTGTTGTTGATCGTTGTTGTGCTGATTTTGATGATACTGATTGCTATGTGCTGATGTTACTGAATGCTTGCCCTGATTGTTGATTTTGTTGAATTGAGACTCCTCTGGTGGCACATATCAACCGTGGAATCTTGTTCGCTTGAAGATCATCAATCCCTCTTCCATGCTTGTCTATAACCGTGTAGAAACAATGACTGCAGAAAACTCTGGTTAGATTGTTCAATCTTATTAGAATAAAAATCCTTCGCATCATCATAATTGCTGGCTTATGATAGATCCTGCAAGGCTACAACAATATCATAACCATATCAATCGAAACCCATTTGAGCCATGAGGATAATTTTGAAGTCCTTTTTAGGGTTCCAGATATTTTATTATTAAATCTGTTATTGTCCTTGGCCAATGAAAATCTATACATTCCAAACAATCGAATCTTTCTTTAAATTAAATACTTGACACTGCATGCTTGTTTTGCCAAATGATCATTAAAATAATCATTTATCTTGAATACTGAATAATCGAAATGGAATCCTTATATTAAAATTATTGTGAGAATTCTTGTTGATAAACCATCATATAGGCCTTGCATTAGTGTCCTGCATCAACATTGGTATCGAAGCGCTATGCTTGGCTAGGGAAAATCTTTCACACACACAAGCGCATCAGTCTCTCCATATTCATCCATTTGCATCCATACTTAGTTCCCCCTTGCATGCAAACCCGTAGTGGCCTAGAGTACGAGTTTAGTGAATCCCATACCGCAATGGATCCCGCGATGCAAGAAGCCCTAAATCAATTGACTGCCCAAATAACCGCATTGACCATGCAAGTGGCAGAGTCCATTAATGAAACATTAGGCTTAATAGAAGCCGCGATGGCTGTGGCAAGAGAATTGATTGACACAAGCCTCTTGAAAGATCAGGGAGGTACTGATATTGAGGGTTCCCAAATCAATGGGCAAGGTGGAAGGAATCAAGATCGAGTTCGGAACTATGACCGAATCGAGGTAATGGCAACAACGGTGAGCGGAGAGATTACGAGGATCCTTAGAAGAGAATATTGAGGAGCATTAAAATCGATGCTCCTATCTTCGATGGTCGCCTGGACCCGAAGACTTTTTCTGACTGGTTAGCCGACATGGACTATTACTTCCAGTGGTACAACATGTTAGAAGATAGAATGGTGAGGTTCACATAGATGAAACTCATAGGTCAAGCCAAACTGTTTTGGCACAACACAGAGCGACTCATAGATAGAAGAAATCAACGACCTATTGTGGACTGGGTTGAGATGAAGGAAAAGCTGGAAGAAAAATACCTTCCCCAGTCTTATCAAGATGGTTTGCTGTATTAGTGGCAATCGCTGAAGCAAGGTAACAAGTCGGTCATGGACTGCACCGCATTATTGGATGAATTCATGTCAAGATGTAATGTTATTGAGGATGAGAAGACAACCATGTCTAGGTTTAGATCAGGACTGCGTGGTGAGCTTAGCCAATAGTTAGTCCTCCACGAGGTTACCACACTAGAGTAGGCTTATACCCTGGTGCAAAACTATGAACAATTCTCTAAGCCTCAATTCAAGCGATTTGATTTCTGAAACACGGTGAATTCATCGGGAACCAAACTACCTTTTGGGCAATCTCAATTCAAGCCCAACACAAATACTCAACCATCTCACATCGTTGCTTAATGCACCAACAAGGATCAACCACGAACCTTGATGGTCAATGAACAAGATGGCGATGAGCAGGGCGATATGGAAGATTGAATCTATGAACCGGACGTCGACACAAGCGATAATAAGTTTGAGAATGGAGAGCGTTTAGGATGCCTTTGAGCCACCTCTTCTCGTGTAGAGCATATTGATAGTGGTTTAGATATCCCTATGCTAGGAATAGTTAGGTCTGCGCACGTGCAACCTAAGCAAAACAATGACTGGTATCAAAACACAATCTTCCATACCTATGTCAAATCTGGAGAGAAGAATTACAGGGTCATCATTGACAGCGGGAGCTGTATCAACGTAGTTTCAACAATTACCGTATCCTGTTTAGGTACGAAGCTAGCCCCCCACACTAACCCCTATGCAATCAAAGTCGGTAGTTGTCCCCTAATCGGCCAAGGGCCGACTTGGACAAGTTGGGACTAGTCGGCCAAAACTTATTCTAACCCCTACCCCTCCCTAAACATATATGACATATGAACATAAATGTTAATAAGTATATAATATTAATCGGTCAATAACAATGCATGCCTTCACACTTCACAGCATAGGTATAAATACATAAGTAACAGAACACAGTTGTATTGGCTTCATGCCTATGTCAAAAGACTCAGAACTAAGAATTCATCACAATATTTGTTTGTTGATGTTTAATCTGTGAACAACCCCAATTTTGATTGTAGGGTATATGGATATCAATTAATAAACAATAATTATTTGTCTATGTTTTTATCCCAGATTCTCAGGTCCTCAACAGATGATTATAGGGAAGAGCCATAGTTGCGACTCAAGACTTTGAGTCAATGCAAAAAAAATCCAAACAAAAATTGTTTGCACTCCTTGCAAAAAAAAAATTTGCTTGTAAAATGCTATATGGGGGCTAGTCCGAGTCGCTAGTCGGGGACTAGTCGGGATTCTGACCAGCTATGAAAGGAACTGGATTAGTCGGTCGGCAAAATGCCATCTGGGGCCGACTAGTCCCGATTTTGATAGCATAGACTAACCCCATAACAAAGTATTTTGGGTTGATGCGGCGTCCATTGCGATCTCAAAGACATGTCATATCCCTATTAAGATCCTTAATTATGAAGACAAGATATGGTGTGATGTTGTGCTTATGGATGTAGGCCGTCTAATCTTGCGTATGCCATGGTTGTACGATATGGACGTTACCATTTATGGTCATTTGAATACATGTTCTTTCGTTTACAATGGCCAAAGGATCAAGCTTAATCCTCTCCAACCCCAAGTCTCCGAGAAGGAGAAAAAGAAAGAAGTGACAAACGAGAAGGGCTTGCACATCATCAGCCCTAAGGAGTTCGAAGTTTGAAGATGTCTTTCCGAAAGACCTACCAGTTGCTTACCTTCGATGCATGATATTCAACACGCCATTGATTTTGTCCAGGGGGCATCTCTTCCCAACCTGTCTCACTATCGATTAAACCCTACTGAACATTCAGAGCTGAAGATTCAAGTTGATGAACTTCTAAGAAAAAGATTCCTTAGAGAGGGCCTTAGTTTGTGTGTTATACCCACACTCCTGACCCCCTAGAAAGATGGAACATGGAGGATGTGCATAGACAACCGTGCTATCAACAAAATCATGGTTTAGTATCGATTCCCCATTCCTAAGCTGGATGACATGGTAGACATGAAGTCACATGATGGCTGGAGCTATTATCTTTTCAAAGATCGATATGAATAGTGGCTGCCATCATTTCGGATTCTCCCAAGAGGTGAGTGGAAAGCTGCAAAGATGGATTGTTTGAGTGGATGGTCATGCCTTTTGGCCTATCCAATGCTCCTAATACCTTTATGAGAGTGATGACGCAAGTAATCATACCATTCATGAGTAAACTCTTGGTCGTGTATTTTGATAACATCCTCATCTATAACAAATCTAGGGAGTAACACATGGGCCATCTCAGACAAGTCTGTGACTCTGAGGATGAAAAGCTTATATGCTAACCTGACGAGGTGCTCATTATTCAACGATAGAGTGTTCTTAGGTTTCATAGTCTCCTCAGAGGGAGTGTCTGCATATCGTTAGAAAGTGCAAGCGATAGTTGAGTGGCCCGAGCCCAAGAATATTCATGATGTTCGTAGTTTTCATGGACTCGCTACTTTCTACCGACGGTTCATTATGGGTTTAGCGCCATCATAGCTCCTATCACTGATTGTATGAGGAAATGAGACTTTCAATGGTCAATCGCTACATCCAGAGCAATTGAGGTGATCACAAAAAGAATGACGGAAGCACCCGTTATGCTCCTCCCAAATTTCATTAAAGCACCCGTTATTGAGTCAAGAAGGACATCCATAGCCTACTTCAATGAGAAGCTGAATGTAGCTAAACAAAAATACTCTACTTATAACAAAGAGTTTTATGTGGTAGTGTAAGCCTTACAATAATGGTGTCACTATCTGCTACCACAAGAATTTGTCCTCTACAGATCATGAGACGATATGATACCTCAATTCTCAGAAGAAATTGAACATTAGGCATGGTTGTTGGGTAGAATTCTTGCAAGACTACACAATTGTGCTGAAACATAGGGCAAGAGTTGAAAATAAAGTCGTCGACGCACCCAGTCGTCAAATCACTCTACTTTTTTGTGATGAGTGTTGAGGTTAAGGGTTTTGAGAGATTCAATGAGACGAGACTTGTCCAGATTTTGGAGAAGGTTTTGCAACTCTGTGAGATGAGCGAGAAAGAAAGATGAATGATTACTTAATCTAGGATGGGTTCCTTTTAAGAGCCAGCCGACTTTGCTTACCACGAACCTCAGTAAGAGGTTTTTTAGTGTGGGAATTTCACACCAGAGGTCTATCTGAACACTTTGAGGGTGACAAAACAATCGAGGAATTAGAGCGTCAATTCTATTGGCCAAGTTTGAAAAGAGACGTTGCAACACTGATTAAGCAATGTTGGACGTGTCAAATGGCCAAACAGTGAAAACAAAATACATGGCTCTATACTCCTCTTCCTATGCCAGATTGTCTCTGGCAAGATGTGAGCATGAACTTCGTGCTATGACCTCGAACTTTTAGGAAGCTCGATTCCATATTCGTGGTAGTGGACCGTTTTTTGAAAATGACCCATTTCATACCATGCTCCAAAACTTCGGATGCCTCAAAGATAGCACAGCTCTACTTCGATGAGATTGTCAGGCTGCATTGTCTTCCTAAGACCAATCCTGGGTAGACTCTGACGATCCTATGATTCTTGATAGAACTCCTATGATCTTAAGTACCCTCAATTAAGTCCAAGGTCTTGGAGAAGTCTGATTGATGTAATCAACTTTATGCAAGTCCATTGGCACGAAGCTTCGAAGCATCGTTGTCTAAATATAATTTCTTCATAAGTTCGTGAGCCTCTCCAATATTGGCAAATTGTTAGAGCTAGCAACATCGGTACGCAAGAAGTTAAGCGATGATCTTGTAGCCGAAGTTAGTTGTTATATAGTGAAATTGGCAGCATGAAAATGGATGTGAAGTTTAAATCATTTCAAAGAAGTACATTGTAAGTTTCTTATTTTAGATTTACATATTTATGTACTAAGCTAATACAACAATTTCTGACACTCTAGGTCTTGAACTTGAACATGCTAGGACACTAGAATGAAGCTAGTGAAAATGTGGTTGATGATCCGTTGATTTTTTGGAGGGACTTAGAAGCCTTAGATAACATTGATGTTAGCATAGACAATGTTCGTGATGGGTTCGAGGATGATACCATTGGCTTTGACGGTGTTGATTGTGATTTCAAGAATTATGTTGTCGTTGTTGACGAATGGTGATCTATTTTGATTCTCATCCCTTTCCTCCTTCTCTTCGGACATTAGTTTTGAGTATGGAGTTGATTTTGTTTATTATACCATGATACTTGTGGTGCATATTTGATACTTTTGAAGGGGTAAGAATTATGCAAGTTTAGCTTGCAAAATTCATTTTTGGTTATTTTGGTGTTTCTTAATTTTGAAAATTATTATAAGTGGATAATAAAGATGCAAAGATTCAAACCTTGATCCTATTGCACTTATTTTGCAAGTTACAAGTTACACTTGTAAGCAATGGCTCTATCTTTTGAGCTTACTCTCTCATATTAGTTAAGTTGTCTATGCTTTTTTGAGTCTTTTTTTTCTTCATATTTTTAATAAATGTTTAAAGTTTCTAGACATATATATAAATTATAATTATAAATTTGCTCATTTTGTGGAATTTTACGATCCTTGATTCAAGTCTATGATTTGATGCTACAGACCCCCTATCTATCCTTGGTGGGATCCCGATCTTGACAACCTTGCATAGCATGCGGCCATGGGGGTTGGACAAGGTGCATCTTTTTTTAATGGAGACATGGATGACATATATTAATTATAATTTATTCATCACTTAAATGAAAGAACCATTTGAATAATTTGTCAAATTGGATGATCCTTGCTAGAAGCATGGACCTAATGTGACAATATTGTACTGATTCTACAAATTGCAAACAAATATCATGCGCTATTCATTATCAATCTTGTATTTGACTTATCGTACATAAGTCTTGCTATTAGGGCTAACAATTTTGGACCCGACACGAAGTTAGCGGGTCTGGGTCAGGGTTAAATGGGTTCGGGTCGTAAACGGGTCGAGATGATAGACCCGTTTAATAAAACGGGTCGGGTCCGGGTTTAGGGTCTGGACACGGTAGACCCGGGAAGACCCATTTAAAATTCAACAGGTTGTGTCGGGTTGGGTCTACCCGCAATCCGATACTGTAATATATAGTACCAGCGGGTCTATTGGGTCAGGTCAGGTCAAGTCGGATTGGGTCGGATCGGGTCAAATGAATAGACCCGTGTGGTAAACGGGTCTTATCGGGTCTACCCGTTTATAAGCGGGTCAGGTACGGGTTTAGGATCTAGACACGATTAGTTAAACGGACCGGGTCCGGATCTAGGGGTTTTGGACACGATCCGAAACTAGACACGACACGAACTCGACCTGACACTACCCATTGCCACCCCTACTTGCTATACACTGATTCTTGTAAGGTCTCAATAGGTAGTCAAATGCGTGATGGGTTCAATGTAAAGTTGTAAATCTGTCAAGGTTTTTGGGACAACTCAAAGAGAGGATCTTAGCCTATATCCTATCAATTGAAAATGCATGATTGTCCATTGTTTTCATTATGACACTTTGCCACTGAAATGATCACTATAAATATATGGTGTCATCATTTTTTGGGTATGACCGTATGAACACCTCCAACACTATTATCCTCAGCAATACTATTGAGGAGAGCGAGATGATGATAACAGTGATGCACAATTCGATTCTCCTTGCACAACATGTGCTATTAACCACTGAGTGTTGGTGTGATGTAGTGAGTCAACTTCCAAGTTCCTTCGGACTAGTTATTGTATATTTTGCTTCTTTCTGATTTCATATTAGCTATGTATTTCTATTTTAGCCGTAGTTATGTTTGCAATTTGTATTGATTGGATCAGTGCACGTGAAATCTATGTGATTCTTTTATTAATGTCCTAATTCTTTTTTTTTTCTTATATTGATTTTCTAAAATTTTCCTACTTTTTTAGAATTTTAGAATTTTTAAAATAAACTAAACGAAAACCGCCAAAACCGAAACCGCTGATCCCGACCGAAACTGTCTATATCCTGTCTTCGATCGAAATCGAACCCGATCCTGAAAACCTTGGTCCTACTGTTTTAGTTGGAGTGTTTCTATTGCAGCAGAACTAGAATTCCTGCAGGGGTTTCCTTTGTTTTCTTAAACTACACACGACAATGTTGTTGTGAGGAATATGATCAAACACATAATCTGGTCATCAATTTTTATTTTGTGGTATTGGCAGGACAATTTGTGGCTAAGATTGCCTTCCACATTATGTTTGGTAGTTCTGGTTCAAATATATTTACTGCCTTGGCCAGATATTCAACCTCAGTCATGAAGTATATCATACTAATTATCAAGCCATTTTTATTTCTTCTGGACTAGAACTAATTGATTTGAAAATGGTTCCTTGCAGAGAACATGCTTTACTATTCAGAAGAGCACATCATTTATGGTGAATATGCTTTTGAACAGTGGGACCCCAAGCTGATAGATTATGTTTTGAGCTTCTTCTCACCAGAAAACATGAGGATTGACATACTCTCAAAGCACTTTGATAAGCTGTCACAAGGTGAGTTTTACTCAGATCTTCCAGCTGTTGTGACATCATAGGCTTCTTGATTTACATTATACCAAAGTCTTCATTAAGTATGCTTTGAGAAGTAGATTAATGCATTAGAGTTATGTAGCATCAGCAGCAATGCACCCCAGCAATTGTATTCCTAAATATTTATTTAGAAGGAAGAATCTTCTTGTCATGTATAGAGTTATAACGTCTCTTAACATAAATGAAGATGCTGTATTGTTATTGATGTTTGCTCATAGTAAATTCTTGTTTTATGACACCCAATATTCATGGTGCCACAGAAACTAGATTGCGTTATTGGCAAACTGTAGTGAGACTTCCAACTATAAAGTAGTTGACACCTAACCCTTTTATTTATTGTAATATATAAGACTGTTAACGGATAGTCCCATATCGGTGAGGGAGGCACCCACCATCTGCTTAATATATCTGCTGTGGACCTCCCCTTACAACCCGGGTTTTGGGGTGTGAGGGATCTAATATGGTATCAGAGCTGGCCCGTCTCCTGCTCCTGCTCTCGCTCCGGGTGCTCCCCACCTAGCGTGCCTTGCCATGCGTGCTCCGCGTGAGGAGAGTGTTAACGGATAGTCCCATATCAGTGAGGCAGGCACCCATCACCCGCTTAATATACCAGTTGTGGACCTCCCCTTACAACCCGGGTTTTGGGGTGTGAGGGTATCTAACAAAGACAATGAAATAAACGCACACTTTCTCAACTATAAGTTCTTGTTCACGTAGAGCACCTCAATTGAGTTAACCATAAAACAAGGTTTCTATGCAATCCAAAGTTTCATGTTGAGCACCTTAATTGAGTTAACCATAAAACAAGGCTTCTATGCAATCCAAAATATCATGTTGCCTCAAGGATTTATGGGATCATTTGGTTACCTCATGCAATGTTTTCAAAGGCGCCTGAGGCTTACGCCTCAGGGCGAGGCGCAGCAAAAAGTCCCCAAAGGCGCTATATGAGGCGTGCAAACAGCTGAGGCGTACGCCTCACAGGCTGAGGCACAGCTGAGGCGTAAGTCTCAGTTGTGCTTGATTTTAGTATTTTTTTTAATATAAAGAGTTCTTTTTTTTAAATATTGTTTTATGGACCCCGAAGTTGCTTTTAATACTATAGAAGATGAAGAGTTTCAATTTGATTGAGCAAATATTCGACTTGCGTTTTTTTTGGGTTAAAGTGACAATTTATAATTTCTAAGTGTGCTTTTTATTTCGGATGATTAAAACTTTCGGTTGGAAATTATGGATTTAATTAGAATTTTATGGTGGCATTATATGAAATTGTGGATTTGGTTCATTTGACTTGGAATTTAGATTTTTATAAATATTGTCTCAACTTTCAAGTTTCAAGTATTGTTCAATTTAGGTATAATGATACACTTTATATACTTTATGTATATATTTGGTAAACTATTATGATGAATGGATGTGGAATCGTGGATTATGATATGAAACTATTAATTTTCATACATTTCTTTGTTTTTTATATTTATTTAATTATTAATATTTATTTTTATATTTATTATATATTTAATTAATTAAAATATACACTCACTTGAGGCTTACGCCTCGAGGCTTTGGCCAGCAAAACGCCTCGCGTCACGCCTTCGCGTATGAAAACTTTGACCTCATGATGCATGTAAGGAAATATATTTTGAATTTCGTTTCCATATCGGAAACTCGGAGAAATGAGATATTTTGCAGAAAATTTTGTGAAATATCTTATTTTTTGTGTGCGGGGTGGGTTGGTGGGTGGTGGTGGGGTGTGTGCGTGTGTAGGGGGGGGGGGGGGGGTTGCAAACTTGAATTTTGGTGTTCATATTTCACGACATTTCATGAAGTTGTGCAATTTTTTCTCAACCTAGTGGAAAATTGAGATATTTCACAACATTTCGTGAAATTTCTAGAGAATTGAGTCATTGGATGCATGTATAACGCAAGCATATATGAAGAAGACTAAATGAGGGCATATAATTTAAACTAGCGTTGAAAAAAGGTTATTCAGATTCTCAATATTTAAAAACATCCATGTCATTGTGCATAAAATTTAAGTAATCAAGTTACGTACAAGTTCAATTCAGTTAATTTTCCTAAACATAAATGAATGGCAAAGAAGGATTCATAAAGCTGATTCCAAATAGGTAGGGCATGGCTTGATGGTTATGTTTATCTGCTTGTAATTGTTGATCCGTTCAATTGAGATATTGCAGTTAATTGTTCAAGTTTTGTATATATACGATGTGGTAGAGACTTTTTGAGTACGCCACTTCCCCAGAGTGATGGCGGTCACCTCTGGTGAGGAACATGATGGTCTTTTATAATTGTGGGCATTGAAGGATCTCCAGTCTGGAAATTGTGGTGAACCTTCTTGGTCTGTCACTTTTCCAATGTGATGATGGTCGGCTCTGTCCAGGGACACAATGTCTATCAGCGAGTGTGGGAGTTGAAAGATCTTTGGGGTCGCTCCGTTGATGAACATCAATCTGATGCAGAGCTCCTGAAAGAGCACCTGTGACCTGCCCTCCGATGCCTAAGTTCCGACAAAAGATTCGGAGAGGAGAGAGAGAGGGTCGAGGGGAGTAAATGCCTTTTTGTTTCACCGGCCTCTTAAAAAACCCCCTTCTTTAAACAACGCGGGATCGAAGAATATGGGTAGGTGGTTGTGACAAGTGGGTGGCCACACGACAACTTATGAATGGCTGCGCAAGCCATGAGGGCTACCATGTGGCAACCGTTGAGTGTTCGGGTTGATAGTGATGGAGCATCCCGTAACTTCTCGTCAAAGCATGTCCATCAGTGCGTCAAGCTATCAACCGGCGTGTTGAAGCGTCCGACATGACCGACCCTTTACCCTGATTTTTTAGGGAGCTTGTCGGTATTCAATGTTGGGATCCTCGTATCGCATGTACGGCCTAATACTCCATCGTGGTGGAGATTTGGCATTTATTGTAGTGACATGTCATGAAATTTTGGTGTTCATTTTTCATGACATTTCATGAAATTGTGTGCAATTTTGTTTCAACTTTCAACCTAGTGGAAAACCGATATATTTCATGACATTTCGTGAAATTTCTAGAGATTTGAGTCCTTGTATGCATGTATAACGCAAGCATATATGAAGAAGACTAAATGAGGACATAGAATTTAAACTCGCGTTGAAAAAGGGTTGGTCAGATTCTCAATACTCAAAAACATCCATGTTATTGTGCGTAAAATTTAAGTAATCAAGTGATGTACAAGTCCAATTCAGTTAATTTCCCTAACCATAGATGAATGGCAAAGAAGGATTCATAAAGCTGACCCCAAATAGATAGGGCATGGCTTGATGGTTACATTTATCTGCATGTAATTGTCGAACTTTTTAATTGAGATATTGTCGTTAATTGTTCTTCAAGTTTTGTATATGGACAATGTGGTAGACTTTTTGAGTATGCCAATTCCCTAGTGTGATGGCGGTCACCTCTGGCAAGAAACGTGATGGCCGTCTACAATTGTGGGCATTGAAGGATCTCCAGTCTGGAAATTGTGGAGGGCCTTCTTGGTTTGTCACTTTCCCAAAGTGATGATAGTTGTCTCTGTCCAGGGACATAATGTCTATCAGCGAGTGTGGGAGTCGAAGGTTCTCTAGGGTGGCTCCCTCAATGAACATCAATCAGATGCAGAGCTCCTGCAAGAGCACGGAGTACCTGCCCTCCGATGCCTAAGTTCCGCCAAAAGAAACGGAGAAGAGAGAGTCGAGGGGAGTAAATGCCTTATTTGTTTCACCGACCTCTTCAATACCCCCCTTGTTTAAACAACGTGGGATCGAAGAATATGGGTAGGTGGTTGTGACACGTGGGTGGCCACATGACAACTTATAAATGGCGGCACAAGTCATGGGGGCTGCCACATGGCAACTGCTAAGTGTTTGGGTCGATAGTGATGGAGCATCCCGTAACTTCCCGTCAGGGCATGTCCGCCGGTGAGTTAGGCTATAAGTCGTCGTTCTAAAACGCCCGACGTGACCGACCCTTTACACTGATTTTTCAGAGAGCTTGTCGGTATTCAATGTTGGAATCCTCACATGTACGCCCTAAACTAACGTGGGGGGGGGGGAGATTTGGCATTTAATGTAGCGACCTATTATGAGCTTTTTTTGTTTTTTTTGGAGAGAAGAGGGGGGGGGGTCTTCTAATGGAGGGTCGCGATCTGAGAGAGGTTTGATCATCAATTTAGTAAACCTTGGCCTTCCAACAGAACCCTAGAGAAAGGGCTCTTGGGTGGAAAGCACCACCTTGGGCGAATAGGTCATCATCTCTGCATTTTGAGGGTTTGGCCTCATCGTCCGGGGGAAAAGGGTGCTTCGAGGGAGGACGTTCAGGTAGCACTTTTAAAGTCTCTCATGGTTCTGGTAAGACTACTATCTTGAAGCATGAGGGGATCACTTCCTTGATATGCGTCTTTTCAAAAGGGGACCCTGAGAAGTAGTGTTTTGGGGTAGAGTGTCGCCTTAGGCGAAGGGGCCACCGTCTCGGTATTCTGAGGGATTGTCTTATAGCCTGTGGGGAGAGGACACTCCGAGAGAGGTCACTCGTGTAGCACCTTTGACTTTGCAAGGGTGCCTTGAAATGGCCTCTGTTGCCCTGTTGCCACTTGTTGAACGTTGTTTGGGCCATGGGATCACCAATTCACCACACATCTTTGGGTTGGGCATTGTGGACCAATGTTTTCAAAACCGGACCGGTAGGCGAACCGGAAAGCCATCCGGTCCTTTCCAAACCGGTTTAAACTGTTGGTTTAACCGTTTGAACCGCTTGAGAAATAGGAATTTTTAAATAGGTACTTAATAAATATTTCAAAGAAAATTATGATTTCTTGTTTAAAAAGACATGTTCAAAGGTTTTTAAACCATAGGTCATGTGTTCAAAACCTAACAGCCCAGATTTTTCCAAAAATAGTGTGTAATTTATTTTTTAATAGAAATTTCCAAGCGAACCGATTTATTCAAAGACTGAACCGAAACATGTTCCGGTTCCGATCCCGGTCCAAACCGGTCGAACCACCCGGTCCGGTCCGGTCCGGTTTTTAAAGCACTAGTGGACACCCATGCTTTCTTTGGACTGGGTGACATATGAGACAAGGGGTTGCATTTTTTTGCACCCACATATATAATTTATATCTTTGATGTGATTGATCATCATCAGATGTATGAATTAAATCTGTCACCGTGGGAGTGAACATAAATTTGTATATTCTTATTTATCATCATTCTTACTATAAATTGTTGCTTTTACGATGTTAACCATGATTAGAAGTCTTTAGGTCTACAATTCCGTCTAATAGTTGGTTAACTAATAACTACTAATCACACTTAATATTGTGAAGCATTGTTTAAAAACTCGAAACTCGGACTCGACTCAAAAGTCAGCCGAGTCGAGTAAACTCGGTCCGACTCGGTCGAGTTTTATCCAAACTTGTTCTGACTCAGCGAAATAACTCGACTCGAAATCTGTCCGAGTCGAGTCGACTCGGTCCGACTCGGTCGAGTTTTTCCAAGTTTTAAAATAGTGTTGTGAAGTTTGAAAAATATTTAAGGCTATATTCAATAAATACAAGTAACAAAAGTACAATACTTGTTGATCTGCCTTTTCCAAGTAATTTTGAGAGATAAAGCACATATAATTTTTAGTCCATCTCTCCCTCATAGATTAGCAAAAGGTGAGCATTCGAGGTACAAAAATCAATATTAACCGTAATTTAAGATTATATTTTATAATATCTACATTCCTAATTTTTTATATATATTTTAGTAGCCTAAAAGTATAGAGATAGGAGAAGAATATATGGTATGTAAATCTTTCATATTTCATATATAGGATTCTTGGATTCTTTCCTATGAGGTTGGACACCATAGGTGCCTCCCAAACGATTATGAACAAAAATGTTAGATCTTCGTATATAGAAAAAAGTGGGTGCTTATATAGGATTCTTGGATTTTCTATGTAGTCAATCGTTTGGTTTGACTAAACAACTGGGATCTCATTTCTCATAAACATTAGGTATTCGTATTAAGAAATCTCTAGGCTAATTAACTCGAATACACTGATCCTTATAGGAATAATGGATAATCCGGTAACCTTGGATACAAGAAAATAGTGGGTAGGTTAAATCATATTTAGTAGACTTTGAAACAGGGTTATGAAGGGTGTGATGGTAGAAAATTGCACATAT
Organism: Chamaelirium japonicum; assembly: GCA_947650365.1. Classification (NCBI taxonomy): domain Eukaryota; kingdom Viridiplantae; phylum Streptophyta; class Magnoliopsida; order Liliales; family Melanthiaceae; genus Chamaelirium; species Chamaelirium japonicum. The sequence goes on from OX393552.1 coordinate 65,506,987, forward strand.
GACAAAGTTATTGACCTGTTGTCTGGCATGTGCTTGCTTGTAGCAAAAGGGTTGTTTGAAACATTGGCACTTCCAACTTCCCACATTTGGTATCAAGTGCTCTGAGAGATATATAAAATTGAACTATCTGCTGAATCACTAAAAAAATTTCTGCTATGGTCGACTTGATTTCATTATTTTGCGGGCTTGCGGTAGAATTTTAGCATCTAAGGCTTCATATCCTATTTGTAACATGAAAATTTTCCAAAACTCAAATAGTCGAATTGACTTGCCTCCATGCCATAAATTTTGTGCAATTGAATAAAATTTAGCATCGAGGTATATAATGCATCGTTGCATTAGTTTGTTCTTCAATTTAGTTTTAAGCCCCTTTTCATTGACAGCTAACTGAACCATGTGAATCACATATCATTTACGATGATTAAAGTATTAAACCACTGGGAACAAGAACAAATTTCTATTTAAATATTAATCTTGTTAATTATTTCATAAATATTTTAGAAAAAGGATGAAAATAGCATATTGTTTTGGAAAAAGGATAGAAAGAGCATACTGATTATGAGAGCTGTAGATATACCTTCACAAATCAGAAGTTTTAATGATGCCACAAATTGGCTAGAAGAAGTATAGGATAAACCAACTATATAGTGTCTTTGAATTCAATGTATGGATGAACCTTAAGATGTTTTCTTGTTGCAGTTAATTTTGACCTTTACTTTCTAGCTTTTATATTTATCCACATATTATCATAACCGCCAATGCCTGTCCCAAGCTCTGATGAAAAAGTTTGATAATCATCTGTTAAAATTCAACTCAAAATATGAAAATAAAGCCTGATTTGATACCGGTTAAGAAGGATTGAAAAAGATGGGATAAGGCTTGATTATGGTTATGGTATCTCGTTTTGCTATCAAGAGACATGTCAGATTTTGTAAAATGAATAAACTTGAGAAGTTATTACTGTTTTGACAAAAAGACATGCCCATCATATCGATGATCAGCCAAAAACATGTCTGTTGATATTATCATGTTTTAAGCATTTTACTGCAACTTTTATGCATGTTGAACCTAGCATAACTCATTATGTATAATGTAACTCTAACATCAATTTTGCTTTATTTCAGCTGTTCGTTATGAGCCTTGGTTTGGATCACGATATATTGAAGAAGACATTCCACCATCTCTTCTTGAACTGTGGGGCAATCCTCCAGAAATAGACCCATCTCTGCATTTGCCTTTGAAGAATGAGTTCATTCCTTGTGATTTTTCTCTCCGCAATGCTAATGTGTCAAAAGATCTATCAAATACAAATGATCCAAAATGCATTGTGAACGAACCATTGATGAAGCTTTGGTACAAAATTGACTTGACATTCAATGTTCCTCGTGCAAACACATATTTCTTGATAGCCGTGAAGGATGGATATAGTAGTTTAAAGAATTGTGTTTTGACAGAGCTATTTGCAAATCTTCTTAGAGATGAGCTAAACGAGATTCTGTATCAGGTAATATATTTTCACCTAACACATCCAAATCCATTGAGTCTTTATAATCCGTTTTATGTCTGCATCTCTTGTAAGTGGCAATTTTATCCAAATTTTGTGTTAATGTTCATTTTATTATCACAAATTGTCAAAAACAATTAGTCCTTAGTCAATGTAATATCGGGAGAAAGAAGTGGAGTGAACAAAATACAATTGAAAGTTAAGTGGTTTCCCCACAATGCTGACATATCATAATATCTTTCAATTACATACATTGTCCAAAATGCATTGTACTTGATTGATGGTTGTTATTTTTCTTAGATATAAGTTAACAAGGTTTGTATCAAATAATATATTTGGTGGTCAAACATATCTGATTTCATTTATCTGCAAATCCTCGTTAAAATTTGTTCCTTTTGGAAGTATCTATGACCTCGAAGTGTTGTATCGATGTTCATGGTATTATGATAAAGTAGTGAAAAAATCATCTTCTCTCAGTTCTCTGTATGATGTTCGTGTTATTTTATTAGTCATAGCCCGTGATACCTACATTCTATCTAGGACGATACTAAAATATAGTAACACAAATTAAAGTGAAGCATGGCTCTTCCTCCTTATTTCTCTTTTTCTAATTCTCATCACCTTTTTGTGATTTTGTGGGTTTATTTCTGCTGAGTTCCAGTAAAGGGGTAAGAAGACATCAAATAAAAGAGAATAAATAGGACTTGCTCTCTCTTAACGTTGATTCCACCAACATGCCCCCTTTTAGAGTGCCCACGGGACTATTTCCAGTTGATGCAATCCACAGAAAATGGGGAGTCTTGGACTCCTTTACTTGTGGGAAAAGAGTCCGACCCTTCTTTTTCACTTAAAATCAAGGTAGGTTCCTTGTTAGTTAGTTGGTCCTTTATTACGAAAATATCTTTTGTTACTTTCTCATTTAGGTCCCTACATTCTTAGAAATTAAAATAATGTCAATCCAAGATGAAACAAAAAAAATGAATACTTTGACACCAAAGTAGGCTCCACTTAACTAAATTGATTCACTTATGTACACCTAAGACACGCCAATGATGCTTCTGTACCAATTTCCTCGGGTGGGAGAAGATTCGGCTCTAACGAGAAGGTTCGGATATATTGTTCATGTCGAATATGGTCAATATTCTTAAGTTCCTTATCAATTGACGTCCTTTCATTGAGTTCTTGTAAATCATCTGATATGAAATCTTCGTATTGATGTCCATGTCTAGATGTCATTTCACTAATCTCTCTTCCATCTTACAGTTAGATCCCATCGACAAAGCCCCTATTAGAGGGTCTAAGGTTCATAGGAAAGGGGGGCATGTTTTACATGGGAGAGGAGCCACAGACTCTCTTCTGTGGATGTAGTTCATAGGAAATGGGGAGTCTCAGACTCCCTTGTCAGAAAGTGAATGCTTCTCCTTTTCCACAAGATCAAGAATAATTCCTTTGTTAGTCAGAGAAGATGTCAATGGGCCCTTTTTTCACAAAAATGTCTTTTTTGACTTCCTCATTTGTATCCCTACATGCCTAAAAAATGTTAAGATCACTGCAATTGGCAAATATAAAAAAATGAATAATAGATGAATCTAAAAGGGCCTCTAATTAACTAACTTTGCTGACTCAGATTTGCCCAAGACACAACAATGATGCTCTCGCAACAATGTCCACAGGTGGGAAAAGAATTGGAGAATGTTAAATATATTGCTCATACCGGATATGGTCAATTTCTTCAATTCCTTGCTAATCCACCTTTTTCCCGAGGTCTTACAAGTTATTTGATATGAAACCTTTGATGTTGATGTTGATCTTTATGTCTGCCATTATGCACATATGAATTTTTTCTACAATCTTCAGTGCTTTATCAAGAATCTTAGAATAAGGTTAAGTTTGTTGGAAAGGTTTATCTAGTAAGCAGTATTCCCAAATTTCTTCGGCATCGTGCAAGGAACAAACCTCTTGGACCTCCATTTGTTGTAGGTACCTTTGGGATTACTTTATGCAATAAACCATAACCAAATCACCTTCACTAAATCTTTGGCCTTCCTATGATCTTCTGCTACAGATTTTATATCTTTTATTTCTTGACTTGATGACTCCATGAACCTCCTGATGAATCCTTATGATTTGATCCGATATGCGTCTGTTTCTTCTGGAGTTTGTGCATGGCTGGAATAATATCAACACTTTTATAGTTTGTGTTCATATGTCGCTTTAAATTGGGTTCTTCAGATAAAACGTTTGGAAAATATGTTGTATCTAAACTTCGGTTGTGGTAGCACAATATCCCATGATTGGTCTCAATAAGTTTTCTGAACTTCTATTAGTCCCATCGGTTTAGTTATTGGGTTGGGGATGGTAATCACTACTTATGTGCCAAGTTTTTTCCATAGAATTTGTTGAAAATAATCAAAATATCATATAAATTGAAATCACGATCAAAAAACAATAGTAGTGGAATGTTGATCCAAGACGGCTTGGATCGTCACCTTGATATGAGAGTCGAGAGATGGAGGGGGGGGGGGTAGAGATGGGGTATTGTACCCCGATTGCACTGATATCTCACCGGTGGCTTCTCGCCATGGACATCATACCCGATTCCGAAAATAGTACTTTTAGGAATTATTCAAGCCAAAGGTGACTCATTTTCCTAATCAAGCCTCGCAATGCGTGCTAGGCATACCGGATGGCAGAGGTGGTCCATTGGTGCGCCGAAACTCATGGGTGGTCCAAATGCTCTCGCATCAAACGTCATGTAAACAAACGATCTCCTTGAAGAAAATCTGCGATATAGAGCGTTTGTTGTCTTCGAAGAAGGATTAAATGAGCCATCTTAGAAAATATGTTCATCAGTGTAAAAATAGAATGAGTTCTCTAGTCGTCTATGGTTATCCCAAATCAAAGTTGATATGAGCCACATTTTTTCTGGAAGTGGAGATGGGGTATTGTATGCGCAGAAAAAGATACGGGTTGTCTTTATTGCAAACACACGAAGATTTACAGATGCCGGGACCCGGGGACTCGGGGGTGGTGAGCCGGGTGCGGCGAATATTTGATCAGGAGATTGTGGGAGAGATCCTCTGGAGGGTCCATTTGATCCGCGTCTTCACGTGGTATTTGTGCGAGAGCTCTGAAGGGGTTGCCCAGGACAGAGGTCTTTACAGGGTGAGGGTTTTTTGAGAGGCTAAGGAGTGTCGGCCATTGCTTTTGTCCCTTCCATGCTTCGCGCTTTCTCGGCTAGGGAAAGTTTTTGGCTTCGTTCCTCGGTCTTCGTGTTTTCCTCGATCCTTGCTAGACCTCGGCGTCCTTGATTGTCGGTTCACGGCGTCGATCATGGTTTTGGCGTCGGCTTTGGCTTTGGCCTTGCTTTGGCGTGGCTTTGGCTTTTACTTTGCTTTGGCGCTTGCGCTTGAACGTAGACGGGTAGAGGCTTGCGGTGCTTTGGTTCTTCCGGACTTCACGTCGTATCGGCTAGAACGTGCGGTGTTTTGCTCGTGACCGGCATAGTTTGGCTTTGGCACTTGCGTTGCTTTGGCGCGGGCTTTACTGGTGCTTTTGCTTTGGCTTCTTGCGTTGACTCGATCTTCTTCTCGAACGGCGATGACTACTTCTTCAAGGCTTCTTTGTTCTTGCGGCTTCCTCGACGGTTATGGCGTCGGCTTCTTCTTTGGCGTGATCGGAGTCGAAGGCTTCTTTTGAAGACGGCGGGGGTAGCACCGATCTCCGTGCGACGGTTGTGGCTTCGGCTTTGCTTTGAAGACGACGGGTGTAGCGCCGCTTTTGATGTCCCTCTCCAAGCTTTCTCCTTCGTGAATGGAGCGGGCGTTGTTGAAGACGACGGGGTGATGTCGCTTCGATCTTCTTTTCCGGGCTTTTGAGCTTGATCGGAGTCGAAGGCTTGTTGGAGGTGACGGGGTGATGCCGCTCCTATCTTCTTCTTCGGGCTCTTGGGCTTGATCGGAGTCGAAGGCTCGTTGGAGACGACGGGGTGATGTCGCTCCTGTCTTCTTCCCCGGGCTCTTGGGCTTGATCGGAGTCGAAGGCTCGTTGGAGACGACGGGGTGATGCTGCTACTGTCTTCTTCTCCTGGCTCTTGGGCTTGATCGGAGTCGAAGGCTCGTTAGAGATGACGGGATGGTGCCGCTCCTATCTTCTTCTCCTGCCTTTGCTTCTGGCGTCTTCGGAGTCGAAGAGTTCTTCTCCGAGCTTTCTCCTTCGTGCATGGAGTTGAAGGGGTGATGTTCTTGTGCAAGGGTCTTCACTTTGATGAGGACTTTTGATGGACTAAGCCGGCCCCGAAGGGATAGGCTTGCCCGTGCCTTGTGAAGCCTTGGGTCGATGAAGGGCGCGTCTCCTCCTCTGCAGAGCTTCTTCGCTTTGTCTTCAGCTTCGACTTCGACCTGGCGACGGTTGTGGCGTCGGCTTCTTCTCCAGACGTATTTGGCGTAATCGGAGTTGAAGGCTTTGTTGAAGACGACGGGTGTAGCGCTGCTTCGGATATCCTTCTCCAAGCTTTCTTCTTCGTGAATGGAGCGGATGCTTGTTGAAGACGACGGGGTGATGCCGCTTCAATATTCTTCTCCGGGCTTTTGGGCTTGATCGAAGTCGAAGCTTTGTTGGAGACGATGGATTGATGCCGCTCCGATCTTATTCTCCGGCCTTTGCTTCTGGCGTCTTCGGAGTTGAAGGGTTGTTGGAGACGACGGGGTGATGCCGCTCCGATCTTCTTCTCCGGCCTTTGCTTCGGAGTTGAAGGGTTGTTGGAGATGACGGGGTGATGCCGCTCCGATCTTCTTCTATGGCCTTTGCTTCTGGTGTCTTCGGAGTTGAAGGTTTCTTCTTCTCCGAGCTTTCTTCTTCGTGCACGGAGTCGAAGGGATGATTTTCTTGTGCAATGGTCTTCACGTTGATGAGGACTTTCGATGGACTAAGCCGGTCCTAAAGGGATTGGCTTGCCCGAGCCTCGTGAAGCCTTGGGTCGATGAAGGGCGCGTCTCCTCCTTTGCACAGCTTCTTCGCTTCTTGCCATCCGACCTTTTGAGCCTTCCCCCTCCCCCTCTATTTATATGTGAAGTGGGGAGGGGAGAGATATGGGAAGATTTATTTGAATTCCCTTTAATATCTCCCCCATAACTACCCAAGATTTATTCTTCCATTGATGGGGGGAATAAACCTTTATTTGCTTTCCTTTTCCGACGGAGTAGTTATGGCCCAATCATTTTTGAATTTATTTGAATCTTGCACATAAAGTCGATGGCGACCCGGCTTCGTTTTTTGTCCGTCGGATTGAGGAATTGACGCAGATCCACGCTTATGTAGACGTCATACGCAATCTCCCCCTGCACATGGCGGTCTTTCTTTCCTTTTTCTTCTTTTTCTTTCTTTTCTTTTCTTTCCTTTTTATTTCTTTCTTTTTTTTTCTTTCTTTCTTGCATGGCCGACCACCCGCGGGTAAGGAGCTCGGGTTTCTAGAACAAAGGGGGGCTGGGTGGGCCCCACTTGAGGATGGGTCCACCCAGCCTCTTGTTTGGCTCGGGTCGGGTCCGGTATGTCTCCGAGTCGGGTTCGGGTCCGAGTTCGTGTCGGGTTTGCCTCCGAGTCGGTGCATGCGAGTCAGGTTCGGGTCTGAGTTCTTGTCAGGTTTGTCTCCGAGTCGGTGCATGCGAGTTGGGTTCGGGTTTGACACAATTTGTGTGTCTATAGGTATATAAAGTATAAACCTATTTTGAGCTTGAACTTTTGCAAACTGACAAGCATTGCACTTAGAGTTTTGAGTTTCGATAGTTTTGGATTGGTTTCAACCGGATCCAGGCTTGAAACCCTTCAAGTTTCGAGTTTCGATTGGGGCCAATATGAAGCGAGCCCTGGGTGGTGCATAGCATGTGGCCCATGGGGGGGTGGGGGGTGGACACATCACATTTTTTTTTTAAAATGAAAACATGGAACTCATACATTCGTTATAATTTATCCATCACTTAATGAAATATTTGGATAATCCTCCAAATTGGATGATCTTTGCTAGAAGCAATTATGTAGCAAGGGGGTACCCTAATGTGATAATTTCATACTAATTCTGCCTATTGCATACTAATGTTATGCACAATACATTGTGCGTGATTTAATTTACATGTCGTGTTATACACCGCTTATTGTAAGTTCTCAAGAGAGTCAAATATGCGACGAGTCTAATATAAAGTTATAATTTTGTCAAGGATTGTGGAACTACTCAAAGAGAAGATATAAGCATGTCTTATCAATTGAAAATTCATGATTGTCCATTGTTTTTATTATTGTGCATTGCCACTGAAATGATCACTGTAAATATAAAGAGCCATCCTTTTCTGGGAACATGCACATCTAACACTATAATTCTCAGCAGTACTACCGAATGAGAGAGAGAGAGTGAGATGATAACAGTGATGCATACATCGATCCTCCTCGCCACAATGCATGGCATTGAGTGTTGACTAGATGTAGTGAGTCGACTTCCGAGTCTTCGCACTAAAACACTCTAATCCTCCCTTCAATTCAGACCCTCCTAACAATGATCATGAAAAGAAGTTTGGGAAAAAAAGAAGCCAAGTGGTACCATAGCAATGGGTATTTGCACGCTACAATTTACCGTTAAATTTGTCAGCCATTGATCGGGTTGTTTTAAGGTTTTTTTTCGAAATTTTATTTTTAATCCTAATCAAAGTACAGTGGATTGACCATCCATAAAAAAGGTTGAAAAGTACCACGTGGCACCTAGATATAGGAGAGGATTAGCGTGTTGGCTAGTCGGTAGGACCATGCTCCCTATTCCCTCTCTCTCTCTATATATATATGATTTAGTTAATTTTAACTAGTAAATAGGTGCTTTTCTAGATCATAGTAACAAATTCGGCGTTAAGAATAATTCAATGAAGGGGTAAAATTCTAAGTTCGGAAAAAAATCCAGAAAGTTCGGAATGAGTTCGGCAAAGGTTGGGAAGCATAAATCATAAAGAATATAATATTGCACTAGCAATTTCGTATAAATTGATATCAAAATATATATTTCTAATTAAAGTAAAACAATATTACAGGAAAAGTAGACAAATTCATGAATTGTTTGTAATATATGTGAATAATTTGAGACTTATATGGGGCACAACTTAAGACGCTAAATAATTCAAAGAATAATTTGTTTGCCTTTAAGTTCGTGAATTATTCTTGATTTTTTTTTCAAAAATTCAAAGAATATTGTTACTATGTTCTAGACTTCTTATTAGATCGTGAATGAAATATTGCTTTAACTTATTTAGTTTGGTTTTCATTACTCTTGATATGCATTATTATAGTTGATAAATCATAAATGCATTTATTTCTTACTTCTAGGCAAAGATATATATATATATATATATATATATATATATATATATATATATATATATATATAGAGAGAGAGAGAGAGAGAGAGAGAGAGAGAGAGAGAGAGAGAGAGAGAGAGAGAGAGAGAGAGAGAGAGAGAGAGAGAGAGAGAGAGAGAGAGAGAGGAGGGGGGGGGGCTGTTACGTTGAGCTATGAGCTGCGGTAGGAGAAAATGAGCTGCGGGTAGTTTGACCCCCCTAGAAGTTTTGGAATTTGATGAACTTTGGTGAGGGTGTTGTTTATGGTAAGATAATTATCCTCACCAATTCAAATTCCAAAACTTCTAGTGGGGTCAAATGGTCGAAGCAAAATCTGCAGATTTTAACGGTGATTGCGGGCGACAGATTTTTCTTCAACCCTTTGACCCCCTAGAAATTTTGAAATTTGATGAAAATTGGTGAGGATGATCATCTTACCCTAAACAACACCCTCACCAAATTTCATCAAATTCCAAAACTCCTAGGGGGGTCAAAATACCCACAGCTCACTTTCTAAACCGGCAGCTCACTGTAACATTCCTCTCTCTCTCTCTCTATATACACACACACACACACTTGCATGCATAATATATATCCATAGATAAACCTAGAAATGTTTGCATATACTTCATATATATGCATGCATGTATGAAAGGATTGTACATGAGTGCATCCATGCTGCCTAGGATTGCCAAGATACTTCAACAACGTTAAATATATGTAATCTGCGAAACACCCATTCTACTTTGTCCATTCCAGCAAGTTTACCTCTTGAACCATCCTAATCACCTCTCAAAATCAGCATCTTAGGATTAGGACACATGATCCTTTTACACTTAAATTTTGTTTCAGGCTAGGTCCATTGTTGAAGAGTAAGAATTCTTGTTGTTTGCACTAGAAAGAACTAAAAAGTTGCATAGATAGAATAAAAAAGGGTTAGCATATCATAGTGTTCCAATTGCATAGAAGTGTCACATATCCTTAGCTCTGGTGTGTGCTGAGTATTAGTGTAATGTGGTATGGTGCATACCGTGTTGACCATAGCTTTTAATATGGTGGTCTATGCTGATAAGGTGAGGCTTGTTCTGTAGATGTGAACATTACTACCATGAAACTATGGCTTCAAGATGCTCATATGCATGGCAGATATCGGTCTTTGACCAATCATGCCTGAAGACTCGTGAATCATAGCTTGCTGTCTGATAGGTTCTTTGATACTATCTAATTAAGATGGGATAATAATCTAATATTTACAGTTTCAATTGGGGACTCTTCAAGACACAACACATATATAAAGAAGAAGAATATACAGACAAAATGCATATATATATATATATATATATATATATTTAACATTAGTATCTTTGACAAATATTTGCATGGGCCATGCAACATACATTGTTTTGACTTTTGCTTCTCTTTTTGATTTAATACCTAGCTATGTACGTGACATATTGATTGATACCAACCTTTAATGATCATATTTTTATATGCAGGCTGGTGTGGCTAAGCTAGGGACATCTTTGTCAATTGTTGGTGACAAGCTGGAGTTAAAGCTCTATGGTTTCAATGACAAACTATCTATTTTACTATCCAAAATATTGACTCTGTGTAGATCGTTTACGCCAAATCTCGACCGTTTTAAGGTGAATAATACTATTGTCAAAACTATCAAAATTTCTGTATAGTTATCCTCTGTTCAGCTTGGAAAGGAAGCGGACTGAATTCGACAATTCTCTTGTTTATGTATTCCATGTAGATGTGAAGTATTCCGACAAATCTTGATCATGTGATCAATGGAGTTGTATACTTGAAGATGAAACATATACGAGACTGATTATCATAGAGATGATATTCTATATGTGAAAGATTTTCCTTTGACAATGAAGCACCTCCCCACTTTATGTGACAAAATCTTGTTCATTGATTAGGAATTATTGTGGTAGCTTGATAGAATAAGAAATTTATACACCATCCTGCATAAAGAGGCAAAGGTTCTCTTGTAAGTTTGTTGGAGAAGGCATTAGTTGATATCCCTGGCCATAGAAAACTTAACATTTCAATATTATTGTTCTTTTATTGCCTGTTTTATTGCCTGTCCTATATTGTTATTGTGGACTGAGTAGGGTGAATGACTAGGAACAGTCCTTGTTCTTCCATCTAAAACCAAGATATGGGTAAGCATGCCAAGGTGCGGCGGCCAGGGATGATCTTCCCCAACAACGGTTGTGCCTAGGGTTGAGGGGGAGCTTCGATGGCTGTGCCATTGGAGGTGGCGAATGAAGGTACTGATCAATGCCGAGCGCCGGCTTTGAGCAAAGCAGTGCAAGTGGCCATGGGCAGTGCAGTGTTCTGCATGCATAGGTGGCCGTTGATGGCGGCCCGCATGGTTTCGGCTTCAAGCGGTCAACAACTATGAGATCCAATAGAGGGGGTTCGATGATTAGGATTGGCTATCTTGCTAGGGAGCAATGGGGCTTGGGCTGTAGGAGGTTGTGAGTCTGTGACTGTTCACAAAGAGGCAGAGGGGAGATGGTTTCTTAATATATATTTTTAGTTCTATGATGTTGTATTCAGAGACGAATGCTCTTAATAGGGACTGAGAGGTATAGGGATAATGAAAGAGAGATGATCTAAGAGAAGGTCGGTGATAAAGATCGATACGCAGAGAACAAGAAATAGAGAGAGATGAAGAAGTGAAGAGATGGTGAAGGAAAAACTCAAATTCATGAGCTTATCTAGCATATGTGAGTGCTTAAACAGGAACCCTCCAAAGCCATAGCGAACACTCAGAATTTTAAACTACCTAACACCAAATCTAACCCAAATTCTAAAATAATCCTATTAAACCCCTAACAACTTCCTTCATCTACGGATAAATAACTGCGTATATTATGTTTTTTTTATAAATAAACTTTTTACATAGGGAAAAAATAAATCACAAGGAAAAAGACAGGTGCATTTTCTGGTTCACATCATTCGCTTTCGCTACGTTGAAATTCGTCCATGAGTTCTATGTGATCAGGTCAGGAGATCTAGTCATCTGTACCACCAGGTATACCACGACCGTGTTACAGCTTCAGAGCAACAACTGATGATGGAGACCTATTGGGTGACACAATGTATGGTAGTCTCTCGTGTCCCAGAAAAAACCTTTGCAGTAGTTGACTGAGACCATGGGTTAGCAGTGGTATCATAGAGTGTCCTAAAAAAGCACCGACACAGACTGGAAAAGGAACTTCTTTGGTATGGTGTAGTATGCTAAATGGAGTACTCAAGCTCTAGTGGTTCTAAGCGGATAAGCCATTGGTGCTAGGACCGGCTCTGTCCCTATAAAAGCGACCATCAGAGTTGCGACATTTTTGGGCGTCGCACCGGATGGCCTCTTTTTGCTTGTCGGCGGGGCCCCATTGATGTTTTGGTTGTGGCATTGGCTCCCCTAGAGGCTTTACTGGTGGCGAGGTCTTCATTGGAGGTTGTGCTATTGACATGATCTCCACTGGAGGCTCTGTTGGTGGCGGGTGCTCCACTGGAATCTTATTGGTCATGATGTGTGGGTTCATACGAATCCGAACCTTTTGCCCTAGCTAGTTAGGATTTCGGCCGATCTGAACCCTTTAACCTGCATTATTACCTCGAATCAGATTTGATTACAATTTGATTTATATCATTTTATTAGTTTGAATGGTATGCATGGAGTTAGTAATTCTTACATAATTCATATTTTACAAGATTTGGATATGAAAATGATCGATTACGGCCCGAATCGGGCGGATCAGACCCTAGTTTCTGATTGTTTTAATGTTTTTGGCCAACATAGTCGAACCAATTGAATCCAAACCGAACCCGAACCGGTTCATTTTTTGCCCAGTCCGAACCCGAACCTGAACCTGAATTCTCAAACCTTGTTCCTGGTACTGAGGCTTCACTAGGGGCTCTGCTACTAGCGAGTCTCTTTTTGAACCTCTGTAGTTATCTGGAGAGACTTGGAGAGAATCTCGAGAGGATATTTCGGCAGCATGCATAGAAGCCTCATAAGGCTTTAGTACAACGTGTCGTTAGAACACCAATGTTTTAAAACACGTTAGGCGGATCCAAGGCGGTTAGGGGGTCCAAGGCCCAGAGGAAAGGTGGCACTTTTATTTTTATTTCTTCACTTTTTTTGAGGGGTAATAAAATATAATAAAAAAATGGAGCAAAGGGGGAGTAGAGCATGCATCATGAGCGCTAATTGCGCATCGCACGGACCTCAAAGCTCTTGTCAATGGCTAATTTTGTTGTAGCAAACTCAGCAAAGTCACCTGACTCACCCACTCACCCTGCAGTCCTACAACCGTTTAATGTACATTAGTACATCAGTACATGCAAAAAAAAAAATTCTCCAGTCTCCACACATCCCGAGCACTTGCAAAGTTGCAAAATAAAAAAAATTCTACAAGAGAGAGAGAAAGAGTTGTGGGGGGGGGGGGACCTGTGCCTGGTGGACTGAACGCAGGCGTTCGGGGCTCCTCGGACTCCTCCTTCAGCCTGCAGAGTGCGGACCTCCGGCGGTGGGGCTCCTCCTTCGGCCTGCAGAGTGCGGACCTCCGACGGTGGGGCTCCTCCTTCGGCCTGCGGGATCTCCAAGCCGTGGGGCTCGGGCTCCTCCTTCGGACTTCAGAGATACGCAAGGGAGACGAATGGAACGACGCGGAATAAAAAAAAAACCTAAATCTTTCGGTGGTGGGTGACGATGGTTAAATAGGAATTTCGGTTCGGGTTTGGATCCGAAAAGCCAGTCGCCCGACCCGCCTAATCGACCGCCTATCACAACCCGCCTAAGCGGCTTCATGACCCACTTAGGCGCCGCCCAGCAACAACCGCCTATTTAAACCGCTAAGGTCTATGCGGGGCGGCCTGTGGATAAAACCGCCTAGGTGACCGTCTGGACTGTGTTTTAAAACAATGGAGAACACCAATCCCCGTTCCACCTCATTCTTCCTTTGTCATCACTTGCTTCATTTATGCATTCATATCACTGATTCTCCCTATTATGGTAAGGGAGTAGGGCTGAAATCAACGCTATCCAATCAATTCTCATATAGCACAAATCAATCACTCACTGGGATTGGTGATAACATAATTTGTTCAAGAACTTGAGTCACCTGATTGTTTCCCTCCAAACAGATATCATAACTATTAAGAAATCTTGGCAAAGTTACTTTGAACAAAATCGCATCACTATCTCGAGAGTTGACACCACCTGCAAAACCCTATAGACAAAAAAGACAAGAAATGCCAAACCTTAATCCCCATCCGAGTGCTCGTGAAGAAATATAGCTCTAATAGCTGCTGGTGGTCACAAATTAGGGTGGAAGGGACGGTCTGGGGGGAGAGCCAACGCCATTGATGGTCTTGATTATCCAAGAAATGTTCCAAAATATATTTAGGGGTGTGTCGTAGTTCCTTTGGTAGCCAAGTGAGCACCGGTAGAGGAAGCAGGTTGGTGACCGGCAAATGCAGGATCACCGGAGAATGGGGTATAAGCGATATCAAAGAAAGGAATCTTGTTGGTCTAAGGGTTGTGATCCTTTTCGTGACACCTTTCGTATTTGAACCATTGCAAGACTATTGGCCAAAAATGGTTACCTATAGTTGGGTTTCTTGGTTAGCACTTGTTTAGGGGATCTGTTATTAGTGAACTCTCCATTGGAAGCTCTACAATTGTCTGTAAAGGTTTTAAATGAACGAGAATTTTTGGTTTTTTCTAGGGGATTTGCTAATAGCGAGGTTTCCAGTTAAAGCTCTATAGTTGTATGGAGAGGCTTGGAGAAACCCTTGAGAGGAAATTTCAATTGTATGTATGAAAATCTCATAAAGCTTTGGTACAAAGTCTCGCAATGACACCAATCCTCCATGTTCCTCCTTCGTCGTCGTTTTCGTCATCCTATGTGTTCCTATCACTGATTCTCCCCAATACGGAAGAGGAGTATGTCTTGCAATCAACACTATCTAATCCATTCTGTGATAGCACAAAGCAATCGCTCACTATGGTTAGGGAAAACGTAATTTGTTCATGAACTTCTGAGTCATGATCATTAATTCCCTCTAAACAAATATCATAAATATTGTGAAATCTTGGTAGAGTCACATTCTCGTAAGTTGACATCATCAACCACCAAACCCTCCAGAAGAAAGCCGACAAGAAATGCAGCAAATGCCTAATCTTGATGCATGCTCGACTGCTCGTGGGAAAATAGATATCCTATAGCCTTTGATAGTCGCAGCGGAGAGTGGAGGGGACCGTTTGCGAGAGAGCCAACACTACTGATGGTTTTGCCTATGCAAGAAGTGTTGTTTCAAGATGCATCATTGAGGAGAGCCTTGGTGCGCGTGTAACCAACGGAGGGGTGCTTGCAGGTGTTCGGTAGATGTAGGATCGTCGGAGAACGGGGTACCGACGGTGGTAGAGGAAAGTGAGTTGAGGGTTGTGATAGTCTTCAACGGCATCGTAGGAGTTTGAATCAACGTGAGACTATCAGCCAAATGGGGCTATTTAAAGTTATGTTTCTTGGCCAGCCCTTGACTAGGGACTCTGCTTGTAGCAAGGTCTTCACCGAAAGCTCTGCTATTGTCTGAAAAGGTTTAGAGGAGAGAGACCTCATGTTTTGCTTGTGTTTTTGCTAGTAGCGAGGTCTCCACTTGAAGCTATTCAATTATATGGAGAGGCTTTGTGAGACCCCTGAGAGGCGATTTCAGTAGCGTGCACATAAACCTCATAAGGCTTTGGTACAAAATCACGCAAGAATATCAATCCACCTCGTTCCTATTTTCTCCTCCGTCGTAACTTTCTTCAACATCTGGATTCATATCCTTGATTCTTCACATTATGCCAAGGGGAGTAGGGGTGAAAAAAACAGTATCTAATCCATTCTTTGATAGTAAGAAGCCATCGCTCACCAAGAGTGGTGAGAACATAATTCGTTTAAGAACTCTATAGTCATGACGATTGGTTCCCTCTAAACAGATATCATAACTGTTTTGGAATCTTGGTAAAGTCACCTTGAACAAAATCACACCACCGCCTCAAAAACTGAAAATACCACCCGCCAAATCGTCCAGATGAAGGAAGGCAAGAAATGTTGAACCTTGCTTCTTATCTGACTGATCGCGATAAAATACATCTCCAATAGTCTTCGACAGTCGCATCGGAGAGTGGAGGGGACAAGTTGAGGAAAAGCCAATGTAATTGATGGTCTTTTCGGTGCAAGAAGCATTGTTTGAAAATGGAACATCAGGGGGGATGTGGTGCCTCCACCCTTTTTACAATGGGGAGAATCATTGATATGAATGCTTAGGATGAAATAAGTGACGACAGAGGGGAAAGGAGGAGGAATGAGGTGGATTGGTCTCCTTGCGAGACTTTGTAACAAAACCTTATGAGGTTTTTATGCATGCAACTGAAATTTCCTCTTGGTGGTCTCTCCAAGCCTCTCCAAACAACTACTGAGGTTCCAGTAGTACCTCGCTACTAGCAGTCTAGTAGAACCCCTAGACAAAAGATAAGCTTTTCCTTTCCTCCATGCCTATCTAGACAACTGCAGAGCTTCCAGTGGAGAGCACGTTACTAGCAGATTTCCTAGTCAAGAATGAGCCAAGAACCAGAACCAAAATTGCCCCATTTGGTTGATAGTCTCATGTTGATTCAATGTCAAAAGAAGGTGCCGAAGAGAATCACAACCCTCAACCCACCTTTCTATGCTATCGCCCGTACCACGTTCTTTTGCGGTCCTATATCCGTCGGCCACCTACCGACGTACCATGCCGCCCACTTGGTTACCAGAGGCACCATGACCCGCTGCTGCTGCATATTCTAACAATGCTTCTTGCACTAGAAAGGCGTCAATGGCTTTAGCTTCTCCCCAGATCGGCCCTGCACTCTCCGATGCGACCATCAGAGACTATTAGAGCTAAATTTCATCACAAGCAGTCGGACGGAGAGCAAGGTTTGACATTTCTTGCCTTCCTTCATCTGAAGGGTTTGGCGAGTGATGTCTTCATCTTTCAAGGTGGTGGTACGATTTTGTTCAAAGTAACTTTGTCATGATTTTCATGTCATGATATCTGTTTAGACGGAATCAATCTTCGTGATTGAAGTTCTTGAACGAATTTTAATCTTACCTATCTTGGTGATGAGGATTGGTGTTCTTGCGAGACTTTGTACCAAAGTCTTATGAAGTTTATGTGCATACGACTGAGATTTCTTATCAATGGTCTCTCCAAGCCTGTGCGGACAATTGCAGAGCGTCTAGTGGAAACCTCGCTACTAGTAACGCCACTAGAGAAAATGTGAAGTTTCTCTTTCCTCCAAGCCTCAGGATGACTGCATAGGTTCCAATGGAGAAATTGTTACTAGTAGAGCCCCTAGACAAAATCCTTACGAGGTTTCCGCCTGTGTTACTGGAATATTCATCCTCACACTTAGCCCTCTGAGTTTGAATATTTATCATCTCGAAATCTCGCTTATATTGTAAACCTTTGCTACTTGCAGAGCCCCTACTAGCAAATCGTAATTCATCCTCGATGTTGTCCATTATCATCTGAATGCCTTCATATTTCTCCCTCCATGATTGGAATCGGTGTCTATGTAAAGCCCACTGGACAAAATGTTTTGCTGGTAGGTCTTAAGTCAAAAGCACAGTCTCGAATGAGTTCTGAATAATAGTGCCATTTAAAGAATGCAATAAAGTTTGTATAGACTTCTATGTTTATTAAAGGATGAAATACGCCCTAGAAAAAACCTCAATTCATAGACTGACTCAATGGTTGCCACAATATGTGTCGTCGTCAAGGATGAAAGGTTGCAGTTATTTTCTCTGTGAATGTATCAAGTATGTTCAAAGGACACCTCCCCTATGGAAGACATCAAACAATTAACCAAGCTAATCCCTCCCAAACTAGTGCTTAGGGTCCGTAACCTTCCACTGTTCTATGCCACTGATAATGATCACTATTTGTCAACGTATAAAGGTTACGAGCTCGGAGCAACTCTATTACCTGTTCAATATCGGATTTCTTCGGGATGAGACAAATCGTTGATTTCCTCACAATTGAAATGTAAGTTCTTTATTTAATTCAAAGTGATTTAGCATCAATTGGGTTCATGATTTTTTGAAGCAACGGTAAGATGTTTTTATATCTACTGAATGCAGTCGAGTCCATGTAGGAGACTTTTTTAGCTGGGTCTCCCTCTATTTGTTTTTAGATTTAATTAATGATTGCTTTTAAATAAGTTGAAGGTTCAGATGGTTTAAGGGTTTGATTCCAAATGTAACTTTGTAGGATGAGATATTTACAACCCATTAAAGTTTGTTATTTTGTGGTGGATTCCACAATTTAAAACTGTACAAATAGTTCATGCAATTTATGTTTTTTCTTTCCAGGTCTCTTTCTTTCATCCGTTCCCAATATTAATGGCAACTTTTTCTCCCTTGTTAGGTAGGTTTATCAAACAACCCTATGGATTCATATCATATGAATAATTTATTCCGGTATTTTTGTTTTGCTCTACTCTTCTATTTATGTATTGGTATAAATATAATTAGACCATCAATCATTTGGATGAATTTGTTGCATCTGTTCCTTTTATTAACCATTGCATCTGACAATTTGGACAAGATGATGCCAATTTGATATGTAATAAAATCATGAACCTAAATTTGTTCTGCTACAAATGATTGAATGAGGACAATGCATCCAACATGGTCTTATGAATATATAATGTGCGCAGTGTGTATGTGTATGTATGTATGTAAATAGTATCTATGTGTGTAAATAGGTGCCTCGGTCAACATGAGTGCTCCAATGTTCACTATTTAATAAACTTAGTTTGGGCTTATACTAATTCTGAAAACATCCAATATATTGCTCTGTATATGGGAGAATATGTTGCAAGTATTTGCCATCTTTTCGTGCTTGAGTCTCAGTGTTGATTTCTTTTGATTTTTCACGTGGAAATTTTCCAGGTTATTAAAGAGGACATGGAGAGAGCCTTCAGGAACACCAATATGAAGCCTTTGAGTCATTCTACCTACTTGAGGTTACAAGTCCTTCGTGAGTGTTTCTGGGATGTAGATGACAAATTGTCCTGCCTTGTTAACTTATCTCTTTCTGATTTAAAGGCCTTTATTCCGAATCTTCTATCTCAGGTACATTTAGGAGATTTGAGAGTAATATTTTTAATCTAACTAGGTTTTGTGTATAAAGTTTCTATTGGCCATATAGTTTTAACTTACCAGCCAGCCACCTCAGGATCTATCAATCTATAGTGAATTAAGAATTTCATTAAAACAATTAAAAGAAGAAATATTGTGATATTGTTTTCTATTTTGTGTATATTGATATAAATTAGCATGTGTCTGCTAACTTGCAGCTGCATGTTGAGGGACTCTGCCATGGGAATCTCTCAGAAGAAGAAGCTATCAGTATATCAAATACTTTCAAGGATATACTTTCTGTACAGTTACTGCCAGTGGAGTTGCGGCATCAAGAACATGTTCTCCGTCTTCCATCAGGAGAAAGCCTCTTTAGAAGCGTTCGGGTAAAAAATGAGCTTGAGGTTAACTCTGTTGTTGAGGTAATCAGTCTAATTACCTTTTCTTTTAACTAGCAAGCTATGATTCTAAGCCAAAAATTGGCACGTCTTATCTGTATTTTCTCTATCTTATCTTGACCTAACTACTTGTTCTTTTGTCCTGTCATGTCTATGTTGTGCCTATTGTTGTCTTCCTAGAATGTCTTGCTCAAATAGCAACTAGCTTACTGCCCGCCCAATTGGCAGACCAGATGGGATCCTCAAAGATGTCAGTGTGCCACACTGGGACATGGGTTGGAATAAATGGGCCCCACCCGACATAGCTCGTGTGTTCCACCTTACCAACAAAATGTGGTCTAATGTTGCATAAGGCAAAATACCTCGTGTGTGTTACACCCTCTCTTGATCAGAGCAATCACAGGGGCCATGCCAACAAAAAACATGTGAATGCCTTTCATGTATTTTGAGGTCCAAGTTGATGGAGCACCTATGATTTTGTTTGCATGGCTTCTCCTGGTATCTTCTGTCTTGTACGAGGAATGTGGATTATTGTTTTATGAGATGGACAGCTTAGTTGCATCTCCTCAAATGCTTGTTGTCAGTTATTAGTATTGCACAGGATTTGTGTCGTCGTGTTCAATTTGTTTTTCATCTGTTCTAATCTTCATTGGCAGCTTTATTATCAAATCGAGCAGGACATAGGAATGGAAGCAACCAAGTTGAGAGCCATTACAGATCTTTTTAGCAACATTGTTGAAGAACCATGTTTCAATCAGCTAAGGTAATGAAATGCTGAAGTATTACACATGATTTTTTATTTATATATTGTTCAACTAAAATGTCATGCAACTGCATCTAGTTCTTTATCATTTTGAAAGCGTGTGTGACTAGTATATATATTGATAGAATTTTGTGTTTATGCGGAACTGTAGGACAAAGGAGCAACTTGGATATGTTGTTGAGTGTGGTACGCGGATGACATACCGTGTTTTAGGATTTTGCTTTTGTGTTCAATCATCAAAATATAGCCCATTTTATTTGCACAATAGAATCAACAACTTCATCAATGGTCTCCAGGAGTTACTGGTAAGCTCCCAATTATTTCTTATGAAAGAAGTTTTGTTGTAGATTATTAATAATTTAGTTGCTTGCTATATGATGTATTAGCTTATGGTGTTCATAGCGGTCCTTTAGAATTGTAATATATGGATCTTAGTCAAGTTTATTTTATTTAATTGTAGTATATATTTGTTGCCTTGAGTTTAGTTCTAGACATTTTACGGGTGTCCTAAGTTATCTAGGAATTCTATTTCCATTAGGATTCCTATATGGGTCCCTAATTAATTAAGAACTACAAGATATTTTTTCTTAATTTTTATAAAATGGTACTAATTACTAAAAAGATTTGTGAATTCGTTAGGATTCCTAGTTATGATAGAACTAATAAAGGGTAATCTCTACTTACATTAGGATCCCTTCCTCCTCCGAGAGTCAAACTTAATAAATGTCCAAGTTTTATTTTTTCATAACATGTGCAGCCAAAAGTGTGAAGCTTGATGTAATTAGGAGGAGATGAACAAGGCCGCTCAAAAGGAGAACATCCGGAAAGACCAGTGGAAGGAGTAATAAGTTAATTGAGGTTAAAACAGCCTCTCTGCCCAAAAAGACCAAGGAATGGAAGCAAAAAAGGAGAAATGTCCGTTCAGTCTCGAAGATGTGACTATGTCACTATGCTTTCTCAGTTCTTTACAACGCCCTTGTGCTCATGAGTATGAGGACAAGATCGTTGGTGTAGTGTGCCATTAGAGAGTGTGATGTCATGAACATCGGACGAGCGATCCTCATGGGTAAACCAGTGCAAAAACTCTATGATGCTTATGAAATGTGCATATCATGTTTGTGAGAGTGTTGTTGATATTTGCAAGCTTAGAACGATAACACATTAAGTACACCCACTTAAAATCATCAATAAAACAGCCATAATAAACAAAACCAGTTATCGAAAGTAGAGGAGCAGGGCCTCAAATTTTTGTGTGGACTAAGGCAGGCATAGTTGATGATTTAAACGTACTAAAAGTAAAGAGAAGAGCCAGATGTTTGGCCAACCGACATCTATTATAATCAGAAAGAGGTGTAAAAGAACTGGGACCTAGAACGCCAAGCTAAAACATAGTTTTAAGTTGGGGTCCAGAAATATGACTTAAGATGACGGTGCCATATATCAGCATCGGATGGAAACACAAAGAAATCAAAACCAATAGCCAATAGCCAATAGCCAAGACTCATGCGGCTGTGATGCCAAGATGGATAAGGTGAGGTGTCCAAGGCCACGAGTTAGCCCCACATCGCCTGGAGAGATCCTGACCTATTTATATAATTTCTCCTCCCAAACATAGAAGACATATTTTAAAACCATGCGCCGCTAGAGATTTCGTAAGAACTCTATAGTTAAGCGTGCTCGGGCGAGAGTAGTACTAAGATGGGTGACCTAGGAAGTCCTTGTGTGAGCCAAGCAAAGCAGATAATATATTTTGTGTTTGGGGCGGATGTTATAATTCCTCTAAAAGTAATAGAATGTGCTGATTTTTTGTGGATGTTCTATCTAAGGTAAGATGATCATCCTTATAAAAAACTAGCATATTCTAAGTGCTATGTGCTACGAAATGATTATATGTCATAGGGTAGTCCCTATGACACTAGCATAGGAACCCATATATATATATATAGGGGCATGCTATAATGCGGCATGCGGTAAGTGCGGCACCGCTCTACAACCGTCTGATGCACCGCTGCGTGCATGCGATGCACACAGCGGGTGCATCAGACGGCTGCGGTGTGGTGCCACACTTACCGCATGCCGCATTATAGCATGCCCCTATATATATATATATATATATATATATATATATATATATATATAGGATAACGATCCAATGAGATAACTCTTCTATGAGATAACTTTGAGAAACCTATCTAGAGGGTTTAGAATTTGATGAAATTGGTGAGCATGCTCTCTATGGCAAGTTGATCATCCTCACAAAAAATCATCAAATTCTAAAACCTCTAGAGCATCAAATAAAAAATTCAAATTATTGGTTTTAATGGACGGTCGATAAATCTTCTAACATTTGATGCCCTTAGAGGTTTTATAATTTGATGATTTTTTGTGAGGATGATCAACTTGCCATAGAGAGCATGCCCACCAATTTTCATCAAATTCTAAAACCTCTAGATAGGTTTCTCAAAGTTATCTCATATCTCACTGGATCGCTACCTTATATATATATACTAGTAATGCCCGTGCCTGTCGGCACGCAAAAAATTTCGAAGACGTGAATAATATTTTAAGCAAGGTAAAAAATTTCAATGGCGTGACAAAATTTTGAGAAAGGAGTATTTTAAGGATGGCAATAATAATTCAAAATGGTGATAATATTTCGAAGGAGATGACAATATTTAGAGGATGAGAACATAAAAATATGTTTGAACTTCTCTTTCTATGACTCGCCCTAAACCCTTAAACTCGAATTCTATAGTTTGAGCTTCTTTTCCTATGATTGGTCATCTAACTACCATCAACTCTCCTGCTTTTTGCATCTGGGGTGGGAACCAACATCATTGGTATTCGATTCTATCATTGAATTCCATTGTAAAGAAAGGCAAAATCCAGAAGTTATTGCTCTCAACTAAAATGCACCAGACTTAAGAGCTCAATGTGTGTGCTCTAATATGATTTTGTTTGTTTACAGCTGGTTATCAGCATCTGATTTTTCTAACTACATCTAGCAATCTTAATTTAAATATTGTGACCACTGTTGAAATAAGAGCATATTGATTTCGAGATATTGCTGATTTTTTAAAGATAATAATTTAGTACGGTTCGGACTCTATCCGTATAACTTCTTTCAATAGCAACTTCTTTGAATAGAACTTCTTTCAATTTAATCTAATGTCAAAGAGAATTACAACTTTCATCATAGTCGTTCTATGTGATGAATTATGACACATTACATACCAGAGAGAGAGAGAGAGATTGAGAGAGAGAGAGAGAGAGAGAGAGAGAGAGAGAGAGAGCTATTCTCATATCTAATAAAAAGGTTTATCCAATATAATCTACCACCAGAACCACTCCGAAGTCGAGTGCTCGGATCACAGCTTGTGCAATGCGATGGTCTGTGGAGCCATGCGATATGGAGATTGGTCCGAGGCCTTGAGCCTGTTTAGAAGAATGACATCAGAAGGCTTTGAGCTATAAAGTTAATAACGGATAAATTGTAATTAACAAAATGGCATAACTATGAGCCCTTCCAGTCTGAAGTTTAGGGTAGCAGACAACCATAAAGCAGATTGAAAACCACCATGTCGCACCAATTTAAAAAAAAAACACTTTTCACTTACCTAAATCATTAAACATTGGGATTTTGAGGAAATGTATCTCTTGAGAGGGGAAAAAAACCCATACAACTACACTTTATAAGATTAGTAAAAAACACCAAAAATTGTAGAGCAGTGCTGACAACCAAGTAAAGATTTCGACCAGATTTTCCAACTACAAAATCCCAACATCAAAAACCAGATTTTCAAATCATATCCCAATATCCAAAATATGGGTTGAAAAATTTTGTACAAATACCCGAGTAAATTTGAAAATTAAGATGGATTACAAAAACCCAACATCCAAATGGTTAAATCATCGTTGATGATTTCATGGCATAAACCCCAAACCTTCTAATAAAGGTGATCAAAAACATTAGATTTTGGATCCAAAATCAGATCCAAAATAAGAAGACAATGCAAAATCAAATCCAAAATCACTCCAACAAATCAGACTTGTGCACCTCGATGAGAAAATACTCGTTCACTACTCGTTCCCGGTGTCTGACTTTCCTCGCATTCTGACCCGCCGGCCACCGCTCTGCACTAAACCACCATCACACCCATCAAACACATACACACACACACACACACAGAGAGAGAGAGAGAGAGAGAGAGAGAGAGAAGAGAGGGAGAGAGAACCTTTAGATTAAATGATCCCCGATCCGCCTTGCACCGATCCGACAGGAGAGTGGCAGCCCTATTGCTTCTCCTCGAGGTCATCGGAGTTGCTCGAGGTCAACAGGAGAGCAAGAGGCTCGACCTCGAGGGTCGTGCGGGTTCGGACGCGAGATGATCCCGACCTAGTGCCCAACGGCGAGCTCCTCTAGCAACCGCGGTCAGGCCCGACCTCGAGTTTCGCTGGCAGCACCACCAGAGCTCCTCCGGCGAGGTCCAGATCTGAAAGAGGGAGAGAGAGAGAGATCTGCAGTGTGAGAGAGAATCCGAAAGGGGGGTGACCGTCTCTCTTTGTGTGAGAGTTCTGAAGTATTGCCACCTCTCTCTGTGTGCGCGCGCACGTGCCATGGTGGAAAAAAGTGGGATGGAGAAAAAAAGTAATGAATGTGTAAAGAGAATCACCTGTTCACGGAAGCCAATGAAATTGTAAAACAAACCATCTTTAGTCCTAACTCCAAGTTGATATGTCCTAGGGACTTTCATCCAAGTTACGCCAGCTATATCAGCTTTCTCTACTTCAACCACCTTCCCACCTCCCTGCTTCTTCCATGCAATCCCTCCAGAATGCACTCGTAACTGCCCCGGGTTCTGCAAGTGCCTCATGACATAACAATAATGAGAACTCCCATGGTGTAACAAAATTTAAAAAAAAATCATTAAAAATTTAATTATGCTGTCACAACAAAACAGTCCAAGAAAAAAAAATCCGGTTGCATAAATTTCAATATTTCCAATTTAATATGATATCGAATATTATGGGATTCACGGTCGCACAAACCATCATTTGTTGAGACTTCAAAAAAGTTCGAATAATATGAAAAAATCCTAACCCTTATTTTAGCTAAAAATTAAATGCATAAAAGGGTTCCCCATTAAACACTTCCAACTATTCCGAGATGCTAACAATCATTAAAAAGACTAAAAGAGGGTAACAAATAAGGGTAAAAAATTGAAAACTTTTTTTCTTCTAATGACCAGAAACAACTGTACTCTCAAAAAATCTAAGACAATCTAGCTTGGTATTCCCAATGCCGTTCCACTGTGCACATTTGCTAAAACCCAAACAACGTTCCTAAAACCTCCAAGGATCCTCCAGCTTCTCAAATGGATCGTCCGTGAACCCTAGAGACGGCAGCAGCTGGAAACCCTAGGACCCAAAATACATTTTCTTCACACCCGGGAAAAAAAAACTCTTAAAAACTAATGAAGCTTAAATTTTACATTAAAACAAAATCGAGACAACAGGAATAACGCAAATAAGAAGAACTGAGAGAGAGAGAGAGAGGTGGGGAAACAAAAAAAAAAAACAAAAAATACAATCGAAAAAAAAATAGGAGAAAGCAATGCAGAAAATACAATTAGACATGATTCTACCGACCGCCTCCCATCATTGTTGCATCAACCAGACCCGTAATGCCACTCATCTTTGTCCCCTCCAAAGCAGGCAGTTCGGTCGCATGTACTCATCTTCACATGGAATGACAAAAGAAAAACAAAAACAAAAACAAAAGAATGATTTTTTTTGTCTGAGACTGAAATTATGAAAACTCCCATATGAAATCCAAGCAAGTGCTACCGATCAGCTGGAACAATTTTGTAAGATTCTAATAGCACGTAAAAAGAATATGTTGTTTCCTAAGCATTCCACAAACCTGAGGGCCGTCTATTCAATTTCATATAGCTTTCTGCAAGTTAAGGGAGAAACATATACCTTGCACCGGCGACGATCGAGTCTCCGACGATGTGCTCCTCTACCTCCCCGCAAGCGAAGACCTCGACCTCGATTCCGCTGACGATTACCTCAATCCCGCCGGCGATGGAAGGACCCTGCACAAAAAAAAATGGTCTAAAAACAGAGAGGAGAGAGAGAGAGAGAGAGAGAGAGAGAGAGTCCAACCCCGCCGGCGATAACCAACGATGTGCTTCTCTGCCTCCCCGCAGGCGACGACCCTGACCATGTCGACGATGACCCCGATCCCGCCGACTATGGAAGAACCCTGCAAAAAAAAAAACTGATGTCATAAAAGAGCGAGATCCAACCCCGCCGGCGACGACCCCAACCCCTCCCCCTGCACCGGCGATAATCGAGTCTCCGACGATGTGCTCCTCTGCCTCCGGCGATGTGCTCCTCTGCCTCTCTGTCTGATTAGCCATCGTTTCAGATCCAAAATCAAACCTCGTGATCGAAAACATCAGATTTCATATCTAAAATCAGA